>JZKD02S0129966.1:313825-354598 GCA_000966675.3 Picea glauca
TAGGTGAGCGATTAGGTGGTGGAGGAGTCTTGCAACCACCTCATGCCATTAATTAAGTTCAGGCCCTCCTTCTAGCACCATTTGTTGATGGGCAAAATCGACCGTCCGTCAACTGAGAGACTGGAACCGGTCCAGGGTTGTCTAATAACCCAAGCCGTTTGGGATGAACCACCCTGACGGGTTTAGCGGCTCCGTTATCCGATCTAAGGTCCTAAGAAAACAAAAAGAAAACTAATCTACAATAACTAATCTAGCTAAAAATAACAATTAAAACAAACTAAACTAATCTAACTAAAAATAAATAAATAAAACTAATAAACTAATCTAACTAAAACTACTATTAAACAAATTAACTAATCTAACTATTCTATATATACAATCTACTAACTAATACTATACTAACTCTAACTAATTAACTATCTAACTACTAACTGAAATATAACTTATTCACAAAATGTAAAATATCTACAATTTACAGATTTAAATAAAACCTGAAAAACTCATTTGCATTCTGTCCTAAGGCAGAGAGATATATTTTTGTTGATTTTATAATTTTATGAACAAGAAATAAAACAAAAACTAACTAAACTAAGCAACTAATATACTAATTCTAACTACAAATATAACTAAACATATATATAACTAAACTACTAATATTATACTAAACTAACAAAAATAAATTACGAACTGACCTGGAGAAATGCTCCAGATTTGTCCTGTGTATGATGATTTTCTAAGCTGATCGGAGGGAGGAAACCTGCACCGAATAATCCAGGAGCTTCTCGTAAACGATAGTTGCAGTGCTCTTCAAGTATGATTATAGGACAAACAAGACATAAAAATCACAACAATCATATGATTTATAAATCTCCACAATTAGATAAACCTATATGCAAAGACTTATACAAAATAATTCAATTCATGAAGAAGAGAAATATGTCATTCATTAACTGAATAAAGTAATTGTTGTATTTTTAAGTATTGAAAGAAATCAGATATGTATGAGACATTAACTAATTCATATCATTCTGCAATAGACTAAGATAGCTAAAGTAGTCTATAATCAATTGCTAATGACATGCATAAACTTGAAACAAAAGATTGATATTATGAAAGCGAAAGCTGTAGCAGAACATCAACTTCTGTCTCAATTTGTATTAGGAATCCATAGTTTGGTTCTCCCACAAGTGAGGATGATCCTTATTACAAAAAATAATAAGTATTTAAAGAGCATCCACAGGGTAAAACATCCCTGTGGAAGTTATAAAACTGTTTACATAAAATCTGGGAAGATATCCCAAGTTTAACTAAACTAGGAGCCTAAAATAAAACTAAACATACAAATATCTCTTGAACTGTCTAGTATGTCCCATGCAATTCGAATTTACCTGAAACAGGTCAAAAATGGACAAGTTAGAAGGATATTTATTAATAAAATGATAAAAATCTAATTCTATAGACTAGCTACAGAATCTTGTGATTCTGTAGCTGGTCTATATAAGACACAGAATCAATATTAAAATCGATTGAAAATCTTTTAAAGAATTAAATTTAATTAACATCCAATGGTTATTTGAAAACGAATCATTCAATTTGAAATTGTTACACCATTCGAAATCAAACAGGATCAAGATCAATCAACTGACTACAGAGATATGCGTCCTCTGATTCTTTTGTTACCACAAAAATCGAACGAACAGAATCATAATCAATAGTTGTGAAATCGTTCGATATCAATTTGAAACTGATATAATCAAAACAAATCATAGGCAATTGTTATGCTGCCTTATCAACAGGAGATACGATCGAATCCAAACAAGATCGTTTTCAAATCGTTATAACTATATTGTCATAGCAAATGATTCATGCCACGAGTGGAATGACTCAAACTGGCACGAAAATCAATTCAAATAAAATCATAACAGGATCAATTAATTGGTAACAGAATTCGTAAGAATTATCTGATCGTTTGTTTTTGCAAATTGGGCAAACAAGATCGATTGACTTTGATCAAAATTGTTCCATTCAAATGAATTATAACCGGATTTGATAGAGATAACCTAGGTCGACCAATTCATTTTACAAATCAAATAGAGAAACATTTAAAATATGAATCCAACTCATAAAACCATCTTGCCAACTCAAGATATGGGATAATTCAATCAGAATAAGAGCGAATCGAACAGTTGAGGTTTTAACATAGTTATTATGAATCAAAACCATTCCACGATTCGGGCGCATTTGCACAGGCTTAAATGAGAGCATTGTTTTCAACATTCTTGAAAACGATTCAACATTATTGAAAACGATGGAGCCAGTTGTCTTCTGCTTCCTATCAGTTGCTTGGATTTTGTCTCTTTGGCTAGTTAACACTACAACTTGACTTTCCAGCGATTGAATTTTCGATTGGAGTAGGGGAACGTCGATGTAGTATCGTTCCAACCACAAATCAAATTGGTCACAGGAAGACTGTGTGGGCTTCGAAAGTGTAGGTGAGGGTTTGATTATATTGCCAAGGGTTTCATTAGGCAGTTTGATACCAGGGTAGCTAGGATTATCCTTTAGGCAAGGGGGAATATTCACCATGAAATCATAAGGTGGCTTGGGGCATAAACCCTCTGAGTAAGGGTACTCACTGGCTAGGAAACATTCTATGTCAGAGTCTGAATCCTCACTAAGGATTATAGGCTTCTGCTCAACCGAGGGTTTAGGTTTGGATCTAGCCATTCTCGAAATCAGCTGAGCGTTCTTTTTACCCTTGGCATCAACAATAGTGTTTTCCTTGGGCTTTTTGCTTACAGGATTTTTAATAGTCTCAAACTTCTTAGTTATAGCATCAGGTAAGTCAACATCAGGGTCGGACGAGGGTTTAGGAGAGGGCAATAGGACATGGAAGGGAACGGGTGGCCCGACCATGGTTTCATTTACCACAGGCTTGTCAACCTGGACAGGGTATGTACCATCAAAACCATTTCGAGCGATGAAAGCTCTCCATTTATCACCGTGTAAACTCAAGTGATAAACAATGATAAGTTTAATAAGTCCATGGTGGAACAGGCTACTGTCAGCCTTCTCCCTTTTAAACCTTTTCGACATTTTATATAGGCTACGCTAGAAGTAAAAGGGCATATTCAATGGGTATCCCATAAAATTCATTAACAAACGCAGGTGGTAGAGAAAAACGAGTCCATATCGACCCTCACAGGTCGTGAATTGCTTAATTATTATGAAAAGGTCATGCCATCGTGGTTTAAGCATGGATATGGGAATACCTTTGTCACAAGATGTGACCTTCCGCAAGACGAACATAAGTGGCCAAGGCACCTCTTCCATTTTCGAATTTTTGAACCAACGCTGGCCTATGGAAGGTAACCCTGTAGCAGAACTGATAAATTCCTCATTGATTTCCAACTGAATATTGCCCACCTTGGCTCTACAGCCATCAAAAGTCAGGGTGAACTGATGTTCCAAAAATAAGCTAAAACCCTCAAACCTCTGCACGAAGGTGAGCCAACCGTTATCCTCCAGGTCTTTCCGAGCATTGTCAAATAGCAGCAAGGCTTGTCTATCGTTCAGCTCGATTCGCACCACTGGTTCCATGGAGCCGAGCACAGGATGAATGATCCAAGGTTTGGGTCATAGCACACACAGGAGCAGAGTGCATGAAGGGTTACCCGAGCTAACAGAGGCAAACAAGGATAAGGGATAGGCATAAATGGCAAGGTGGTGGAGCTTATCTCTTCCATGCATAATAGTTATTGCCAAAGTACAACCGCCGGCTTATAGTTGTTCTACCCATTATAGCATAGTTCAACAATCATGTCATTTTCCCAACCAATGGAATCAATGGTAAGTGTATAAACCAACGCGCGCAATCAACGTTATGCCATAGTTTTAAACCATCAACATACAATTTGAAACCAATACCAAATGTTTAACCATGCGCCAATGTATTGTAACAGCTCATATCAAGAGTTTAACCAACGTGCCAATGGGTCTTCATATAATCATCATGCCAATAGTTATGAAAACACGGACATGGGTATCATATTAAAAGATATATATGAAGGATTTAACCATAACCCCTATGTATTTTCATGAAACCAATGGTCAAGTAGGTCAAATAAAAATGCCAATGCATTACAAACTCAATGAAACCAAGTCACACAATCAATCCAAGAATATCCAATAAGTCCAGTTCAAAAGTTTTTTCCAGCTGCATAATGATAAGTGAAATGTAAGCGCAATGGGCATATCGACAAGAAGGATAATGACAGTTCAAATAATGATTTTAATGCGACTATGAAAGACCAAGTTTTCACGCTTACAGTCGTGAAAACAAAACGAAGGTAAATGTGCAAACATCGCAAAAATAAAAGTGTCGTTTACTTGAAAATTACGACGAAGAATTGATGTTTGCAAAAACATTGGAGTAGGCAGCTTATAAGACAATAAAAAATGTGAATTGGCTGCCAACAATAGCCAGAAAGATAGAGCGAATAATAGAATAAAAAGAGGAGAAGTTGAAGCAACAGAGGGCCAGAGAATTAGCTGTCGAAGTTGAAAGAACACAAGAAGGCTTAAAGAACCTATCCATGTAGGAAATAAGTGCATTCACCCCAGAAATAGTAAGAGAAGAGATATTACCTTTGAACCCTTTGGAAGACCCTCAGCATTGTGAATTTACTACACTAAGAGAAGATAATAATAAGAATGGAAAGAGGAATCCAGAGACTCAAATCATAGGAAAGAAGGCCAAAAATCTCAGTAAGAAGAAAGAACAATTAAAAAAACTATAGGAAGTTCTGGAGAAGACTTCACATAAGGCAAGCTTGCAGACCCTGAACCTCACTGGAATAGCAGAACCGTGCAGAATGGGGCTTCGCCAAGGAGAATCTATATGACCGTTGGAGGCATCCCGACCATTAGAATGGCACTCTAAAATGGATAGAAATGAAGTTATTGACGGAAATATCATCATTGGACCATTGAGACCGCGCCATAATGGATGAATGCGCATCGATGGATGTATTCCTACTCGTTGGTGGGATCCATTATGACGCTTGCCTATTTAACTCGTCGGACACTGCACTGGGACCACTTTTTTCCAACTGAGATATTCAAGCTAATCAAGAATTTATTGCATATCGTGTTGTGTTATTTAGACCTCGTCATCTATTTGATTACCTTGTCTATCTGTTCTCTTACCCGAACTCTTTGAGTACAAGTGTGAATGTCAGGCGAGCATAGTGAAGTAGAGAAGTCTATGGAGGAGATTCTTGTAGACCTCATGACTGAGAAATTCATGTCTGTAGGAATATAGGCATCATCGAATAATGGATTGAAAGCATCCCTATCTATTGGATGACGTTCTGGTTGCGCTACTGAGAAATGAAGAAAACACCACAATGATCTAGCTAACACGAAGTAGATCCCGTCGGTCTTGCCATACCACATCCTACCTTTGAATGGAACGGTTAACCGTGATAGTGTCCCATGTGATTTCGAATACACGCTGATCACTGTGTACCTCCCGAAGGGGATACACACAGTTGGGCCTCAGTTGGGACTGATCCCATCTCTCAAGATCAATTACTTCAACCTCAAAGACCGAAAGAACTATGCAATTCTCACGCCACATAGGTACCTGATGAAGATGATTGGGAAGAATCCCAATATAGTTCCCCAGTCATGGATTAAGGAGCTCATGTGCTCCACGATCTTGAACGTGATGAAGATCCCCCACTTCGACCGACATCAGGAGGTTAACTCTTGCATCAAACTTCTCCTGTCATGCTATCATGGAGGTTATATTTGGTTAGATAGGCACACCACTATGGATTCAAAACTGATCCACCTGATCATTAGATTAATCATGCAGGGACCAAACCCTCACTAGTTCTACCCAGGGAAGACATCAAATTTCTCCTTGGACCAGTGTATAAAAGAAGACTATGGCGATGTAGAGAAGGGGAGGTGAGGCTACAAGGTAGCCTCCATCTAAGATGGCGCAGTTCACCTTGCTTTCCAACTGATTTTTGGAAAGCTCATCAGAAAGAACTGACCAACACAAGTCACAGGGTTTGTAGTGGACCTTGCAGGGAAATGTGTTGAAGGAATGCAGATGAATTCAGTGTGTTATCTCGTCAATGATCTGGAAAAGGACTGTCACGAAGTACAAGATCAAGGGTATGAGTTTCATTTTAGTTGGCTATTGGTACTAATCGCATTTGTCACTTCGCAAATTCCAGAAGGAGAAGCCTTCCCAGAAGTCGAGCCATCAAAGTTGTTGGCCACAAGGTTCTCCACCTTGTGGTACATGAATGATATGGCGAAGAAGTGGTAGTCGAATGTTGTCTTCCATACTTAGTACCTACAACTGAAGTGCACCATTGAATCATTCCCCTGAATGACACCGAATACACTCAATCAGTATAGGTCGTTAGCGAAGTTCCACATAGACTGACACTTCATGTACATCACCATGTGCAGGGATGAAACTAAGGAGGAGTTAAAGTCTGATCTAGATTATTTTTGGCACGAAATGAGAGCGGAGATATAATAAAGAAATGTACAGAGATATCATGTATATCCAATAATATAACAGAATTATATCATATATGCAACCATAATCACAGAGATACAGTAATACATGATTTCTATTATTGAAAGAAATGTACAGAGACTATTAAAATACTGAGTGAAAGACTCGCTAGAATGGTGGCAGCTTATCTCTAAGAAGAGATGTGAGGGCTACTCAAATTCACAAGAAGATGATTACAATGAGGCTCTGAAGGCCTTTTTACAATAAACAGGAATGCAAAAAACCCTAGACATCCAAAAACCTAACCCTAGGAGATGAAACGCCAAAAGTCATGTGGGCCTCATTTGGGTAAGTTAGTGCATCAACTTCCCAGGGTCGTAACTTTTGCATACGATCTCCGTTTTAGGTGTATGATAGCTCGTTGGAAATGTATCATCGAGGAGATTCATTTTGAAGGATCAGTCATGCCTTCAACTATCATTGAGAACCTTGATCTCGAAAAACCTTCATTTAGGACCTCAAAATGGCCTAGGAAGTTAAAACCTGCTAAAAATAGTAAATTGCCAAAATTGCCAGAAAACTATTTTGAGCCAGTTGGAAAAGGTGGGTGGCCACCGATATCCACCTGGATTAATCCTCCTTCCTTAGAAAGAAATGTTCTCCATTGTGTTGAGTTCCTAGGGAAGAGGAAAAAGTGTTTGCTGGATCTACATATGGGTGAGTTTCTTGTATTGTTGGAGACGTCGCGCTGCTTAGTTTGTGGAAGTCTATCATGAACCTGTTGAAGCTGAGGTTGTTCAACAAGTAGAGTTACATGAGAGGAAGGTGTGTAGAAGGAATCTTTTCACTTTTTTGCAACCTTCTCAACCTGCTTCTATTGGATAGAAGGTGCAGGGGGCGAGGCTGTAGTGGTTGCAATGTCCTTCTGTTCCCCTTTTGAACAGATTGTGAAGAAGATGAATTTTGCAGTATGGGATACTACCTTGTGAAACTTTGTAGGTGGAAAAATAGTTGGAACTACCTCTGGTATTATGTAGAGATGACCCCCCAAAGTAACAATGACACTACGGGGTCGAGACTCATAAACAACATGACGTCTCCACATATATGGTTGGCCCAAGAGAACATCACGGACATCCAATGGGGAAACATCACATAATACCTCATCCTTGAAGGGTTGGATGTCGTATGACAATCGACACTGTTGGCTAACATGGATATCTTGTCCTTGCCGAAGCCACCAGATGTTGTATGGCTACGGGTGTGGTGTTGTCGACAATCCCAACTATTTGACGACCTCTACTGAAATGAGTTTTTTTTGGCTTCCTCTATCAACAATAAAATGTAGTGGGGTCCCCTTCACCCACATCTGTGAATGAAAAAACCACTCCCCCTCTTTGAGATCCGTTGGTTCTTCTAGTTGAATTGTTGTGGTTGTGACAATAACAGTGGTGTTTGCATCAATGATCTGTCATTTACCAGTATTTTTAGAATCAGATTATGAATCAAGGTTCGACTCCTTATCTTTGATCTCGGCCACCAATGAATTTTTTGAGTAACATTCATTGATGTTGTGCCAGAGGATTTTGTGGATATCGTACCATTTTTCGTTTCCCTTCTTTGTCTTCCCATGACCCTTCTTTTCCTATGTATTGGACTGGTTTTCATGAGATTGTTTGTTAGGGCTATCTTTTCCATACTTTGGTTGTTGCAGATTTACAGATCCGAAATCCCATTTGTTCTGGTGCTTAAATTTCTGCTCGATTTTAACATCATATCGATAAGAAGCACTGAGTGATGAGATGTCCAGAAAATCCATTTAAGTCTGGATGTATTTGTGTAGAGCCCCACGGTATTTCAGAACCAAATGTCGCTCGGAGTCTTTGATACCCAGCTTGGTGCGCAAGGTATGGAAGGTATTGGTGAACTCCGGAACTACTTGGCCCCTCTCTTGTCGCAGTGTGGCCCATCTCATGTAATGTTCCTCATAGTTTCCAAGAGGGTAATATTGTTCCTTTACCGCATCCACAAAAAAAATCCCAAGTGGGATCAGCCCCATATATTCCAAAATCCTTTGTGGAAATTTGCTCCCAGTAAGTTTCCCACCAATGTTTGACATGAGGGAGAGCCTTAAGGAGTGCGAAGGTGATATTTTCTTTGTCAGAAAAATTGTGAACAGAGAAATAACCTTCTAGTAGAGTTAACCATTTTTCTACAGCTTCTGCATCTATCTGTCCTTCAAATACAGGAATATCAAAATTAACTTGTACCTTGAAAGGCGAGGTGCCTCCAAAGTGGCCGCTTGATGAAGATGTGCCTGATTCTATCGAAAATCATTTAAGGATGTGGTCAAAATTCTTCATCATTTCATCCCTCTGTCGCGTAAGAGCTTCCTCAAGTAACAGATTGATAGGATTGTCTACTCCGTCATTTTTCTTTTCTTTCGCCATTGAGGGTTTCTTGGGTGTGAGAGAGCGATTGTCTTCAAGAGAGACAAGCTCGAGACCCAACTTTCTATACTCATACCTCATCGGGGACATGCACTGAAAAAATGATCAAGAGCATCCTGCTCTGATACCACTGATCCAGATTATTTTTGGCACGAAAAGAGAGTGAAGATATAATAAAGAAATGTACAGAGATATCGCATATATCCAATAATATAACAGAAATATATTAGATATGAAACCATAAACACAGAGATACAGTAATACATGATTTCTATTAATGAAAGAAATGTACAAAGACTGTAAAAATATAGAGTGACAGACTCGCTAGAATGGTGGCAGCTTATCTCTGAGAAGAGATGTGATGGCTACTCGCATTCACAAGAAGATGATTACAATGAGGCTTTGAAGGCCCTTTTACAATAAACAGGAATGCCAAAAACCCTAGACATCCAAAAACCTAACCCTAGAAGATGAAATGCCAAAATTCATGTGGGCCTCGTTTGGGTAAGTTAGTACATCAACTTCCTGGGGTCGTAACTTTTGCATACGATCTTCGTTTTAGGCGTATGATAGCTCGTTGGAAAAGTATCATCGAGGAGATTCATTTTGAAGGATCAATAATTCCTTCGACTAGAATTGAGAACCTATATCTTGAAAAAACTTTATTTAGACCCTCAAAATGGCCCTGAAAGTTAAAACCTGCTAAAAATAGTAAATTGCCAAAATTGCTAGAAAATTGTTTTGAGCCAGTTGGAAAAGGTGGGTGGCCATCGATATCCACCTGGATCAAAGTCTTACTGTAAGTTGACCAAGGAGGACATGGAATATATCACTAAGGAATGGCCAACAGAACTCCTTGTAGCAGTGGAAGATGCTGAAATATCCGACCCCAACATCATCGGAAGTCCATTGGTCACATGGGTCGAACATGATGGATAGAGTAGTGCAAAGAAAAATAAGAAAAAGGAGGAAGTGTAGGACATAGAAAGTGATAAGAAGGAAAATGCATCATAGGAAACTACACCTGACTCACCTTGAAGAGGAGGAGGAGACAAAGTAAACCAAGAGGAAGGAGGGGAAGAAGGAGACAAGCAAGAAAAAGGAAAAGTGACACCACCGAAGGATCCCCTTACAGAGGCTGATAAATCAAAGAAAAGGAAGGTTTCTTCGCAGAAACCCTCAGCACGGAAGAAGACCCAAGCCAACAAGCCTCAGTCACAGAATGTGCTCACACTAGATGATATTGATCTCATCATCACAGTTGTAGAAGATGCTTCAAAAGACATCTTGCAGAAACATGGAGCAAAGAAGGAGTCGATGTATGACAGAATAGACAAGGAGCTCTGAGACATACAACAAGCCATCCATTTGAGCTGCGCAGTGCCTACTGCGCCTTCTTCAGTAGAAAGTGTAGAATTGGGGGATGAGCCAACCCAATTATGAAGGTTAACATATGCAACAAAGGCTCAACTCTGTCGAGTCCAAGAAAAAAAGGAGCAGGCCACAGATACCTTAAAGCAAGAAAAGGAGGAGGTCCTAGAACAACTTCAAGTTGTGCAAAAAGAGAAAGATGAACTTAGGGCAATGTTCAAGGAGGACAAGAAGAGAATCCATAAAGAGAAATACCAGCTGCTCACGAAGTAGATTGGGGTCAAAGAGGCAGTAACTAGAGGACTTCGCTCTGTTCCAGGCTTGGCATAGGAGGAAGAAGAATCAACAGAGATACAAGTAGGGAAGCTCGTTGAGGCTATTCAATAGCTTCAAGCGAGAGTAATGGAGCTAGAAATACACTCTGTAAGAAGTGTGCGATCAGAGGGAAGAAACTTCCAGGAATGCAGTAGAAAGAATTAGGGCATTGTCCTCAGAGTGTAAACAATTAAGTGATTGAAGTGCGCAAACCTATGAGTTCCTTGCAAAAGATCCGGAGATAAGGAAACTGGAGGCACAACTCCAGGAGGAGAAGCAACAGACATCCACCATTCAAGCACAGATGAAGCTACTTACTTCAGTCGAGAATATGAAGAGGTCACAGGAGAAACACGCAATCCAACAGTAGGTTGCTACCATCCAGAGCAGATTTATGGAGGTTACACAGAGACTCCAACCAGTGCAGGATGAAGCCTGCATGCTTTTTGAAGAGATTGAATGACAAGGCTCACAACTGGAACAAGTGGTCACAACAATGGAACAATGCCTGGAAGGTTCTGTCACTGAGAAAGTAATTCAGGAGTTCATCGAGCAGGATGATCTGGCGAAGCAACAAGTCGAGGTAGCTCGAGCTAAGCTCAAGGCCTTCGAAGTAGTGTTTCCCAGATTGGAGTGATTCAGGATGAGTCACAGGTGAGTGTTGGGGGCATGTTGGCCCTTGACCAAGTTTTGAGAGAACATTGGTCATGTTTGACCATTTAGGGACTTCAACATGATGGTCGAAGATGGAGCGCCTAGGAGGAGTTGAGATCACGGAATCTCACTTGTTTTACAAGATTTTTGGGTTATTAGGGTTTATGTAATGGGTATGGGATGTTGTCCCATGGGTTTACCCATGCTTATGCCTCATTGTAAATGTATAAATATATAGCTAAGTGATGTAAGAAGGGGTGTAAGTGTTAGCTATGTGCAAGGACTTGTAATTGGGTTAGTGTAAGAGAATGTAAGTTGCTTTGTCCACATATGGTGTATGTAAGGCTTTGTGCTATTGAGGAGTTGGCTATGTGCCTTGACTTGGTTTTGAGGAAGGTGGATCTAGTGCGCTGTGCACAGATCACCTATCCAGTGCGAAGTGGGGCTCGGTAGCTTTGTGCATAGGATCAGAAGAATGTAGAAATATTGAAGACTAATAAAGAAGAAGAAGAAGTTGGTGGATGTAGCCCCACATTGGGGTGAACCACGTATATCCTGTGTTGATGTGCTTTGTGCAATGTTGTTTATGTTGTTTATGTGTTTATTTTATCAGGGCACCGATATTTATATATGTTAGATAGATATATGGATGCTTAGTAGGGTAAATGAATGCTAGATCTGAGTTAATGATATGTGCTAAACAACCGAAAGTGTGTGATCTTCTCATTACTGTGATGTTCTGTAATTAGGGTTTAATCTGTGATGTGAATGGGACTTATGAACTAATGCATATTGATTGGTTAAGTGATATGTTAAGTGTTGTAATCACAGATCTATGTCCCATCTCAGTTGTAGACACTTGAGTCCTGCAACCCCCCCTACCTCTACCTCGGGTGAGACTTCATCTGCTTCGCAGGTGTTTCCGAAAGGGCTGGTAGTTAGGGTTTTGTTGGTGTGTTGTTGAAGAGTTGAACCCTGGGTTTTCCCCTGTGCCAACATGGATTGACAACAAGTCGAAGGTTGAGATTAGTCAACTGGTTAAATTCGAGGTCGAAGGTCGATGCAGTTCAACATTGTGAAGGCATCGACAACAGTTCTAAGAGGTCAACCAACATGAGGTTGACAGGTGGGTGTGTGGTGACCGACTAAAGACTGAATGAAGGTCGATTAGTAGTCGAATGGTAATATGACTTGAAGTCGACTGTAACAAAATCCAAAGATTTGTGTGATTTGTAGCCAATGATCTGCATGGATCTGTAACTGGTTTTGGGCACCAAGTCTTTAGGGTTTTTCTTGTTGTAAATCCTATAAAGAGGCTTTTTGTAAGGTTGTAAAGGATAATGCATATATCGTAGGATAGCTTGTATTTAGATAAATATTTAGATGTAGGTTGTTGGTCATGGAGATGTAAGATGGATTGGTTGCAGGGTTGTTCTTGTGTAGGAAAGAGGGTATGATTTCGATTGTGTCTTAGGTGTGGACCAAGGTTAGACATGTAACCTTTTATTCAGATTGAATAAGAAAACAAGAGAGAAAAATGCTCAAGGAATGTTGGTTTTCTCGGTTGAGGTTTCTAGGGTAAAATCTTTGTGTATTGTGTGATTTCTTTGTCATTTATGTTCTTGATTAAATTATTTTTCTCCTCAGCTAGATTAGTGTGGAAGTGTCTCTCATTTCCTGATAAGTGGTATTAGAGTTGTGTTATGATTTGATGAGTGTATCAAATCTTGATTTACCAATCTTGAATCTGAGAACTAAACCCTAGGTATAGTAAGAGTTGTAAGTCATAAATTGTGTTAAAGATCGTGGTAAAGAATGGCAAGCAGTTCAAGAATAGAGATAGAAAAATTCAATGGAAAAATTTTTGATCTTTGGAATCTTAAAATGGAATATCTTCTTGTAGATTGAGAACAATGGAGAGTGGTCTCTCCCAGTACCCATCCGACAGGCATGTCGACGAAAGAATGGGAGAAATCCGAAAGAAGAGAAAGAAGTACAATTCAATTTTGTCTTGCAGATTCAATACTGCTGAATGTCTCAGGTGATGATTCAGACAAGAAACTGTGGAAAAAGTTGGGAAGCTTATACCATTCAAAATCACTAGTAAATAAGTTGTTTTTCATAAATAAATTGTATCTTCTAAGAATGAGTGATAGTAGTTCGATGATTGAGCATTTAAATGCATTTAACACCATTTTAATTCAGTTATCATTTGTGTATATTAAAATCATCGAAGAGGAGAAGTGTATAAGCCTATTATGTTCTTTACTGAGCTCCTGGGATATCTTAGTCATGGCTATAGGGAGTAGTACAACCACACTAGATCTAGAAGATGTGGTTGCTTCTATGTTTTCAAAATAAATGAGAAGAAATAACATGAAAGGATTGATCGAAGATTCTTTAGGGGTGAGAGGTCGACCTATTGAAAGAGATAAAGGAAAATTCTCCAGTAGAAAGTCTAATTCGAAGGGTATATCTATATCCCTTGTTCAATAGACAAGAAGATTCTAGAAATGCGGTAAAGTTGGGCATTACAAAAAGGACTGTAAGTTGAGGGTGATGGAATTCAATACGTGATCCGATGAGAAGCAGTCGATTGAGAGAAGACAACCTCGGATAAGGGAGGTGATGTGTACCTAGAGTTGAACAATACACAATTGGATAAAGTTATGTGGTTGATAGACTCATGAGCATCCTATCATATGACACAACATAGAGAATGTTTTTGCAATTATGAACGATATGATGGAGGTGATTTGTTCTTTGGGGACGACTCAAAAACAAAAAATTTCGGACGAAAAAGTGTTCAACTGATACTGTAGAATGGGAGGAAAAGAACCCTTCCATGTGTGCCACACATTCCAGGTTTAGCAAGAAATCTAATATTTGTCAGTAAGATGAGTGATGTTGGGGTACACACTCTGTTTCAGAAGGATTCATGCAAGATGGTCAGAGGTGCGATGGTATTAATGAAAGGAGTTCGGATTGGAACCCTATACAATATGTTAGGGAATGTTGATTAGACTGGATGTAACAACATCATTTCTCCTGAAGTTTACTTGACTTCGACTCAACTCAACCTGACTCGAGATGAGTTAGTACAAATCGACCCGAAAAGACATGAAAAAATCGACCCAACCATGCTATGGCATGGGAGGATAGGACACATTAGAGAAAAAGGACTTTGAGCTATGCAAATCAAAGGTATGGTCGAAGGTTTTCCTGAATGTGGTTTTGAATTCGATTTTTGTGAAAATTTCATATATGGAAAACAAAGTCGAGTGAGGTTTCTATCTGGAGTGATTAGGGAAAATGGGATTCTAGAATTGGTGCATAGTGATGTGTTTGGCCCGATTTCAATGCCTTCATTTTGTGGATCCCTGTATTATGTCTCCTTAATAGATGATTTTTCTAGGAAGACATGGATATAATTCCTAAGAAAGAAATCAAAGGTTTTTGATAAATTTAAGGAGTTTAAAGCTCTTGTATAAAACTAGACATATAAGAAGATTAAGGTGTTGAGTACTGAAAATGGTGGTGAATTATGTGGAAAAGAATTTGACTGGTTCTGTAAGAAGTGTGGAATAGCACGCCAAAATACCACACCATATACCCCACAAAAAAACTAAGTTTCTAAGAGAATGAATAAAAAAATGATGGATAAGGCAAGGAGCATGCTCAGTGGTGTTGGGCTCGCACAAGAATTCTAGGTAGAGGCAGTCGACATTGCAAGATATCTAGTGAATATGTCTCCTTCATCGATGCTAGTTGACACGACTCCACATGAGGTATGGTCAAGTAAGAATCCTTCGGTTGCACATCTCAAAGTATTTGGTTGTGATGCATTTGTGCATGTTCCTAAGGAAAAGAGGAGAAAGTTGGACAAGAAGGAAGTCAAGTTTGTTTTCATTGGATATGAAGAAGGAATGAAAGGATATAAGCTCTAGGATTCTGCATCAAGGAGTACAATGTACAGTCAAGATGTGGTCTTCAAAGAAGTCAGAGGTAATTCTGAGTCTGAAGAAGTTTTTTAGACCAAGAATAATTCTAAGATGGTGCGGTTTGAACTAAGGAATGAAGAAGATGATTTAGATGAGTCAACTGAATCTAAGGAAGAGGTGGAACAATAGACTCTGGTGGGAAGGAGGCCAGAAAGAGTAAGAAAATCGGTCGAAAGGTATAGTCCTCCGGACTTTTGTTCTGCATTTGTGTTAACTTCCATCGACAACGAGCCCAAGTCAGTCAGTGAGGAAGTCAACTCAGCATATGGTAAACTCTAGAAGGACACCATGGTCGAAGAGATGGAATCCTTTCACAAGAATTAGACACGCGATTTATTCAAGTTTCCTAGTGGAAGAAAGCACATTAATGGAAAATGGGTATTCAAGAAGAAGATGAATGTTGAAGGACAAGTCAATAAGTTCAAGGATCGACTCGTAGCGAAAGGTTCTTCCCAAGTCAAGGGAGTTGACTTTGATGAGATATTTTCCCCTTTTGCAAAACTATATTCCATTAGAGTACTAATGTCTCTGGATGTAGCATTCGATACGGAAATAGAACAGATGGATGTGAATACAACGTTCCTACATGAGGACCTGAAAGAAGAAAACTACATGAAACAACCTGAATGATTTGTATTAAAGGGAAAGCAAGAGTTGGTGTGCAAAATGAAAATATCCCTCTATGGTTTAAAGTAATCGCCAAGGATGTGGTACGAAAATTTCGACACATACATCCTTAGTTTGGGATTTGTGAGAAAAAAAGTTGATCACTGCATATATTACAAGGAAGAAGGTTGGTGTTTCATATATGTAGCTCTGTATGTCGATGACATGTTGTTGATTGGAAAAAACATGGAAACAATAAAGGAGGTGAAGAAGAAACTATCCTCCAAGTTCGACATGAAGGATCTCAGTGCAACTAACTTCATTCTAGGAATGGAGATTAAGAGAGATTGAGCCACTAGAAATCTTTGGTTGAATCAGACGGAGTATATTGAAACAATTCTGAAACGGTTAAACATGCAGGATTGCAAACCAGTCAAGGTGATGATTCCTGTGGGAGAAAGGATTAATGATGAACAGTGTCCAAATGCACAGGAAGAAATAGAGGACATGGCACATTTTCCCTATGCAAGTGTTGGTTGTAGTCTGATGTATGCGATGGTGTGAACTCAACCAGACATTGCCCATGTAGTGGGAGTGTTGAGTAGGTACATGTCGACACCTCAAAAGGTGCATTGGACTGTTATCAAGAGAGTATTTAGGTATTTGTGTGGAATGAAGGACTATGCTATATGATACCAAGGAAGACCTGGAGGTGATATTGGTAAATTAAATGTACATGGCTTTGTCGATGATGACCGGGATGGAGATCTGGATCAACGGAGGTCTACCAATGGATATGTCTTCAAGATGTTCAGTGGAGAAATAAGATGGATGAGTAAGCGATGAATGGTTGTAGCCTGGTCAACAATAGAAGTTGAATACATGGTGGCCATTCATGGAAGAAAATAAGTGGTATGGCTACAAAGGTTGTGTTCAGGAATCGGGTTTGAGTAGAGAGGTATGAAGGTAAGTTGTGAGAGTCAAAGAACAATTGATCTAGATTTTATGAGCATAATGAAATGAACACTGATTATTATTATTATTATTCACAAAGAGATACAAGGAACAATAACAAAGATATAGTAAAATTTTCTTCTATTCAATAAAGAAATATGTTGAAACTGTAAAATGCAGACTGAAAACAAGATTGCTAGAATGGTGGCAGCTTATCTCTAAGAAGAGATGTGACGATTGTGCTCGTTCGCAAGAAGATGATTACAATGAGGCTCTGAAATAATTTTTACAATAAAAATGAATGCCAAAATCCTAAACATCCTGTTGTTCTAGAGTCTGTACTTAAGGCTTAGAAGTACAATGTCTAGGCATCCGAAAGTGGGTAAAGGGTAGAGAAGAGAGAAACGTCAACCTTTAGCAAGGGAAACTAGGGAAGATTTCTGCGTTGGCATTGTCTAGCTTCCAACTGTTCTTGGATGTTTATGTCTTGTTCAATCGTTGCCCATGCACGTTCGAGTTCAACCGGGGTAGTGGTAGTTTTAAGAATGGTATCGAAAAGGTTTAAGGCAATGTGCATTTGATTTGATAATCTAGGTTCGATATTGGGTTGTGTTGGTATAGGGACAATCATGGAGGAACAATAAAAATAAGAAAACTTCAGAGGGAAATTAAGTGTTGTCTCAATTCAGTCGTATAAAAGAGAGTTTACGGTTTTAGGAATAAAACATGATGCAAATCAAAGGCTCTTTCCTGTAACTGAGTTATATTTTAATAAAATGTATGAGGTGGGAGAAAACATTTAGCTGTCTATCGAGTAAGGCTCCTATCAAGGGAGAATCTTACGTATAAACAGAAGAAGAAAAATATAAGGAAATAATTCGATGAAGCATAAAATATATATAGAATTATGAAAGTGTTGACTGGTCTTACACCTGCTGATAGCCGATACAGAGAAAAAACAGTAAACAATATAGAAAACCAAAATTCATTCTCTATAGTAGATGTTGTACTAAATTATAACGAAGCATTCATCAGATACGAATATGAAATGAAATGAAATATGAGATACAAGAAAACAAACTTATAACACAGTCGTGATGGAATTGAGAATCTTCAGATTTTCTTTGTATTAACTCTCAAAATGTAAAAACTCTGTTACAATCAACACAAAAAGGTCCAACCCTTTTTCTTTGTTTTAATGGTATATTTATACAGTTTTACAATAAGATGGAATCTCAATCATTACAAAATTTTCAGTTATGATTGGGAGGAGAGCAATCGCTCCATTTCTTCTCTGTCTTCATTTGGTGCCAGAAGCTTGTCCTCGCGCATGCTCGGTACAGGTGACACATCTTTCAACCAACCGAGATATCAGCCTTGACGGTTCTTCTTGACAATTGGCTTCAAAAGAGTAACAATCTCGGGCTAATTGCGGCAGCCTGTCTTCCATTTGTCTGTCTATGATGTTGATAGCACATAATTGCTCACTTGGTTTAATCATACATTTATCTATTTGGACTATGTCTGCCATAGTCACTTGTGAGATCTCGGTTGAATATCTTTCCTCTTTTTCATTTAAATCAAGCGATATTTTCACCATATTCAATTGAATCAATGCCTTGGCATTACCTCCATTATCAATGCCTAGAAGATTGTCATCTATAGAACTAAATGCCTCTTCTAAGGAATTCGTTACCCTTTTGTCTTGCAGCTTGCCTTCCGAGACGCTGTGCTCCCGTTCTTTCAATAGAATATTTCCTTTGTTCTGCTCTGAAATGGTGAACCTGGGAGTACTTCCCGAATCCCTGTTGTTTGTGGCTATCACAGCCTCTTGGAAGGCAACCCGTGCTGCTCCAGCTTCCCTTTCTCTAGCAGTTAAATTCTCCAAAACTTGATTAACCAACAAGCAGTTGTCCCGAATCACCTCTACCTTGGCGAGTAAATTTCGTTGGGCTGCAGAGACTCTACTCCGAATCTCCATCACCTGGGTTTGGAACATCCCGATATTTATCACTTTGCTTTCGGCGATCTCCACCCTAGCCTGTAGCTATTTGATCAAATTCTTTTGCTGGATCGCTTGCATCTGACCATCCTGGACCACTAGCTGTGCTTTCTCGAGCTTAGTCTTGAGCAACTCTATCTCGTTTTTATCAGCCAACCTGGCCTGCTCTATTCCTACACTTGCCTGGTCCTTGGCAGCCTCCTCTGCAGTGGCTAGTCTGACCTATAGGGTTTTGATAAGGCAATTTTTTCGTTTCAGCTGGTTTTTTAAAAGCTCGACTGAAAATTGATTCGTCGTGGCATATGCTCCTAATGTCCCTACTATTTTAGTCGCGAATTGTTCATTCCTCTTGTCTTTCCCATCAGTTATAACAATGTATTTCTTGGTTGTTGATTGCCCTTCCTGATAGAATTCCCTCTTTACCACTGCCTTTCTCTTCTTATCGAAGAACTCATTCGGAGGGAGCTCTTCCACCCTTATAGGCCTCAACTCTTCATTGAAGATCCACCCTGCGTCAATATTTCCCTAAGTTGACTACAAGGGAGTAACTGATGTGATAGGTTCTCCGATTTGCTTCACTGATTATCCCAGAGTAATAACCAGACTCTGCTTCTTCGACGGGTTGGGAGTCTTTATTTCTTCTTTCGGACTCTTAGTTTGCTCTCCTTCATCCTGGTGTTTTTCTTGACCAGGAGTAGCATCCTTGGAGCCTTCGACATCTTTTTGTTTCGCCTCCGCTGTACTCGGATTCTCACCCCGCAACACTGCAGGAAGACAACTGCGTCAATGTTCTTGGAACTTCAGAACATCGGCTCTCTCCTCAGGTGCCAAGGTTTTTATCTGAGCTAGAATCTTGACATAGGATCTTGCGCCTTAGAAACTATCATCCGAGGGTGAATTCTCGTGCTCAAATCTCTTGAGTCCGCAACTGGCCAAATGATTACTCACGACCCTTTGTGGATCGTGCTTCTTGAACTCAATAAGGACCAAATTTAGGTCTTCCAAGGCTGTTGCCTCAGCTTTAGCATGCCCAGAATCTAATAAAGAATATGAATTTAAATGAACAGGAAAAGGTGGCCATACCTTCTTCAAGTATTCCTTCAGCTCCTTGTTGATGCCACCGATTACTGTTTGTCTAGCAACCTCATGACAAGCCAGCTTGTCAGGAATGAATAATGGCAATGCATGCGAAGGAACAGAAGCCCTGAAAAATCTGAGATATGAGAATTCGGCTTCTACATACCAGTTAGCTATGCTGCTCAAATTCATCACTATACTGTCCAAGATCCTGAGTGGCGGGTGACCAAAAATAGTGACATGCAGAGGCACCATCACCCAGTTGAATATTTCATATACGAAATATGTCGCTTTGTTTTCCCATAACTTCGAATGATAGACGTGAATGGGCTCGGCCTCTGCTGGAGTCCAACTCCAGTTCATTAAGGGAAATGGTGTTAGAAAGAACACGGCGTCCATAATATATGCAGACATAAAAAATGAAGAAATATTTTTTCTCTCTTTCTGCGCCTGATATTCTATAACCCAACTGGTCAAGCTATCGGACAACATTTTCGCCCAGTAGAAGGAATAGCCTTCGGCGACTCGAAATATTAGAGGCACCCATGGAAGAAATAAATGTGAGGTGTCATCTCTCCCATATAATCGACATGTCATCATAGCTACATACTTGTACTGTGGTTCTAAGGAAGCTATTGAATATATACCATGATTGTCTGCCCTGAACTTCGCAGGGTGCGAAACCCAATCTCTTATTAAGCTAGACATGGTTTTGTCATACTTCACACATTCCTTCTGTTTGAAATCATCCAAAAATTCGGCACCATATGTAAGGTTGGACGCTGTGGGCAACTTGTACATGGCTTGTAGGTGTTCAGGCCTGAAAGTCCCGATGGTGACCTTCTACTCATTCACGATGGTTCTGGTTGGTATGTCCACATGGTCTAATGCCCATCGGGCCATATCTTAGTAGGGGAGCAATCGTGGCCTGGCCGCTACTTTATGCATTCCCGATTGAATGACGATCTTATACTTGGTGGTTATGTCATCTTTTTCATTGTCGCTGGAATCATCGGAATAATCCACCAATTCAACCTGTAGAACATCAGAAACAAAAGACCAATTCGGGAGAGAGTCGAAACTTCGAGGTGAAGTATTAGCGACATTGTTCGAACCTTGTCCTGAAACCTCAATACTAGGTTTGGATGCTTTTCACGGGGCCATGACTGGAGATCCTGCTTTAGCTCTTCTGCGATAAAAATATGTATACATGCAGAAGTTAGCTCGCTGAGAAAATGTGCTCTACGTAATGTAGAAATGAATTTGTTATAACGAATAACAGCTCTATATATATTCGAAAACTCGGTACTTTTTAGGACAAATCTGTCAAATCATGTTTAGGAATAAATTTAGCAATAAAAACACAATATTTATTCATCGATTCGCCTTATTTCATAATTAATGCCATAAATTTTGGCGGTTTGAAATGTCAGTTGGTGTATGGAAGAAATAAGACTACCTTGTAAATCGTGCAAGCATCAAAACACGAGAGATATTGATTTAGCTTAATTAATCTAGTTTTACCAATGTTAATTAATCTTTCCGTACTCGTTGTATCAGGAATTTTGCTTTAACTCTTTGAACCTCTAACCCCTGAATTTGCGATGATTGATTTTGGTTAATAAAAACGCAATTGTGATTAGGAGCTTAATTAATTACGTAATTATTATATTCGCCATATCGTAACTTGGAGCTTCGAAGATGAGTTTCTGGGAAGTTTGCATGCCGAGCTGTGAAACCACGAGATCGCGATAATACGACTTAATTAAAAGGGAAGATAAACTCGGATTAAGTGATTAATTAATTATGTTCATATCCTTATCGTGATTTCGCGAGTCGGGGTTTAGACAGTGTAACTTTTTAAAAAGAAAACGTCTAGTGGCGAATTGCCGACAGAACTTTACCATGGTTTAGCTTTTACTTTTAACCTTGACACGGGTTACTAAAATAAGGAGTCTGTGGTCTCGGCTATCGGGGTTACGACAATGAACTTTTGGATTTAGTCAACACTGAGGCGTGAAAACCCGATGACGTTTAATCATGATTTAGGAAAACTTTACTCCCGTTACTGCCCTGGGTGAAATTTTAAAACGATTTCGCTATTTCGTTGCTCGGGACTTATGAACTATGTGATCAATAACATCCGACCTACGAAATCCCGAGGTAAAACAAAAAAAGGGGAAATTTTGACGAAAAGTAGAACTCGCCTCACGAGTACAATAATTATCGTTGCTTGTGTGATAAGGTTTCCGAGATTTTGAAACCACAGACGGAAAATACAAAAACCATCTCTCGACTTTGAGTATTAAGACATGAAATTTGAGACGGGCTAAATAAATAAATAAAATAAAGGTGGCTCCAACACATCCAAAAACATAACCCTAGGAGATAAAGCGCCAAAATTCATGTGGGCTCCATTGGGGTAAGTTAGTACATCAACTTCCTGGGGTCGTAACTTTTGCATATGATCTTCGTTTTAGGTGCACGATAACCCGTTGGAAAGGTATATATGAGGAATACACATTAAGCCTTCAAATTTGAATCCATCTATAGTTTTACTATGGCGGGTCTTAAAAACGTTGTTTAGGGCCTCAAAACGACCCTAGAAGTTCAGGACCTCAAAACAACCCTAGAAGTTCAGGACCCGAAAACTAGGAAAAACCTCGCAAACTAAAAAAATGCCAAAATGAGCCAGTTGGAATAGGTGGGTGGACAACGATATCCACCTGGATCATTCCTCTCCCCTTAGGAATAAATGATCTCCATTGTGTTGAGTTCTCCCATTAGATGAGGAAACTTCTGTTGAATTTGGCCCCGACTGAGCCACTTGCCTTGATGTAGGAGCCTCCCTGCTTTGACAACCTGATAAAGTTGGATCCTCTATTGGTGAGTTCCCTTGACTTGTGTATCCACGATATTATTAGTCGATGCATGATCCATGAAGTGAGGGTTGAACTTTGTTGGTGTCAACTGTTCTGTTATCTCTGAGGTGTCTAATAATGGTGGAAAATATGGCCGAAGGAGATTCCACATTGAATACTTGGTGCAAGCCAATGAAGGGGGGAATGTTGAGCTCAAACGAATTGTCTCCCACAACCTTGGTGATGGTGTAAGCTCAGTGTTGACGACGATTTTTGTCAACAACACTTATCCAGCAAAGCGTTGCCAGGATTCTCGAATGAAATGGTTTGCGCAAAAATTTTCCCACTCTCGTTAAGATTTGTGTAACCCACGAGACAAAGTTATTATAACTCTAGATCTATCATTCATATGACTTATTTCAAAGTTCTCCGCATTCTTAAACTTATCATTTATATATTCATAAACTAGATCCAAATATATTTCTCATACCTCTCTCTTCCCTAATCCACTCCATATTGTAGAATCATTATATGATATGCCTTATCATCATATAACTCTTATAACTCTTATTTTCCATGACTCACCTTACCTTCATGACCATTAACTTCATGACCTTTAATAAAAGGAAAGTAAGCAAATTTTATAAGTTCATATCATAAAGCCATACTATATTACTTCTCTCTATGTGCATGACCCTATTACCTTTTGACTTTGATCTTGTCTAAATAAAGCATATATAATTCTACTTTATACAAAATCATCCTTTACCATTACATATTAAAATAACTCTCATGTAAAGCCAATTCCATAGTTATTTCTTCATTGAAGAAGGAAATGACGACATTCATGATGACTATGTATATAAGCGCGAGAACATAGTATGGCTTATATGGTTCTTATCTCATCATTTAGCCACGCGTACAAGAATTCGAAGATGGTTTCTTAAGCTATGTTAATGAGGGTCAAGTTTTTGGCAAAAAATTCGATGTTTTTATACACTATCATAGTTGCTAATTTGCGGTTGGTGAACGTCAAAGAGTTACGGAAGATAAAAAATATATATATATATATATTTTTTAAAATAAAATCCAGCTAGATAATGAAATTTTAACTGAGCCAGATAATTAAACTCTAAAGATTTGCAAAAGTTAATCATTTAAACGTGGCAATCATATGATGTTACAATAATTTTTTAATATGATTAGGTAATTAAAAAGTAAACAGGGTAATGGATGCATTTATAAATACAAAGAAGTTATTAACAATAAATCTGATTCATTGATTTTGGAGGACTACTAAGAATATGCTAGCATCTTCAATGCATAACCATCAGATTAAAATTTAAGATTAAAAGATCATTAATTGTGCCCATCTTCAATAGATATACACCTTTCGACTTAATTTCGACATAATTAAAGAAGATGGCTCATAGACCTTGATCAATTCAAGTGTTAGTTTTGAAAGAAATATATGTCGAAGAAGGAGTCGCGTGACGTCTGTATTCTTTACTAATGTTTGCAAGCAGTATAAAACCGAGTTCGAGTGGTAAAGCTATTGGAATACTGGAGATAATTTGTACTTTTATGCACCAGAGTGTATCACGAGCCAACAAGCCAGGGAAGCAACTATATTCGAAAGACAGATATATCATACAAGTGACAGTAAAGAAGTCCTGAAATAGAATTGTTTTTGATGAATAAATTTCAAGTTTCTTATTACTATCGTAGACGTTGGGCATGGAGATATCAAAGACAATCTCAGCAAACAATACAGACGGAGAAAATGACTAAATAAGATATTAAATCAAGGGCATCAATATTCTGAGGGCGCACGGACATAGTTCAAAGATAATTATGTATAGAATGGTATGCTTTAAAAATACATGCAAGAGTAGCATTTAAAAAATGCGTGTTTTGATCTTTAAATCACAGATGAGAATGCAGGTTCTTGAGGGAACTTGAGGTGTTAATAATTACACGAGGCGGAACGATCTATGAACTATGTCCTATATATTGTTAAAAGAACATTGGAATCTAATATGGTAGTTTTTGGCAGTGGTGTTGTTGAAACAACTTGCTGTTACAAAGTTTGCAGAGTCTCTTAAAGCTATACCAAAAGTTCTTGCTATGGGTGCTGGGTGCTGCCAAGGATGCTACAAGCTAAAAAAAACAGATTGCCATCTTCAAGATTGTTGAAAGCAGATTGCCAGTTTTACTATGCAGGTTTCTCCTTACGATTCGTCATCATGGTTCTATTTCTTTTTGGCTTAGCTCTCTTTTTTTTCCTTTATGTTTGGTCTTTCTATTGTAAGTTCCTACTAGAATGGCTAAAGTGGCCTAAGCAGGGACTCTTTCTATTGTAAGTTCCTACTAGAAGAGATAAAGTGGCCTAAGCAGAGACTTGTGAATATTTATTGATTTATGATGTTGTTCATAAAGTATTATATATATATATATATATATATATATATATATATATATATTCTTATAAAACAAATTAATTATATTTATTGTAAGCATTCATGTTCATAAAGTTTATTTACTATTTAATCAATTACATAAACTTGGTATATTTTTATTTTATTTTATTATCTTTACATCCTAAACCTTAGAAGAGAAAAAGAACAAATTCATAAAAATTTCACTCATTAGTTATTCAATGTACATAAACTTTTTTTTTTATTTACTGTTTTGATTTATTATGGCACACTCATCCTAACTTCTAAATAAAAAACAAAAAAATGCTATATCCAGAAAATATTAATGTTATAAGTTTTTTTCTTAAAAAAATTGGGTTACTTTAAATCTAGATAGTTTATTAACTTTTGTAGATTAGTTAGTTTTATTTTAATTTATTTTTGTTAAAATAAACCAAAAAAAACATTGCTTCTACTTTTATCATTTATTTTTCTTATTAATTTTCTTTCTTCAAGTGTATAAAACCTCACATAGAAATAATTGGATTATAAATAGCACAAAATTATAAAAGCACATAAAAATTAAAAATGTCAAAAGTTAAATTACAAGACACAGATTTGAGATATGACATAAGACTTTTCACTAATATAAGATAAACTTCCCAGTTTGAGATATGACCTTCCTGCATTGCTTGGCAGAGATCAAGGAAATGGGACTAGGTGGGACTAACTCGAGTATCCTATACAAATTCTTTTTCAAAGTAATAATAATGTTGTGAGGCTTAGACTCATATACAACATGACGTTTCCATAAATAAGGTTGGCCCAAAAGAACATCACAAACTTCAAAGGGAGTAACATTACACAATACCCCATCTTTGAAGGGCTTGATGTCATATGACAGGTGACATTTTTGGTTGACACAAAGATCGCTTCCTTAATGGAGCCATCCAATAATGTAGGGCTACGAGTGTGGTGTTGTCGGCATGGATAGCTGCTTGATGACCTATGCTGAGATGAGCTTCTTTTGGATACTGCTATTAACAATGAAGTGCAACAGGATGTCTTTCACCCACATATGTGAATGAAAGAAGCACTTGCCTTCCTCTAGCTCATCAGGTTCACCCGATTGGATCTTGGTGGTAACAACTGTGGCATTGGGTTATGCATCAATGATCTATCTCCATTTTTATAGTTCTGACTTAGAGTTAGAACTTGCATCTAATTCAGAGGCTTTCACCTCAGCCATCAATGACTGCTTTGAGCGACAATCAACAGTGTTATACTAGTGGATCTTATGGAAGTTGCACCAGTTCCCAATATCTTTCTTCTTCTTTCCCTTGTCCTTATTTTCTTCCATCTTAGACTAGTTTTCTTGAGGTTGTCCATCTTTGCTCTACCCTTTTTTCTATGGGTTGGGCCTGCCCTTTCCCTACTTCTGCTATGAGGGGTTCCCAGACCCAAATTGTCATGTCTTTTGTTTAAGCTTCTGCTTGATTTTCATGGCATATCAATAGGCCACACCCAAGGAAAAGATTTCAATAAACTCCATTTCTTCCTAGATGTATCTATGCAGACCATCGTGACACTTGAGCACCATATGTCACTTATAATATTTGATACCCATCTTGGTGTGCAAGGTATGGAAGATATTTGTGAACACTAGCACTACTTGGTCCCTTTCCTGTTGCAGTGTGGTCCATTTTGTATACAGGTCATCATACATTCCAACAGGGTAGTATTGTTCCTTAATAACATCATTTATTTCCTTTTGATTACAAAAAGTATCTCACCAATATTTTACATGGGGAACAACTTTGAGGAGTGCAAAAGTAATATTTTCTCTATTCAAAAAGTTATGGACATAAAAATACCCTTCTTGAAGATTCAACCATTTGTTTACAACATCTGCATCTATCTGACCTTCAAATATAGGAATATCAAAATTGATATGTACCTTGAAGGGGGCGGCGCCTATACTTGAGGAATATTTGTCACCTGTTGGTAGCCACCGAAGGATATGCAAAACATTATCCATCATCTTGTTCCCCTATTGCACAAGGGCTTCCTAGAGAAATAGTTTGAAAGTATCTCTTGTCTAGTTGTCTTTCTTTTCTCTCGCCATGGAAGCTCGCTTGGAAATTCAAGAGATTTTGTCCTTAATAGAAACAATAAAGAGACCCAACTCTTTTTACCCTGGCCTCGTCAGGAACATGCATTAAGAATGACAGGAGCAGACTGCTTTGAGACCATTGATCCAAATTTTATGAGCAAAAATAAATGAACAAAGATTATTATTATTATTATTCACACATATGTTGGACACACTGACCACACTAAGAGGGGGGGGTGAATTAGTGTAGGGGTCTTTTCACAACTTCTTTACAAAACACCTTTGTAACAATCACTACGTACTTAATATTCATTACTTTCATTTATATTGTAATCATATCTCAGCAAAAAATATCATCAATAAACCATCACCATAAAGAAAACAAGGCACACAAGATTTATGTATAAGTTTCTTTTGTATTACGGACTACAATCCTTTGGGTTTATCAACATCAACTAAATAGAGAAACAACTTTACAAGAGAACTAACTCTCAATGCAAGACTCATCTTGCAAATCTTAGTGCCAATTGAGAAGAGGAATCAATCCTCAAGTAGAAGACTCAGCTTGTAAACAGATACCAATCTGTCAACAAGTACATGACCTGTTTATATTACAACCCACGTATGTATGTGGCATGCCTATACTATAGCACTCGTATGTACGTGTCCTGTCCCACTGTCAACCTGCGTACACCTTCAGAAACTAAGGTTTCTGAAACTTCAACCTTCTGGCACTTCAAACCCTTTCTACCTCTGTCACATCCACTTATGATCTCTCACTACATTATTCCTTTCACTTCCCAATATGTACCATAACCAATCACAAACATATCTATGCCATCCAACAACCTATGCATTCTCCTCAACCATACACCATCACAATTTATGGATATCCCTTAATCATAACAGATATGAATTGTTCAACCAACCAACTACCATATTTATACATCAATACAACCATACAAAGAATGCCTCAAGAATTCACCATACCATGAGCAAGTCTAAACATCAAGACAATATGCACCAATACCAGAACCTCTAAGGAAGATCTGAACCTATAGAATGTTGATCTGGAACTTGCTTCAAACTTCATGAATGTGGCACCAACTCTTACTCAAGCTTCCATGAATCTCTCCATCTGTACACTCCCTGATCTCCTTCATCCTTCATCTGTATGCACCCTGGATCACTGCAACCTACATACATACATGCCTTGGCTCACTGCAACCTACATGCGTACATGTCTTGGCTCACTGTAACCCGTGTACTACTTCAGAAAACTATGGTTTTCAGAATCCCCGAAACTTTCACCATCAAAACCTCAGACTTACGAAACTTTTGATGTGTCCATGAGTATCTGCAATGAATCTTACACCATAATAGATCTTCAATATGCTCAATAAAGTCACACTCATAAGAGACCCTTGCTCTCTTATTTGTACTTCTCCAAGTATCTTCCTCATCTAACCAACTCTAACCAACTTCCTTCTTTTAGGGGCTAACCCACTTCTGACCACTTGTCCACTTATAATTACTTTTTCCACAAATATTAACTTCTCCACATCTAGTTGCAACTAATTTATTTTTAATTGTTTTCTTGTTGCAACCACTTAACCCACAACTAACCAGTTTGACTTGTCAACATATTCTAGTAGCTTCTAGAATAATTTGACTTCTTTGACCTACTAGGGGCTTCTAGACAACACATTAGGGTTCTCCAACTTCAAAAGGCCATAACTCTCTAGCCGTGAGGAGTTATGTGACTACATATCACCAAAAATGGCATGAGGAGCACTATCCACCTATAATAGTATCACTTACAAATTCATGGATCTTCATTACAACATTCCACAATCAATCCTTGGGTTTCTTAACCACGCATCTAGGAGGACTCAACCAATTAACCATTTGGACTTCACAAAGCATCTTCCCGTGAGGGATTTCACCATAAGGGGACCACTTTGGAGTTCATCCATTTGGTACTTCCTATCAGCCATGATAAGATGACAATGACCAACCTTTACATCATCCCATCTATACATCCATCCATGAAAACACATCACTATGACAATACTTGACATCAATATCTTGACTTCAATGATAACAAAATATAACAATCCCCCCCTTTGACATTGATGGAAACACCAACATTTATGTCAACACCAATCATTGATGGAAACACTTAAAGATGGCACTACTACTCATCAATATCCATCTCTCCACATCAATGTGGCTATCTCTTCCCCTTTTACATCAATGGAAAAGAGTATATCTATGTTGGAGTACTTCACACACACCTAGGATTTATTTATCCTAAGGTTTTCCCTGTGTTTATTAGTCATTATTCGGTCTCTTAAAGTTTAGGGAGAATATTCCTCTGGGGGAATATTCTCTTCAGTTTTCACTTCAACTTGATTAGTTGAGTGGAGTGTATATGCTACATTGGGATTATCACCATGCAACATTGGGATCATCGCCAGCTCATGCACATTTTCCTTGGGATCATCACCAGACTAGCACATTACTCATTTTTCCTTGATCTCTTCCTCACTTCACTTTGTTTCAGTCAGTTAACTGAATACTGATAGACTAGTTAACTTAGGCTAGGTGGCAATTCACTCCCATAATTGTCTAAGAGACTAGACTAGGTGGCAATTTACTCCCGTAACTACTGGTGTGTTTCCAGATCACTCTAGACCACCACTATGGTGCATTGGATTCTCCCCCAATGCACATTAGTTGAATTATAAAGAATATATCATGTGTAAATTATCATTCATTCAATTGGTTAATGAGAATTCTTACATTCTTTCTCTCTTGCTTATCTTTTCTCATATTTTATCTACAATTGTGTATGTCAATTCCTAGCTAGATCTATTTTTTGTAGTTTCAACACATTTACATGGTATCAAAGCCGATGGAATTATAGGGAAAAGACACACCAAATTATTTTTGCAGGTACCAAAGATTGAAGACAGCAGAAAAATGGAATTTTCAAAAGAATTCATTCTTAAACCATACAATTTATTTGCATGGAAGGAGAATATGATCATGCATCTTCGAAGTAGAGGATTGTACAGGTTAACCATGAACATAGAGATAGAACCAACATCATCCATATAAAAATCCAAGTATCTAAATCGAATGGATGATGCGTTTGGAACAATTTGTAGTCTCATTTCTCCTGAACTCCTCTTTCACATATCCTCCTATAAAATCCCCATTTAATCCTAGACCGCCATGGAAAGGATTTTTTTCAAACAGGACGAGATGAGTGGGCACATGTTCAAGGTAGAATTGCTCACACTGGATCCAAAAACCTTCGACAATCTCCAATATTTCTTTACCAAATATAAGGATTTGTTATCGCAACTCAAGGCTTGCGGGGTTGATAAATATAAGGAGGAGAAACAAATGGTTCTCACCATTCTCTCCAAAATTGGTCCAAAATACTCAGTTTTTGTATCCACATTTCATTCAGTTAGATTTGCCTCTGGATCTACCTAGACGATGCCCTCTCTTGAGGCCTTTATCAAGTCTCTGACACAAGAGAAGAACAAGCTCATCAATATGGGGAAAATCAAAGGCCCAAAGGTGCATGCACTTACTATGAAAGATGTCATGATCATCAATATCATAAATCTAAAGAAAAATACAAAATGAAATAGCATGCAAATCCAAAGAAGTGAGAGTACTCAAAACCCTTCAACGATGCCTCCAGATCCAAAGGCGAAAAGGGAAGAAAAGGGGAAAAATGCACTTACATCCATAAAGGATTCCATCTAGAATCCACATGTATGTAGAAACAGATAGATCCAATGACCCAAATACTTCAACAAAACAACCTTGGAGATCACATCCCCGAGGGTGCCAAGAATAAGAAGCCAGAAGATCAAAATCCCAAGAAAGGTAATTCTAGCCATGCCTTGATTGCCATCAACTCCTCTCTCAATGATTGGATCATATATTTAGGTGCATCACACCACATGGCTACCACAAAAGAAGTTTATTATTCATTGGATGCATCCCAAGGTCCTCCTATTCTTATGGGGGACAACTCTCTAGTCGAGGACACCGGAAAAGGAAGGATTGAAATCACAAACAGAAGCTTTGAGAATGTGCTACACGTTCCCAAACATTCTGTCAAATGTCTTTCCATGTATCAAATGAAAAACTATGACCCCAAAAAGAGATTCATATTCACACATGATGCAATGGATATCTATGTCATGCAAACCAATTCCAGGGTTGCTACTAGTGAGGTAAATCATCAACCTCGACTCTACACATTTTCTGAATTTATTGAACCAGATTTTGCTTTACTACTTGCCCATGCTAATGAAAGAAGTAAGATATGGCATGAAAGGTTCATGCATTTAAATTTCATATATATGCAAAAATTTAGAAAGCATGGAATGGTTGATGGTCTACCCGACATCCACTTCTCCAAAGGAATTTGTGAGGGATGTGTTCTTGGAAAACACCCTCAATAGAAATTTGACAAAGGGAATACTCAGAAGGCTTCCTCTCCTTTAGATCTGATCCATAGTGACCTCATGGTTCCTTTTCCTCATCCATAAATAAGTAAAACGAGGTACGTGCTTATTTTTGTTGATGATTTCTCACACTTCACATGTATTTTCTTTCTCAGGCAAAAATCAAAGGTCTTTCAATACCTCAAATATTTCAAATCCCTTGTTGAGACATAGTCAGGAAAGAAAATCAAAGTCCTATGAACATATAATGGGGGAGATTATGTCAACCATGAGATACATAATCTGTGTCATGAGGCAGGTATTCAGTTGCAGCAAATGGTTCCCTATACTCCATAGAAAAATGGAGTTGTTGAGCGGAAAAATAGATCTATAAAAGAGATGGAATTTTGCATGCTACATGCAAAGTTACTTCCACAGAGATTATAGGCCGAAGCACTTAATTGTTCAACCTACATATAAAATATATCTCCCCATATATCTTCCAAGGATAAGACCCCTTACGAGGCTTGGAGCAGCCTTAAACCAAAAGTGACCCACTTTTGTATTTTCGGTTCACGTGCATGGGCTAGGATTCCATCTGAGACGAAGAAGGAACTTGATCCACATAGAACATAGTGTATATTTGTTGGATACTCTGATGGTGTGAAGGGATACAAACTCATTGATATTTCCTCGAACCGGCTCATCATTGAATGAAGTGTCCAATTCAAGGAAAATGTCTCGCATGTAGACATTTTTGTTCTTCCACCTGTCAGAGATGATGAGCATGCACATTTCGAATCTTCTTCAGATGAGAGTTACGATTCAAAGGATTTAGATGATCCATATATAGAGTTAGTACAATCATATGCAGATTCAATGCATCTAGATGAAGATAGAGAGCCAGAGCAGAGGCCCAAGTGGGATAAGACTACCCTTCAGGATGCAGTGTATCTTGTTGGGGATCTAGCTGATACTAGGAGGACTCGATCTGATTTTGAGGAGCCTCCTCTTTCACTCACTTCCATTGAATTGATGTCATTTAGGCATATTTTCTTGGTTCAGTATTAAGATCCACAGTCTTATGGAAAGGTTGTTGGAAATCCCTTTTGGGAATCCACCATGCAGGAGGAGTACAACTCCCTCCTCAATAACCAGACTTGGGATCTGGTTCCCCTTCCTTTAGGAAGGAAAATTGTTAGGTGCAGATAGTTCTATAGGACCAAGAGCACATCGAATGGACAGTTTAGTAGATACAAAGCCACACTAGTTTCCAAAGGCTTTTAGCAGTTGCATGGCATTGACTATGATGAGACCTTCTCTCTAGTAGTGAAGATGGATTCCATACATTTGGAACTTTCCATTGTGGTAGCCAAGGGATAGGAATTTCATTAGATGGACATGAAGAATAGATTTCTTCACGATGATCTCTCTGAGAAGATCTATATGGAGCATCCCCAAGGATTTATGCAGGATTTATCTTTGGTATTTCAACTGAAGAAGTATCTGTATGGCCTCAAGAAGGCTCCGAGGGCATGGTATGCCAAGATGGACTCCTACCTGTTGTCATAGAAATTTTTACATTGTAAATCAGACTCGAATGTTTACATGCTCAGGATGATTGATTCATTTCTACCCCTAGTTATGTATGTTGATGATTTGATGATCATTGGTTGCTTGACTTTAGCGATTGCTACAGTTAAGAGGATTTTGCATGATAGGTTCTTGATGAAGGACATGGGTCCACTACATTTATTCCTCGAACTCGAGATCATCTAGAATGCATCAAGCATCAAATTGTTTCAGTCCAAGTATGCATGAGATTTCCTTGAGATATTTCACATGTTAGACTGGAAGTCTGCTCTAACTCCTTTCCTATCAAGAGTCACACTTGAGGATGGTGGGGACACTCCACTGGTTGATAGCACATTATACAGACAGCTAGTGGGGAGCATGCTATATCTCACATAGTCCAAACCATACCTCTCCTATGCAGCTAGAGCCATCTCCAAGTTCACGCAGGAGTAGCATGAGCTACATTGGAAGGATGCAAAGAGTATCTTTTGATATGTACATGGAATCATCACCTTTTGGATTCACTATTCAATAGACTCTACATTGGACCTCATCGGGTTCACTGATTCTAACTGGGCTAGTGATAGCATTGATCGCAAGTCCACATCTGGTTACTCACTTAGTCTTGGTTTTGGGCCTATCTGTTGGTCGAGCAAGAAACAGGTTGTTATTTCTCTATCTTCAGTTGAGGCAAAGTACAAAGGGGTAGTTAACATAACCATTCAAGCTATGTGGCTATAACATTTTCTCACTAAGTTGGGCATTCAGTTTCATCGGTCGATCGTCATCTGGTGTGACAACCAGAGCACTCTGAAGTTCTGTAGAGATCAAGTTCAGAGGCAGTGGATGAAGCACATCAAGATCCACATGCACTACATCCGAGACTTAGTATACGAGGGGATCATCGACCTGTATATTTTTCCTTCAACAGAATAGACTGGAGACATTTTCACCAAGACCTTCACTGAGAAGAATTTTCATTCTTTGCATAGTCGTCTTCAAGTGAAGGACACAGTTTCCTAGCAGCTGTCATTTCTTATTTTTACATACATTATACTTTGAGGGGGCGGGGGGGGTTCCCATGAGGTTTTCCCTCTTTCCTTGTTTATTTCAATGTATCTTTTGTATTTAGGTACCTAACATGGCCTCATTTCTAGGACCCATTCTTTATTTTCACCATAGTGATGTTTAGGGAGGTTGTTGGAGTACTTCACACACACCTAGGATTTATTTTTCCTAAGGTTTTCCCTATGTTTATCATTCATTATCTAGTCTCCTAAATTTTAGAGAGAATATTTCTCTAGGAGAATATTCTCTTCCATTTTCACTTCAATTTGATCAATTGATTGGAGTCTAGATGCTACATTGGTATTATCACCATGCATCTTTGGGATCATCACCAACTAATGTGCATTGTCCTTGGGATCATCACCAGACTAGCACATTACTCATGATTCCCTGATCTCCTCCTCACTTCACTATGTTTCAGTCAGTTAATTGAAGACTAATATATTAGTTAACTCAGACTAGGTGGCAGTTCACTCATGTAATGAGATACTAGACTAGGTGGTAGTTTACTCTCGTAACTATTGGTGTGTGTCCAGATCACTCTATACCACCAATATGGTGCATTGGATTCTCCCCCAGTGCGCATTAGTTGAGTTATACAGAGAATATCATGTGTAAATTATCATTCATTCATTTGGTTGATGAGAATTCTTCCATTCTTTCTCTCCTGCTTTTGTTTTCTCATATTTTCTCTACAACCGTGTATGTCAATTCCTAGCTAGATCTATTATGTGTAGGTTCAACACATTTAAAATATCTTTGGGGATGATCCCCTTGACTAAAATGTCCCTGAGGCTACTCCTCTTGGTTGCACTATCATGTGGGATGATCTCCCTATTTGATGAATCTCTCCCCCTTTGGGCAAGGGATATCACTCTGATGCTATATTGATGACATATCACTCATGCTCCCCTTGTGACCATCACTCCCCATGGAAAAATTCCTCTATTCTCTCTCTCTAAGAATATAACTCTCTATATTGCATCTTATGAATCTCTCCTCCTTGAATCATGGGAAGAAGAATAAATCCCCTGTGGGTATGTCTCCCCCTATATTCTCTGCAAGATAAACAATATGTTGCTATTGTAATCTTCTTCTACTGCAAATGCTACTTCTCAATCAGAACATAGATCAACTACTTAAGAATGATCTGATCTTCCTATGATGATCCTTGGACCTATCCATGCATCATACTCATGCCATACCACACTTCATGAATAGAGAATCATGAAAAAAAACATCAATCATCTACATCATGTGCCATACCATGTTCCAACCATGCACATCAACACCATACAATAATATCTCATCACTGAAGTATATATACCAAGATTGTGTGCCAAAAGGTGTACCAAGCATATATCAGGGTCATCAACAAGTGCTTTTATCAATCTACCAATAAAATTGTCAATGTGTCAACCATGTGCCTCAAAAAAGTGTCATATCACATATGATATGCCTCTATCATAAACCAAGTTCCAGAAACCATGTGTCAAGATATGTATCTCAACCATCAAGCATCAAATAATGTACCAACCAAGCACCACAAAAATTGTCTCAACTACCATGTATCAAAGTATATGCTAAGAAAGTAATACCAATGATTTACTTTAACCAAGTACTATCACCCACAATCATCTGCCATCTACAAGTGAATCAACCATGCACCAAACATGTATTACTACCTGCACCATAGCAAGTGCATCAACCATGCACCAAAATTCAACAGGATGAACTACAGTCAAGATGTGTTCCCATATATGTATTCCATATCAACCATAAACCATGTTCCAATCATACTACTAGCAAGTGCCTTAACCAATGTAGCAAGTATGTACCAACCATGCATCAACTATAGATAAAGCTATGACTCATCAATGATGTAAAACATAATCACCTCATCAACTCATCAACTACATGTCCCAATCTGTAGCTCAACCACATGCCAAATGCATGCACCAAAGAAATAAAACAAATATGCATCTAACAATACATCGTAAGATATATTAGTGGAGCTCACATATGTACCGGCCATGTACCATGGCATATCTTCCTCAAACACTACAACAAGTACTAATCAACCAATATTACCTATACACATGTATTAATAGTGTGCCTCAATAGATCAATGATATCTCTAGCTAGCATCACATTAACATGATATATCTCATAGACAAGGTGCCATAACTTCACTGTCATAACCAACAATGTTCCTCAGCAGAAAAAATTCCTCATTCGACATTCTAGGGTTAGTACCATTGCATCTAAGATAGGCATCAAGCATATGTATAAACACTCAACCATATTTCATCACCATACATACATCAACCATACATGCAATAATATAATCATGAATACCTGCAACAAATCATGTTAGACCCTGGAAAACAGAGTTATGCCATCAAACCATGTTGTAACTCATATGCATAGCCTTCGTTTCCAAGGATTTTACCACAGGTACGTGGCCTGTTCCACAGACATCTCTCGTATGTAAGTGACCTTTCTATAGGTCAACTTGCGTATGTACGTGACTTCTTCCACAAGAGCCTTCATATGCTTATGAAAATGTCAATCTTGAGCTTTCTTCATGGCTTCCTTTTTGTTCAGGTTGTTCAGTCTTATTCACCCACTTCTAAAGGTGTATCACCTTCTCAGAACTTGAGCTCTAAGCTTCCATCTTTTCAACATTGTCTTTCTTCCTAGCTTCATGTGTTATTCTTGTCATGCTATATGAAGCACTCTTCATGGATTGTTTTCTTGTGTTCCATCAATCCTGGGATTTGTGGCCAAAGCCACTGCAATTGTAGCATATCATTATGTGACAATGAGCAACGATGTGTCTCGCTTGATTACATCTCCAACACCTTAGGGTGTTATGAAGCCTTCCATTTTACTTTATTGCATAATGTCTGCAATCCAAATCTTTGTGACCATATTCATTACATGAGTAGCAGTCACCATGAAAAACATTTTCATACCTTTTCTTTGGTGTCCATCTTGAAGGTTTCTCTCTTCTGAATTTTCTTTGAGGTGTAAAGATGACTTATTGATGTCTTCCTTCCTTTTTTCTTTTGAAATTTTCCTTGCTTTGTGTAGATGGTTGACTTGCATCATTTCTTCCACCATTTGAGAATGAAGAACTTAACTCATGCTTCTTAGAAGTGATAGCTTCAAGGTGAGCAACTTCCTTGTTGTATCTAAGACCTGATTTTATCATGTGGAGAGATTTGGCTATCTAGGATCTCATCCAAGAGTTTTCAATTTTTCATGAACTTGATGTGAGTGTTTGACTTCTCTACTTTCTTCCTAAGATCAACAACTTCAGCTTCCAACTTATGGCATGACCCTTCCTTTTCATTTATTTTATTTTTCAATAGTTCCTCTATCCTTTTGGATTCTTCAATTTGGGTTTTTAGATTGACATTAACTTCAAGACTTTTGCTAAGCCCATAATCTACCTTATTCTTTTCTTCTTCTTGAGTAATTATTTCATTCTTTAGTCTTTTGATCTCTTCTTCCTTTTCTTCTAACTAAGTCTTTTTACTTTCTTCTTGTTCTTTGAGCATTTGATTTAGTTCCATGATATGCTTTGGGTACTTTTCTAGGACTTCATTAATGCATTTTTCAAGATACTTAGAAGAAATTGAATAATGTCCTATTTCCATGCTAACATCGCCTAATTCAAATAATAAATTTTCTTTAAACTTCAACAAATCTTCTTCTTCATCATCTACACAAACTTCTACTATATCTTCTTCTTCATTTGTAAGAGAACATTCAACTTCACTAGGAGTATTATAATCATAAGATTTTGGAGAGTCTTTACCTTTATTTTCCTTGATGGAATTGTCTTCTTCTTCTTGATATACCTTCTCTAGCTTCAACCATAGATCCTTGGCGGAAGTACATTGTCCCATACTTTCTTTGACAGAACATGAGAGTCCATTGAAAATTGTCTTGAGAGCTAATGAATCATTCTTCTTTTATTCCTTTTGAGCTGCAAAATTTGACTTATTCTTCAAGGGAATTGATCCACCAATAACTGCTTTCCAAACACCTACTCCTTTTTCTTTCAGATACCCTTTCATTTCTATTCTCCATGCTAAATAATCTGCCTTGTCAAAGATTGGAATTTCATCATCCATTTGTTTGTCCATGGATCTCCTCCAAGCTTGTTAATGCTTATAGTGAAGGCCCACTCTGATACCAATTGTTGGACGCACCGACCACACTGAGAGGGGGGTGGGGGGAATCAATGTAGGGGTATTTTCACAACTTCTTTTCCAAAAAAATTTGTTAGCAATCAACACTTACTCAATATTCATTACTTTCATTTATATTGTAATCATATGTCGGTAGAAAACATCATCAATAAGCCATCACCATAAAGAACACAAGGCACACAAGATATATGTATAAGTTTCTTTTTTATTATAGAATACAATCCTTGTTTTACCATCATCAATTGAATAGAGAAACAACTCTACAAGAGCACCAAATCTCAATGCAAGACTCAACCTACAAATCTCAGCACCAACTAAGAAGAGGAATCAATCTTCAAGTACAAGACTCGTCTTGTAAACAGATACCAATATGTCAATAGGTACATGACCTATTTATATTACATCTTTTGTATGTACTCGACCTTCCTATACTACAACATGCATATGTATGCATCTTGTCCCACTGTCAGCTTGCGTACACCTTCAGAAACTAGGGTTTCTGAAACTTCAACCTTCTGGCACTTCATACCCTTTCTGCCTTTATCACATCCACTTCTGATCTTTCATTGCATTATGCCTTTCAATACCCAATTTGTACCATAAAAAATCACAAGCATATCTATGCCATCCAACAACCTATGCATGCTCCTCAACCATACACCATAAAAAATAATGGATATTCCTCAACGACAACATATTTGAACTACTCAACCAACCAGCTACCATATTTATAAATCAATACAACCATACAAAGAATACCTTAAAAATTCACCATACCATGAGAAAGTATAAACATCAATACAATATGTACCCATACCAAAGCCTTTGTGGTAGATCTGAACCTATAGAATGTTGATCTGGAACTTGCTTCAGACTTCAGGAACCTGGCACCAACTCTTACTCAAGCTTCCATGAATCTCTCCATCTGTACATGCCCTAATATCCTTTAGCCCACGTGTATACATGCCATGTCGTAGTGTAGCTTGTGTACAAGCCATCAACGATAGGAATGAATTGCGAGGATTGAAAGCAGAATTAAACCACTCGCTAGTTACAATCCCGCAATCTGTCTAGATCGTTAGATCACACAGCTTCAACAATATACGATTGTGGTTGATCCAACTGATGACCATTTTAATACAGATTAAATCATGACCATCGGATGCACAATCAAAAAATCTATGACAGAGATAGATTGTGGAGATTGAAAGGAAAATTAAATCACTCACAAGTTGTAGCTCTGAAATCATCGTCGACCATTGATCTGCTTCGAGAATATCCACAACCGTCAAATCATCTCAATGTGGAAGGATAGGATAAGTGGGGCCAAAAGGTACCATTGTCCATTGGATTAAATCTGATACCCGTCAGTCGTCAAATCGTGTTAAAGTGGAAGGACAGGATAAAGTTGCAAGAGATGCATTACAGGACAAATTGAGTCATTGATCCTAGATCCTGATCGAATGCACATCCTTCACTATGGGTCTAAAGATGTGAGGAACTTACGCTCCATCAGTTTGAGATTTGAAATACCCAGAGCCCAAAAATCCAAAGTGAATAAGGATCGTTGGATTTGTTGGACACACGAGTGTCAATGGATTAGGACTGTTGGTCAGTAGACCTCATCAGAAAGGAATTGTGGGAGATCCACATCAACAAACCTCGTAATCAAGGATCCATGGAAGGCCATGTCAACAAGTACACATGGCATAATCAGAAGATGACAAGTATCAAGAGGAAATTGTATTGTTCCATGTCAACAAGTGATGTAAGTGAGTTACGTCTCTTCGGGAGTTTCAAATGTCAAAAGTTACGAAGTCTCGAAGGATGAATATCCGAAGTTTCTCTCAGTCGTTGATCTAAGAAACACCGAGAGTTTGGATAGTTGTTAGATCCAGGAGAAGAGCATGTTCCACATGAGGATCCACGTCAACAAGACTACATCAACAATGACATGTGGCGCAATTAGACCCTGTAATGTCCCCCACCTCTTAGAGAGGTGATGAGGAGACTCAGTGGCCTGGGCACCCCCACTAGGTCATAGTCTCACACTGAGGGGGGAAAAGT
>JZKD02S0130000.1:10239-24061 GCA_000966675.3 Picea glauca
TTGATCAACAAGAGCCATCCAAAGTGGTCGAAGGCCCGAAGTCCCAAAATATATCTGAGTCGTTGATCAACAAGAGCCATCCAAAGTGGTCGAAGGCCCGAAGTCCCAAAATAGATCTGAGTCGTTGATCAACAAGAGCCATGCGTCATCAGATCTGTCACTCCGGGAGTTTTAAAATGAGAAACATTGCAAAGTCCCAAAGGGTCGAATCCCGAAGCGCTCGAAGATATAGGCCCAAGGTCGCAGCCTGAGGTCACAAGCGTGAAGGGGTGATGAAGAAGGAGCTGGCACCTGAGGCTCGAGATTTCGGAAGTGCAAAAGAGGAAGGTTGTGGGTTTCATAAGACCTGCAGTAAAGAGCCACCAGCAGCACACAGTATCCCCTGGGCATTTAGCCTCGTTGCGATCTTGAGAAGAAGCAGTAAATGAAAAAGGAGTGGTGGTTGAAACTTCAACTCACTCCATAAATGGAAAGCATGGAGGGTTTGGTTGTAAAGACAGAGTTGTTAGCCAGAAGCCCCCTCAATGGACGATTTTTATTGAAGGCCCATGCTGAGTTAAGTTTGCGTCAGACAGAAGGATACATGCATAGTCTGACAGAGTAGGCATCGACTGAAGGCTTTGAAGGCAATGGTCCGATCACACTCCTGGTGGTTGCAGCATTTCTGGGTATTTATAAATAGTTTTGATATTTTGTTAAGGTCGATGGTTGAGCAGTGCTCCCATATTGTAAACTTTTGATGAAGCTTCTAGTTCTCTGGTTATGTATTTGGATCTGAGACTTCTTTTTTAATGAAAGTCACCTTATTTTTCATCATATTTGCCTCTGATACTGAAGTGTCCATGATTGAAGGATTCACATGGATTGTTTTGACTGTATTGTAATGTATGTTTGATTGCAGTGTTGTTATTTATGTTCTTCAAATTCCTGAAGTTTTGAATCCAAGAGGATCTTGTATTTGAAGCTTTTCCTCCTTAGGCTGCTAGAATACCTAATGTCTACGACAGACCTCTACACTCTCCTAACCAAAGTCTTCCCTGTATTCACCCTCACTCCAACTTATTGTCTAAATTTAATCAAGACCTCACCTGCATGTGCATACCAGTTCAGTTTTCTGAGTTAAAACGATATCATCTTGAGTCTGTGCCCATTTGAACTCTTTAAAACCAACCTGTGACATAAAACTTGGATGGGTATTGGGCTTACCCTCTCTGCAATCAGAGGGTGACTTCTAGTGCTAACATTTCTGGCGCCATTTCCGGGGAACGAATTGAAGACCTTTCCCTGGGATAGAACGACAACAAGCTTCTGATTCTGAAGGTGCATCAGATATCCGAACCATTGAAGATTGTGCTTGCACCTGGCGACTCCACTGTTTCAGTGTGGCTACCATCTGGCTACACCTGAATCCCCCTAATATAACACAACGATCAGATCTGGTCTTTGATGGTGAACAAAGACCAAACACACTCACACTGCATATCATTCACCTGGTGACTCCATGATTAAAGAATCGATTGACGACTCCACTGGTTCAAAATGGACAAAATCTTTGCTCGAAGGTTTGCTCCTTTTAACTTTTTTGTTGTTCCTAGTTTTCCCAATGTTGTTCCTACTCCAGATGAGTGGGGTGATTTTTTGCCCATATTTAGAGAACATAAAGATGACAACCCTGCCCAACATCTCTGTGAGTTTCATGAACTCATGCACCAGTGGGAGATACATCGTGAGGATGTATTATTAAAGATTTTCATGTTCTCATTAGCAGGAGATGCTCGTCAATGGTATCACTCCTTACCCCTTGCTAGCATCTCCTTCCTGGGAGAATTTCATGCAGCTTTCAATAGGCACTGTCAAAAGTTGTATTCTTATAAGTTAATTTGTCATAATTGTTGTGAAGAATATAAATATTGTGTTCAAGGTATGACTGTTTCAAATGAAAGTTGTGAGGATGAAGGTTGCGAGGAGGAAGAAGATGCCCTGGTTGAGTTGGTGCGGCTGGCGAGATCACTTTCTGCAAGGATGGATAAATTGAAGGCAGATCATGTCTATTGCTCTTTTGAAGAAAAAGCAGAGGATTTTCCAATCCTAGGAGCAGATATTCTTGGCAGCCTTGCTCATGATGGTGAGGTTGAGGATTTCATATCCATAGAGGAAGCATATTCTTCCCCTGATACAGTTGTGTATTCAAATGAAGAGCAGCAGATCCCTACATCATATTTTGAGGACTCAGGGAGTGGCCAGCCTGTGTATGACGGCTATGAATCAAATTCTGAGCTGAATATGAAGGATTTCCAAGAGCATGCAACAAAGCCTTTTCCTTTATACATTAAGGAAAAACATTGTGTGGAAATCAACCATCCTGGGCCTGCAGAAGACCTAGAGCATAGCTTTCCCATGGTTCCTATGTATGATGATTATGACTCTGATCCTTAGGAGAGCCATGAAGAAGAGGAGGGAGAGCCAAATAAGCAGTTTATATCCTTCCCTGAACCTAGAAGTGAGCAGCCATCTCCTGGGAGCAGTCAGCCTGTGCCAACCTTTCACTCACCCATGCTCGCCACAAACATTCAGCTAGAGGTGAGCAGCAGTAAGGCAGAGCAGGCTTTCTGTTACAAATTTTCTGGACTTTTCCACTTATTCTATGAACCTTTAGGGGACTACATGGAGTTTCATTTCCTTCATGTTTTGGAGCCGCTCGACTTAATCCTGACATCAGCATTAGGAGGAAAGATGAAGGATCTAATCATTCTACTGTCACAGTTGCATTATCTGTTATCAGTCACGGACAGAGTAAATGGTCTTCCAATTAGGAAGTTACTTGAATGGCTATGGTGGAAGTTTGCTTTCACCTAGCATTGTGTAAAAAGTCAATTAGTCTAGGAATGTACATAAATAAGCTCCTCCTGGAGCCCATGTATTTTTCTTTCATTTTTAGGATAGTGTCATTGTCGACCTTTAATCCTCAGTAGGATGTTTTTTTATAATGACTCCATAACCCAATGCATAAGGTCACTGGAACTGCTTGTTCTTGGCATCTCGCAGGGATCATGCCATCCCCTGTGGAGCCAATTGTTATCAAATATAGTTTTTAAGGGCATCAAGTTGCCCAAGTTCGTAGCCTGCACAAGGCCGCCAAAACGTCGAATTTGCCGAAGCTGACGAAGTGGCCGAAGGCCCGAAGTCCTGAAATAGATATGAGTCGTTGATCAACAAGAGCCACGCGTCATCAAATCTGTCACTCCAAGATTTTTACTTCGGGATTTTTAAAATGAGAAACATTGTAAATTCCTAAAGGGCCGAAGCCCGAAGCGCCCGAAGAGATAGGACCAAGGTCGCAGCCCGAGGTCACAAGCATGAAGGGGTGATGAAGAAGGAGTTAGCGCCCGAGGCTCGAGATTTCGAAAGAGCAAAAGAGGAAGGTTGCGGGTTTCATAGGACCTGCAGTAAAAATCCGCCAGCAGCACACAACAACCCCTGGGCATTTAGCCTCGTTGTGATCCTTAGAAGAAGCAGTAAATGCAAAAGGAGTGGTGGTTGAAACTTCAACTCACTCCTTAAATGGAAAGCATGGAGGGTCTAGTTGTAGAGACAAAGCTGTCAGCCAGAGGCCCCCTCGATAGACGATTTTTACTGAAGGCCCATGTTGAGTTAAGTTTACGTCAGACAGAAGGATACACGCACAGTCTAACAGAGTAGGCATCGACTGAAGGCTTTGAAGGCAGCGGTCCGATCACACTACTGGTGGTTGCAACATTTATGGGTATTTATAGACAATTTTGATATTTTGTTAAGGTCGATGGTTGAGCAGTGCTCTCGTATTGTAAAATTTTGATGAAGCTTCTAGTTCTCTGGTTATGTATTTGGATCTGAGACTTCTTGTTTAATGAAAGTCAACTTCTTTTTCATCATATTTGCCTATGATACTGAAGTGTCCATGATTGAAGGATTCACATGGATTGTTTTGACTATATTGTAATGTATGTTTGATTGCAGTGATGTTATTTACGTTCTTTAGTTTCCTGAAGTTTTAATGCTAAAGAAATACTTTCATGCACTTTTACGAGTTAAAAACAATTCATGCCTACTTGTTGAAAATACCAAATAATCAACCCTCTTAAACTTCATTTCGCACTAGTTTTGACAAGTGTTCAAATGCATTGCACATTCCCCTTCTCTTATGTATGTCCCTTCGACTCTACCAATTTGGTTGATTTCTTCCTCTGTTGGACTCAACCATTTTTTTATTTACTTTCATACGATAAAAGGGAAGCTTTGCTTCATTATATACATCCATAAGTAGAACTGGAAAGAGAGTCTCAAAAATAGATGCATACAATCATGGAAGAGTTGCTTAATTCAAGCTAGCAAGAAGACAAGAAGCTCATTCACGCATTGTACGCGAGTTGCTCAATTCCTTTATTCAAGACTGTAAGAACACACTGAATGTGTTTTCTTCAACCTTCAAAGAATTTTACAGCACCGAGTGATTTGCAAGAGCTTGGTGATAATAAGATAAGTAATTATAATTCCAATGGGATCTGAAACATTCATAGAGGTGTTCTTATCAATATTTCTTCCACCTATTGGAGTTTTTCTCAATTATGGTCTTGGGGTACCTAATTTTTTCATATTTATTATCTGGCTCTAGCTCTCTTTTGGTGCATATACAACACCAGACATTAATAGGGTTACTGTGGAATTTTGCATAGACTTGGTCTTAACAATGTTGGGTTTTATCTCTGGCATTATTTCCTTCAAAGATCTTTCCATTTAATCTATACTAAATAACTTGTCAAAGAATTATGTACTAAGCATTCATGACTGAATTAATTGAAGGGTGAACCTTTCTTCCCTAATGTACCTGTCGGTCTGTGTTTATCAAAGTTATGACTCCTATGTGTGTAAAACTTTGTTGTCCATAGCATTGGTTACTCTTTGTTATTGGCTCCCACTAAATCAGAGTTATGAGTTTTCCAGGCCACATGGTTACGAAAATTAAAATCAAATCAAAACTAATACCTTGTTGTGCAACTAACCACAAACAATATATAAATAATTTTAATACCTTGTTTCGAAATCAACACAAACAAGAAGGGTTGTGTAGCAACAAGTCCCTGCCAAGAAAAGGCAGGAATCTAGTATCGTTTGACTGGACTCCAAGGTTGTGTTGGGTTCTCTTCATGATGATCTAAGAATGATTGCAAGCATGTAGTTCCTTGTAGCTCTCTGTTCCAAAACTCTTGGTAATATTCCTCGTATTTGAAGCTTCTAAATGTTGCAGGATGCTCCGCGTCATTCAATGGCGTTTCAAGAGCAATAACTGCATCAAGAGAAGGACAGTGAAATGTCGGAATTGAAATGCGTTCTCTTGAAGAGTTCACAACATCACAATGCAACACACTCCTATATATTTTGTTGCTTAGAACCTGCATTCCAACATCAATTATTTTGAAGTCACACACCATGGGCAACATTAGAATTCAAGTACAGGATGGAACCTGTAATTGATAGAAAGTTAAATCAGAAGATGAAATTAATTAGAATGCAAGCATATTGATGGAACCTGTAATTGATCACCCATGTTGATAACAAAAGAATTTGAAATGGGGTTGACAACAATCCATTGTCCATTATTGAGCACTTGTAAACTGGGAACCTCATCTTGAAGAAGAAGAGTGAGGACCATGGGATATGAATGGGCGGGTAAACCAAATGTGAGCTTGGGACTGGGCCACTTGGGATAGTATTTTATAGCCATGTGTTGCTCGTGCTTTCCCATTTCTTTGTTTAGGAAGCCAACTTCCAATCCTAGGCTCTCTGATATTACCTCCAACAGCTTCAAAGAAACTACCCTTACCTCTCTGCAATATAGGTTGCACAATTCTCTTCCATATTTATCAAAAATATATGTTAGCAACATTATTGAAATTCAGAGTGCATCCAATCGAAGTTTAAATATTGGAGGGTGAAGAAAAAGGGAAAAGGGAAAGGTGTTTGATATCATCGAAAATATTTAATTCAATATTTCTTTTAATAAGGAGTTGGTTTCTTTTAAATGAAATCAGAAGGTTTTGAAGGTCAAGTGTGAACATGATATTCCAACGGATAACAATGATGCCTCAGGTAGTCCCGCCAGTTGAAGATTTGTTCTTTGTGGATGTTGGAGCTGGTCGACAAATGTGTTTTACTGAACGGATCGTCGGAGTAGTATTCCATTTGGTCCTCCATAGACATTCTGAAAAAATCCTCCACTACTTCCAACATCCTTCTGATCACCACATATGGAATGCCATGATTGATTATCTGTTTATACATACAACAATAACAATAAGATAATATTTGGGCATTCTAAGGCGACTATAGACCATGAAAGGATTAGATCGTCAATTGGGAATGCCATGATTGACTATCTGTTTATGCATACAACAATAATAGTAACATAATATTGAGGCATTGCATCTCGAAGGATGTAGGACGACCAAACATTGAATTAAATGTTGGCATGGGATTTCGACAATTTCAATTCTATTTTAAGTCTTTTTCAATTTCAATTGATCTTGTATATGCCAGTTGAAGCACAATTGATCTTATATGCATCGGTTGAAGCACAGAGTTAATATAAATCTCTTTGAAACTAATGCCATGTAAAATTTATGATGAGAGCCTTCTCAAGTGACGTGTGTCCATCTGACAGTTCCCAGTCTTTTCTCCATCTGTCATAGCATGATTTTGCATGGGAAGTATGTGTCCGGGTAGACAAGACTTGTCTCTTTAATTTCATGGCAGAAGCTTAACAACTGTCTCTATCTGTAACTCACCCGTCTTTCTTGAAACAACAGGAATCACCGTCACCAAGAAGACGCCATTGGAGTGTGTACTTGACTTCTACAAGATAGTTGGTTAGTGCAATCAAATTTACACCGATGGACACTCAGACATAATTTCTTTTCCATCAATTTTGGTTCAAATTTCTTGACTATGCAAAAACAATTGGCTTGAATTATGGTTTTTCAGCAAGGAGGTTTTTTTTTTTCCTCAGGTTTAACAGCAACAGGAAAGGGAAATATTTTGTGGGTACAATGTCTGGAAAAGCATTCAAACAATTTTTGTCTGTGAGGGTTCGAGGAATCTCAAAATTTTCACCAGGTGTTTTGGGTTTCTGGGGAAATTTTAGGGCAAGCGTTTTAAGGATAAAAAATACAAACCATTTTCCCGTGCATATCAGGAACAAAAAAAACATTATGTAGTGTACCAAGAAGCATAAGCAGCTCCAGCGAATTCGTCTGTTTTTTTGTCTTGTGCTTGGCATGCATTGGGCTTAGAACAGAGGGTTTCAATCGTGGCTCCTTACCATGGTTCAAAAATGGGGAAATACATGAGAAAAGGGAAATGCATAGGCGAGGTAGTTGTGATGGAGGTATCTCAGGGCTCGTTCAGTGTCAGAACGAGGGCTCGGATGCTTGCGACAACTTCTTCACAGAAAGACCATCAGGGCCTCAGTGCCTCTAAATCTGTGACTATGAGACACCAGATCTCGGTGCCTCCTCCTTCTGCCTGTGTGGATTCATCCATGAACACATGCTACCTTGAGATTTTCCAGTACTGCCATGTACAGATATGGAGATCACGGTATTCAGTCTCACCCTCCTTCCCACTTTGTCCTAGATTTGCTAGCCTTGTGACAGTGCAGGTGGTCTTCTTGGTGACAGTGAAAGTGGTATAAGGGCAGCCGAATCTTGTTTCTACTGAACAAGATGATGGATGATAGATCAAAATGATGCCATTGATTGGGGTCCCGAGTAAGATCAAGTTCTATCGAGTTATAGAGAAAAATTTGGTTTGGTTCACGCCACAAGAAGAAGAGACATGGAGAGGAAGAGAAACATAGAGGAGATATAACAAAAGCCAAATGAGATCGAGTGTTCTATAATGACAGGGGGAAGACTCAATTTCTATCATGGAGTTCTATCATGACAGGAGGAATAATCCAAGTCCCATCGTGACATGGAAAACTTTGGTTCACGCCACATGAATAAGAGAAACGGGGAAGGTAATAAACTAAGTCAGCTAATGGCTATTATAGGTTCAAAAATAAAACATTTTATTGTATAGGTGTTAGAATTAGAAGTTCACTAACATAGTATTTGGACACTGCAACCTTCCATGCAATCTTAGACACCACAATTGGACAACATGCAATCTTGGACACTGCAATATGAAATATGATATGAGTTATCAACTATGGGATATGGTTTGGGCGATGGGGCGGTAAACATTTAATGTTTGGGAATTAATGCTAACTTGAAAGTTAGCATTAATCCATGTTAATCCATTATGGAATCAAATATGCACTTGAAAGTGCTTTTAAGCTAAGATATGGTAAGAGTGTGTAAGAGTGTGCCTCGGGAAGAGGCCAAATAAGGCCTCCAAATTAAAACTTTAGCCTAAAAGCCAAAAGTGACTTGGAAATGTGCATGAAACTATTAAAACTTTGGTTAAATTGTTTGGTTTCTGTATCGTAATAATACAACCATGAAAAATCGATTACTATAAGTCCTTGCTGCCCAAAGGGAAGTGACTAATAATATATAAACAATTTTAATACCTCTTGTCCAAATCAACACAAATAATATATAAAGAATTTTGTTTATTTATTTAGCTTAAAGTGGTAAAACCTATCATGATCTTTCTTAAAGTGGTAAAACCTATCATGATATTTAGCTTAAAGTGGTAAAACCTATCATAATTTAGTAGCAGTTAACTCAATTATCATTAGTTGTTATTCACTAATATAAACTAACATATCCTTATTATTTAAGGAAAACCACACCACCTAAAATAATTCGATGATAATTTGTAAGGATCTAGACTACTTGAAATAAGAATAAATGAGATAGAATCGGATTCTCTCAGGCAAGAAAACACCTGGAGGCCCTCAAGGCAAAACAACACTGAGCATTTTATTAAATCAATTAAAGAGTACATTATATAGGAGGATAAACAGTTTGGTTGGAACCATTATTCGGTTTTCTCCATTATTAACTAATCATTATTTCTAAGTATCCTCTTTAATGGAGAAAGGATTGACATCCACACCTAACATCTCCCTAACTGGTTCAAATTTGATCTTCCCAAGAGGCTTAGTGAAAATATCAGCAATATTTTCACTAGTATTACAATACATTAAAGCAATTTCATTAGACTACATCTTTTCTCGAACAAAATGGAACTAAGTATCAACATGCTTTGTCCTAGAATGATAAACTGGATTATTTTCCAACTTTATTGAGCTCTGGTTATCACATTTGATTATCGTATCTTTCCTTTGTTCTTCTCCAACATCTTGAAGTAGTCTTCTCAACCAAACAACTTCACAAGTTGTTGCACAAATGCTTTATATTCTTCCTCAGTGGATGACAAAGATACAATAGGTTGTTTCTTATTGCTCCACAAAAAAATCATGGATCCAATGCTAAAATCATAACCTGTAGTAGATCTATGATCATTCGGATTGGCAGCCCAGTCTGAATCTGAGTAACCTGTCAGCTCAACATCGAATGAATCAGTATATTTAATACCATAATCAATTGTGGCTTCGAGATACTTGAGTACCCCTTTTGCTGCATTCCAATGGCTTTCTAGAAGTTTTTCCATAAACTGACTTAACACACTAACAGAATATGCTATGTGAGGTCTGGTTGTAGTGAGATAGTTCAAGCTTCCCACCATCTGTCTATACATTGTATCATTTACCTCCTTTGAACCATCATCACAATAAAGTTCTGTGTTCTGTTGTATTGGAACATAAGAAACTTTACACTGATCCATTTTAAACTTCTTAAGTACTTCTCTGACATATTTACCTTGAGACACAAAGGTTTGACCAACATTTCTCCAAACTTCAAGACCTAGACAGTAATGTAACTCACCAATATCTTTCATTTCAAATACCTGTGACATCTGCTTCCTAATTCCACTAATCAATTTTTCTGAATTTCCTGTAATAATTAAATCATCAACACATAAGGAAATCAATACAACAAGCCCCTTTTCATCAAACTTAGTATATATATTTTGATCACTTTTTCTCCTCATAAAACCCTACAGAAGAAAGAATGAATCTATCTTCTCATACCATGACCTAGGTGCATGTTTCAGTCTATACAATGCTTTCTTTAAGTTACACACTAACCACTTTTCACAAACCCCTCTGGTTGAGTAAGGTAAACCTCCTCCTTTAACTCACCATTCAGAAAATAAGATTTTACATCTAATTGGGGAAGCTTCCAATGATACTTTGTAGCTAGTGCAATTAACATTCTTATAGTGTTTAATTTAGCTACTGGTGCAAATGTTTATGCATAATCAATGCCCTCCTTCTGTGAATACCCTTTTTCCACCAATCTAGATTTATATTTATCTATACTACCATCTGATTTGAATTTAGGTTTGTATATCCATTTACATCATATGGCCTTTTTATCTTTAGGAAATTCAGTCAATTCCCAAGTTTTGTTTTTCATTATAGAGTCATATTCTTCCTCCATTTCTTTTCTCCATTCTTCATGTTCATTAGCTTCATTAAAACTCATGGGTTCTATGACAGTTGAAATATTACTCATCAGAGCATAATCTTTATATTTTTCAAGTAGACGAACTTTTCATGAAGATCTTCTCAATTGGTTGGTGACTTCTTCTCTATTTTGTGAAGATTCTTCTTCACTGCTGGATGTATCCATGTCACTGGGTGCCATTTTCCTGCTCGTGCTTCTCTTCTTTGACCTCTTCATCTTCAACAAGTACATGCCATCCTTCATGATTATTGTATTCATTTTTTCCTTCTTCCTGTTCATGGAAAATCACATCTCTACTTGCAAACACTTTGTGAGTAGATGGATCAAACAATTTATATGCTTTAAATTCTGAACATTACCCTATAAAAATACATTTGATAGCTTTAGCATCAAGCTTCTTCTTGTTCTCCTTTGGAATATGTACAAAATCCTTACACCCAAATATCCTCAAATTATTAACTGTTGGTTTAGAATCATACAAGGCTTTGAAAGGAGTTTTATGATCAAGACACCTTGTTGGAATTATATTATTTAAATAAACATTAGTGCTAATGGCCTCAACCTAAAAAGCATTTGAGATATTCTTACCTTTCATCATACTTCCTGCACACTCCACCAGAGTTTTGTTTTTCCTTTCTGCAACTTCATTCTGTTGTGGAGTGTGGGGTACTATAAATTGTTGTAATATTCCATGATCTTTGCAGTACTTGATTAAGTTCCCTAATATGTACTCTCCTCCTTGATCTGAGCAGAGGATTTTGATGGAATTCCATGTTTGCTTCTCCACCATGTTTTTAAATTCCTTAAAATATTAAAAAATATCACTCTTTCTCGTAAGGAAATACACCCATGTGTACCTTGTGCAATCATCAATAAACAATAATAAATAATAAGCACCTCCTAGCGACCTTGTCTGCATTGGTCCACAAACATCAATGTGCACAAGTTCTTATAGATCTATTTTTCTCTTATCAGGACTAGAGGGGAATTCATCTCTGTGTGTCTTTCCTAATGCACAACCTTCACAAGAAGCATACTCATTCTTCAACATAGGGAGTCCTTCAACCATACTTTGTTTTTGTAATAACAACAAATGATGATAATTAATGTGACCATACCTTTGGTGCCAAAGAGTTTCTGTAGGCATAGTTGCAGAACTCAATGCTTGATGATTCTTGCTGGTGACATCAAGTTTGTACAGACCTCCAACTCTGACTCCTGAGGCAACAGTTATGTAATGATCCTGCAAGTCCTTCACTATACAATGTGTCTTGAAGAATTCGACCTTCAAATTCGGATCTGTAATTGTGGACATAGAAAACAATTTTTTCTTTATCCCGGGGACGTACACAACATTGTGAATGTGTCTGACAGTACCATTCGGAAGTGTTACTAGAATATCTCCATATCCCTTGATTTGATAAGAGTGATCATCTCCATGATAAATATGGGCACCATTATGTGTTTCTTTAAAGTTTATATACCAATTCTTGTTACATGTCATGTGAATTGAAGCTCCAAAATCAACAAACCATGCGTCAACATCATTAGTTTCAGAATCTTGGATTGATTTCATTGTCACACCTGCAGACGCATTGGGTCATGCTTCATCTTCTTTTGTGATCGTCCATACGCCATAACCTTCCATCAAGGTTTGCATTTTGAATTTCCAATTTACGAAATTCGAGCCATCCTATTTATTGCTTCATTGAGGTAAGTTTCAGCAAGTGGATTTGCCATCCTTGCAAACTCCTTCACGCAGCAAACTCGCATCAAGATACCTAATGCATGTAAAACAAACAGAGGCGGAATGGTGTATAGCAATGATATATATCACAATGATATAAATTGATAGTGAGAGCAGCGATCTCAGTGCTCCAACAGTGATCTCGCTTCTGCGCAGCGAAATATTATTCAATGAACAATGACTCCAGCGAATATCCTTCAGGAAGAATTTAAATTTTAGCAGCGATCCTTCTCTGGCAATCAAGAATGAAGGCTCTCGATCTCTCCTTCAAAAACCGAGAAGAAGCAGTGATCTGCCTCTCGACCTTCAGGACTCAACGCGCTTTGATACCAACTTGAAATAAGAAGAAATGAGATAGAACCGACTTCTCTCAGGAAAGACAACACCTGGAGGCCCTTAAGGCAAAGCAACATTGTGCATTTTATTAAATCAATTAAAGAGTACATTATATAGGAGGATAAACAATTTGGACGATTGAAAGCATTAGATGGTTGGAACCATTATTCGGTTTTCTCTGTTATTGACTAATCATTATTTCTATGTAGACTTTCATTCTATGAGATGCCTTTGGATCTTGAGCCATTAACACTTACCTCCAAGGAAGACAAACTCTTTGCCAATTAGAAGTAGTTTTAGGAAGCCACCTCCTAAGCCACCTCTGATGGAATTATATGTTTTCTAATAACATTTAACCTCAATCCCATACTTAAAACCAGATCTTACCTCAATTACAATTAAACCTCTTGTATAAATTTTATGACAAAAAAAAATTAATTTCATATATTTTTGGTAATAAAAATAATTCAATTTTAATAATTAAAATGTGTTTGGTTAAAAATACATAATCATATAAAATCAACATAATATAAATTTATTGTAAACACTAAAAGAATTTTTTATTTTTTATATATATATATAACCCACATTACAATACTAAATTTTGTATAATATATTATATATTATATTGAATCAACATATATCAATATTCATATTATGGATAGTGGAAAAGACTTTGCAATTTTTTTTAAATAAATGCATTATATGATAATAATAATAAAATGATGTTGAAATTTTTACTTGCAGTATGTAGATTGAAAAGTATAAATCATGTTGGGGATAATTATGGAATCGTTGTCTCAGTTGTGGGTTTCTATCCTTGGTTCATTCACTTCCATTGTGTTATTCATGCCATTGAATGTGGTGTTTGGAACCATTGTTGTTACTTCTAGAATGTGTCAAAACAACAACACCAATAGGGACCTTAGAAGAAACCCATGTCTATAATACATACTATGTAATTTTAGTTTATCCAAAGAGAAGTTCAAATAGGTAGTTGAGTCTAAAAACCATGAAGAAGAAGAGAAAATGACAAATAACGCAGTGGTAGAAGAACATAAAACAAAGGCGTAAATGGAAAAACAAAGGAAATTGAAAGTAGAGGCCATATTATTCTTGGTTTTTATGTGGATATATAATGGCTCACAGTTGTTATTATAAT
>JZKD02S0130022.1:11827-24060 GCA_000966675.3 Picea glauca
CCATTGCTCCCTGCTGTCGTTGGCCCCCATAACATTCGACGCCAACACTTTCTCATGTTATGGTGGGTCTTACTTTGCGACTATTGCAGTTATTTTTGTCATTTGCCGAAGACCTTTGAACGTGGTAGGGCCATCAATGCCCACATCATCGTCGCTGCTTATTACAGCGATCATTGCCTATTATTCAGAGTATGTTCCTTTGCAGAATTGTCTTCTGCCTTTATCATTACCGCCCCCGAGGGCGCTGCAGTTGTCTACACCAACACTTCCATCATCTTTTTTCAGAGTTACGTCACACGAGCATGGGGCATGCCCGCCTCATTTGTACACAGTTGTATATTTTTTTCTGCACAACTCTCAGAAGGTCGGGTCCTACCGGTTCCTTTTTTCTCCAATGGATCGCTCTGAAAGGTCCCACTATTGCTCTCCCTTACAACAACATTCTCAGTAGATGAAACATTGATGGATTTCGGCTATACGTATGCTCCTAACCTCATCCATCAGGGGGCATCTGTTATCACTGAAATTTTGTCTGCACATGGCGACAAGAACTCCGCATCGTCAAAACAGCAATGAAGTCATTCATGGCACTGAATTAATTTCACAGCATTCCAGAAGGGCCAAAAAATATACAAAGTAACCAAAAATTGAAGGGCGCTTTACAGTAGTTTGGTGTGCGTGCACATGCGCAGGACAAGAATGTATTATGCGCGCATGCGTGCACGACGCGCGGCTGTCAGCGCAAAAACCCGCGCACCTGCTAAAACGACGCATTTATTGAATCGGTCGGCCTCCCAACTACTTACAGACCGGCTCCCAATCTGATTTGACTCCCAAATTCGAGTCAAATCCACAGGGTAGGCGGGTTAATGACCTAAGGAAGCCCTAAAGGGCCCCTTTTCACACTTTAAAGAGGTTACATAATCACCCGAGGATCTGCTATAAAAAGCCGTGAAGATACATTGTTTTCGTAAGGAATTTACGGCATTGTTATGCTGCTAAGATTGTTAAGGACTCATTCTTTAACGATAACACATTGGCAACATTGCTGGGAGTTCTTTCACTGTCATACTCAGTTCTTCTCATTGTAAGGAAAGCAAACTTTGTGAGGGCCTCAAGAGCCTTCCGTTGGGGGAAGAAGGAACCACAGTTCTCTTCCTTCATCGTGCTCCGATTTCATCAATTGACCAGCTCAAAACCATTGGTGACATATGTCTTTTTTGATGTTTGTTGTTTCTTTTCACAGTTTTAATTTGTTTTCAGTTGATTCTAGCATGTAGTTTGTTCTGTATTCTCTAACCTTTCCTTCCACAGCTGTCATGCCCTGCAAGACCCAACAGGTCATGTAAGCACCCTCGATTTTCTCACCAAGTGATGAATTGGGTGCAAACATTGGTGCTATAATGATTTAGGGTTAACGGGTTACAAAGATTAAAGGAGCTAGGGATTGTAAGGCTTAGGATTTATATAAATTAGGGATTAGAAGGGTTTGATGTTGGCTATTTTAATTATTAGCTATAAGGGGTAGTATTTAGTATTTAGGGTTTAATGACTTGTGATTTATAGTAGTATGCATTCAAAAGTTTATAATTTTTAAGGTGAATTGAGTTATATTGGTTAACAATTTTATTATGGTTGGGGTTATAGGGATTAGGGTTTAAATTTTTAGATAATATGGATTATAGGATTAATTTTATAGGTTAAATTTTGGTTAAATGTAAGTGATTATATAGCTTAGGTGTTATATAATTTAGGTGTTATGGGTTATAGGGTTAATGTAACATCCCTCTCTACTGAGAACACTTTTATCGACTTATTCTTTGAGGACACTTGCATGCAAGTGATCCTGTTATGGTACATGGTGATTTATTTTGATTATGGATTATACATGTTGATGATGTGGTGTGACTTAGTGTTTTGATATATATGTATTGACATAGGCTATTGACGATTTTACCTGGGTTTGCAGTACACATGACGAATTATGGATGTTGATGGCATTGATGGACTTCCTTGGACTCTAGACTGAGTCAGGGAGTGGATTATATTGTTTTTAAGTATTTCATTTTACGAATATGTGACATGTGATTGATTATAGTATGATTATGTATATGTATCATTGACAGTGTATTATCAATGGATGCAGGATGACGATGCTTGCTACTACGACTCACATATGGAGTAAAGGGGAAATTCACAAAAAACAAATATTGAGGGAGAGGTGTGGCAGCGTCCCTGTCACAACCTACTAGCACTCACATTGTGGCTCAAATGGTAGGTTAACGATTACCTAGTTCGAGAGGTCCACAATGTCATGAGGACGAACTAAGACAGTCGCTCACGAAGATTTCAAAGGTGCGAGCAATAAGGCGAAGTCCTTATTCCTTAAAATCCCTTAGTCTCTCACAAGGTCGACTGAGTGGAGTGTTGATTCCAACGGTTGGAAAAATGACCGAAACTAGTCAATAAGGCAAGTGGCACCCTTGGAGCATGGAGGTGCGTCTTGAAGGGAACGTCATGTAATTTAAAAACTTGAGTCAATGAATGTAGGTGGCTTAGAAAAAAATGAATTAAATTGACATTGTCAGATTAAAATAATTAATTAAGGAGTGAACCTATCAATTATAAATCCCAATAAAATTCAAAACCTAAGTCAAGTTTTAGTTAGTAGACTAAATTAAATTAAAATAAATGAGATCAATCAAATCAATAATTAAAATAGTGAGAAAATCTAAAGATGCGATAAAATGCACATGTGTGCATGAAATTAATAATTTGGATTTTTAATTAGAAAAAATAATAATAGGAGAGAATAGGAGTACACTTGGAAAATAATCTTGAGTCAAACTACCACTAGTCTAACTAGAAGAAGACTCCTAATCAAACTTTAACTAAGATCTAGTTAGGATACACTCATTTAATTAGGATCTAGGGAATAAAGGGACAACTAAGACAGAGAAAATAAGAACACATGGGAGGATGTGAGGGAATTTGAATTTTTAATTAAAATAAAAACTTGTAATTACTTGTGCAACTTGGGGAGAGAGTGACAAGTGTGTGGGTGAATAATCCTAATTTATTTAATTAAAAAGTTAATTAATTTGTGCATGTATACACGTGTCAATGAGAAAAATTCTATAAAATAAATGGTTTAGATGGGAATTAGATCACACATGTTTCGTTAAAGTTGTGCTGCCAAAATATTTTTTACTATGTTTTACTTATGAGAGTTGGGATAACAAGATTGATAGAGAGTGGTGGCTCTACCTTGCGAGGCAAGCTTGGAGCTAGAGTACTTCTGGGTTGTGTGTCTATGGACCCTTTACATCTCGGGGGGCAGAAGTGTACCCCTAGCATTGACTGGGAGATATCGGTGAATTATCAACGATTAGCAAGCGAGAGGAGGGAAGGAACACCAGTCTCTAAAGAACATCTCCAAGTCCAGCTTCATCGGCTACGATATTCTTATTGGAAGATTGATGATGCAATAAGATTTAAATTGTATATTTAGTTTTTTTTATTTTGCCAAAATTGTATAAGAATCTGATATGGAATTTTACAAGTTTATTGATGATTGCATAATGTGGAAAGGAAATTTCTAGCATGGTTACCAATTCATATTTTGATTAAATGTATGGAATTTATTTTCATTGTATTTATTTTATAGTCCATTGGATTCTTTTATTCGAAATCATTGCTAATATAATTGCACCTAGAACATGCACTCTTGATCACTCTCTTGGTCTGCTCTTAAAATTTTTACATTAATGATCGATTCATTCAAAACCAACATAGTTCATATATTTCTTATTAAATTGTTGTGTATTTTTCTTGGACACAATCAATTCAACACCAATAGAGTTTAGTTCTATCTTATTTAATCGCTGTGAATTTTTCTTGGATACAATATTTTCAACACCCAACAGAGTTCATATCTTTCTTATTTAATCACTGTGTATTTTTCTTGGACACAATATTTTCAACACCCAACATAGTTCGTATCTTTCTTATTAAATCGTTGTGTATTTTGATTGAACACAATCATTTCAAAACAGATTTTGGATCTTTCCTATAAAATCTTTGTGTATTAGCTTGAACACAAATATTTTGACTAACAATGGAGATTGAATCCTTCATTTAAATCATTGTGTATTTCTTGAACGCAATCATTTCAATTACCATCCATAGATTGGATCCTTCACTTAAATAATTGGGCATCGCTTGAACGTAATAATTTCAACACCAAAAGAGATTAGATATTTCATTTAAAATCATTGTGCATTGTTTGAACGCAATAATTTCAAATACCAACCAGATATCGTATCCTTCATTATAAAATCATTGTGTATTGCTTGAACACAATCATGTCAAACACAAACATAGATGGGATTTTTCATCTAAATCACTGTGTTTTTTCTTGAATGCAATCTTCCCACTTTCAACCAAGATTGGAGTCCTTCGTTTAATATATTGTGTAATTACTTGATTATTTAGAGAGTTAAATTTTGTGGTAAGTATTTTCTAGATTGGGAAAAATGATATGATTCGGTGAGGAGGGGAACATTTATTTACTGGTGCATTTCATCGCAATAACCTAGCTTGAGAAAAATTTGAATCTTTTCCCTCTATTCTCAACCTTGGATAAACAGATTTTTCGAAATAGAGTAATTCAGTTTTGTATGGACGAAGATGAGTAATCTACTAACCCGACATGGAATATGGAATTGTTTTCAATTAAGGATTGACCCACAGTCTGTTTTCTCCTCTTTACCAACTCATAAATTGGATGTTTTGGGGTTTCTGCAAACTAAATTTGTTGGGAAAACTTCCCTTATATGTTGGGTGAATTCCTCCTGCATCAGAGAATAAGAAATCTTGTAAGGAGCAGTTCACCTTTCAACTCTTTCATATGCTCCAATTCCAAACTATCTTAATCATAGGATGTAAATTGGGAAGTTTTAAATCCTGAAGACATAATTAATTATGTTGGTCTTAGTGAAATTTTGAAGGATGTGTATAGTAGCTTCATCTCCTCCTTATACTTTTATTTGATTGTTTTAATAAGTTTTAAAAGATTATGAATATAAGGTAGCATCGAATTATTTATATGACTTTAAGAAGATTCAATTTTCTCTTAACTCTTATAAATGAATATGGAAAACCCCAGCTAAATCTTATATTAGTTTAGTTGAGTTTTTGTATGTATTTAAATTAAGTTTGGTCCTCCTTACATTAATTTTAGTGTATAATTTAAAATATAAGTTCTTTATTTTCAAACAAGTTTGGTCTTCTTATAAAGAGTGTAGGCAAGGTAGCTTGAATCTGTATTTCTTAATAAGGTTGGGTCTTGTCTCAAGTCTTTCAAAAAGGATGTACAAATAGTTGAATGCTTATCATTACTTGATTAAATTTTATAGTCCTAAAAGGGATACTAAATAGCTTGAAAACCTTTAAGTATTTCCTAGAAGTTGTGATCCTTATGGGCACTTACCTTAGATCGGTAAATTAGTATTATTTTCTTATTTTCCTTTCTTTAAGAATGTTTGGTCTCTCATGGGATTATTAATGGAATAGTAATTGATATTGATCTACATTTTATTTTAAAAATATTTCTATGATAAATAAAATATAATTGAACCCCCGAATGGGGTGTCACCGAGTTCATTGCATGAGTGAACAAGTGGGAGGACACCTGGCCAAAATCCACTTAGAACCTTGCCACCGCACATCACACTCCCACCCAACATTTAAATCCATGCATTTAACTTCTAGATTTACGTACCCCCATTACCATCATCGCACAGATCCAGTTATGGCTACGACACTCCAAGTCATTGAGGAAGTAAATGTGATGGGTTTGCCTCCCAACCAGTCCCATCCCAAGCTATGGTTCCATGGATTTTGTCTTGCGTTGGTGGATTCAGATGCTCATTCGCACACCTTGTCTCTTGCTTCTCCCAGTCCCATTTCCGTTTTTCTCCACCTCTAGTTTGATTTCATCCCTCCGCTCCACCTCTGGTTCATGTTCATCCCTCCTCTCCACCTCTGGTTCATTTTCTCCCATCCTCTCCAGGTTTTCTTCCCAATTCCATGACATAGAGGAAAATAAAAGCGTGGGGTGGCATGGCATAATGCGAGGGGGTGAGGCTCGCGAGGACAAGGTCACCAAGATTCTCAGAATTTTCCTCGAACTCTAGACTATGCCTCCACTCCATAACTCACTCCTTTGTCCTCTCCATGGGCATGTAGAGTAGAGTGGGTTGAAAGTATGGGGAATTCCCTTGGCTTCACACCCAAGTCCATCCCAGAGTTGTTTCCCATACCCCAGTCTCTCGCGTGCCTCCCCTCTTTTTCTTCTCTCCCTAGCACGACCACCCCCCTCACTTATTCCTCCTCCCCTCTCCCTTCTTCTAGCTCCCCACTTTCTTCTTTCGATGGTCCACTTCCTCCTCCACCTCCAACTGCTTGTTCTCAGTGCGATGGCTTCATGAAATTGTAGAATTCTCTGGACATTACCCAGAATTTGATCTTCGAAGTCAATCATGACATGACAGAGTTGTTGAATAGGGACGATCATCGGTAACGTCACGAGGAGCACTTGGAGACTCTTATTTGCACTCTCATGAACACCACTCCAGACACAGGGAATCCAACCAAGGAAATTGTGCAAGATCCACAAAAGGAAAAGACGACAGGCCCAAGCTCAGGATGAATCTAGTGTTCACAGGTTTTACTGGATTTTTTATGTCTTTAGATGGTTTATTTTTTTGGGTTCTAGCCCNAGGGATTAGGGTTTAAATTTTTAGATAATATGGATTATAGGATTAATTTTATAGGTTAAATTTTGGTTAAATGTAAGTGATTATATAGCTTAGGTGTTATATAATTTAGGTGTTATGGGTTATAGGGTTAATGTAACATCCCTCTCTACTGAGAACACTTTTATCGACTTATTCTTTGAGGACACTTGCATGCAAGTGATCCTGTTATGGTACATGGTGATTTATTTTGATTATGGATTATACATGTTGATGATGTGGTGTGACTTAGTGTTTTGATATATATGTATTGACATAGGCTATTGACGATTTTACCTGGGTTTGCAGTACACATGACGAATTATGGATGTTGATGGCATTGATGGACTTCCTTGGACTCTAGACTGAGTCAGGGAGTGGATTATATTGTTTTTAAGTATTTCATTTTACGAATATGTGACATGTGATTGATTATAGTATGATTATGTATATGTATCATTGACAGTGTATTATCAATGGATGCAGGATGACGATGCTTGCTACTACGACTCACATATGGAGTAAAGGGGAAATGCACAAAAAACAAATATTGAGGGAGAGGTGTGGCAGTGTCCCTGTCACAACCTACTAGCACTCACATTGTGGCTCAAATGGTAGGTTAACGATTACCTAGTTCGAGAGGTCCACAATGTCATGAGGAAGAACTAAGATAGTCGCTCACGAAGATTTCAAAGGGGCGAGCAATAAGGCGAAGTCCTTATTCCTTAAAATCCCTTAGTCTCTCACAAGGTCGACTTAGTAGAGTGTTGATTCCAACGGTTGGAAAAATGACCGAAACTAGTCAATAAGGCAGGTGGCACCCTTGGAGCATGGAGGTGCGTCTTGAAGGGAACGTCATGTAATTTAAAAACTTGAGTCAATGAATGTAGGTGGCTTAGAAAAAAATGAATTAAATTGACATTGTCATATTAAAATAATTAATTAAGGAGTGAACCTATCAATTATAAATCCCAATAAAATTCAAAACCTAAGTCAAGTTTTAGTTAGTAGACTAAATTAAATGAAAATAAATGAGATCAATCAAATCAATAATTAAAATAGTGAGAAAATCTAAAGATGCGATAAAATGCACATGTGTGCATTAATAATTTGGATTTTTAATTAGAAAAAATAATAATAGGAGAGAATAGGAGTACACTTGAAAAATAATCTTGAGTCAAACTACCACTAGTCTAACTAGAAGAAGACTCCTAATCAAACTTTAACTAAGATCTAGTTAGGATACACTCATTTAATTAGGATCTAGGGAATAAAGGGACAACTAAGACAGAGAAAATAAGAACACATGGGAGGATGTGAGGGAATTTGAATTTTTAATTAAAATAAAAACTTGTAATTACTTGTGCAACTTGGGGAGAGAGTGACAAGTGTGTGGGTGAATAATCCTAATTTATTTAATTAAAAAGTTAATTAATTTGTGCATGTATACACGTGTCAATGAGAAAAATTCTATAAAATAAATGGTTTAGATGGGAATTAGATCACACATGTTTCGTTAAAGTTGTGCTGCCAAAATATTTTTTACTATGTTTTACTTATGAGAGTTGGGATAACAAGATTGATAGAGAGTGGTGGCTCTACCTTGCGAGGCAAGCTTGGAGCTAGAGTACTTCTGGGTTGTGTGTCTATGGACCCTTTACATCTCGGGGGGCAGAAGTGTACCCCTAGCATTGACTGGGAGATATCGGTGAATTATCAACGATTAGCAAGCGAGAGGAGGGAAGGAACACCAGTCTCTAAAGAACATCTCCAAGTCCAGCTTCATCGGCTACGATATTCTTATTGGAAGATTGATGATGCAATAAGATTTAAATTGTATATTTAGTTTTTTTTATTTTGCCAAAATTGTATAAGAATCTGATATGGAATTTTACAAGTTTATTGATGATTGCATAATGTGGAAAGGAAATTTCTAGCATGGTTACCAATTCATATTTTGATTAAATGTATGGAATTTATTTTCATTGTATTTATTTTATAGTCCATTGGATTCTTTTATTCGAAATCATTGCTAATATAATTGCACCTAGAACATGCACTCTTGATCACTCTCTTGGTCTGCTCTTAAAATTTTTACATTAATGATCGATTCATTCAAAACCAACATAGTTCATATATTTCTTATTAAATTGTTGTGTATTTTTCTTGGACACAATCAATTCAACACCAATAGAGTTTAGTTCTATCTTATTTAATCGCTGTGAATTTTTCTTGGATACAATATTTTCAACACCCAACAGAGTTCATATCTTTCTTATTTAATCACTGTGTATTTTTCTTGGACACAATATTTTCAACACCCAACATAGTTCGTATCTTTCTTATTAAATCGTTGTGTATTTTGATTGAACACAATCATTTCAAAACAGATTTTGGATCTTTCCTATAAAATCTTTGTGTATTAGCTTGAACACAAATATTTTGACTAACAATGGAGATTGAATCCTTCATTTAAATCATTGTGTATTTCTTGAACGCAATCATTTCAATTACCATCCATAGATTGGATCCTTCACTTAAATAATTGGGCATCGCTTGAACGTAATAATTTCAACACCAAAAGAGATTAGATATTTCATTTAAAATCATTGTGCATTGTTTGAACGCAATAATTTCAAATACCAACCAGATATCGTATCCTTCATTATAAAATCATTGTGTATTGCTTGAACACAATCATGTCAAACACAAACATAGATGGGATTTTTCATCTAAATCACTGTGTTTTTTCTTGAATGCAATCTTCCCACTTTCAACCAAGATTGGAGTCCTTCGTTTAATATATTGTGTAATTACTTGATTATTTAGAGAGTTAAATTTTGTGGTAAGTATTTTCTAGATTGGGAAAAATGATATGATTCGGTGAGGAGGGGAACATTTATTTACTGGTGCATTTCATCGCAATAACCTAGCTTGAGAAAAATTTGAATCTTTTCCCTCTATTCTCAACCTTGGATAAACAGATTTTTCGAAATAGAGTAATTCAGTTTTGTATGGACGAAGATGAGTAATCTACTAACCCGACATGGAATATGGAATTGTTTTCAATTAAGGATTGACCCACAGTCTGTTTTCTCCTCTTTACCAACTCATAAATTGGATGTTTTGGGGTTTCTGCAAACTAAATTTGTTGGGAAAACTTCCCTTATATGTTGGGTGAATTCCTCCTGCATCAGAGAATAAGAAATCTTGTAAGGAGCAGTTCACCTTTCAACTCTTTCATATGCTCCAATTCCAAACTATCTTAATCATAGGATGTAAATTGGGAAGTTTTAAATCCTGAAGACATAATTAATTATGTTGGTCTTAGTGAAATTTTGAAGGATGTGTATAGTAGCTTCATCTCCTCCTTATACTTTTATTTGATTGTTTTAATAAGTTTTAAAAGATTATGAATATAAGGTAGCATCGAATTATTTATATGACTTTAAGAAGATTCAATTTTCTCTTAACTCTTATAAATGAATATGGAAAACCCCAGCTAAATCTTATATTAGTTTAGTTGAGTTTTTGTATGTATTTAAATTAAGTTTGGTCCTCCTTACATTAATTTTAGTGTATAATTTAAAATATAAGTTCTTTATTTTCAAACAAGTTTGGTCTTCTTATAAAGAGTGTAGGCAAGGTAGCTTGAATCTGTATTTCTTAATAAGGTTGGGTCTTGTCTCAAGTCTTTCAAAAAGGATGTACAAATAGTTGAATGCTTATCATTACTTGATTAAATTTTATAGTCCTAAAAGGGATACTAAATAGCTTGAAAACCTTTAAGTATTTCCTAGAAGTTGTGATCCTTATGGGCACTTACCTTAGATCGGTAAATTAGTATTATTTTCTTATTTTCCTTTCTTTAAGAATGTTTGGTCTCTCATGGGATTATTAATGGAATAGTAATTGATATTGATCTACATTTTATTTTAAAAATATTTCTATGATAAATAAAATATAATTGAACCCCCGAATGGGGTGTCACCGAGTTCATTGCATGAGTGAACAAGTGGGAGGACACCTGGCCAAAATCCACTTAGAACCTTGCCACCGCACATCACACTCCCACCCAACATTTAAATCCATGCATTTAACTTCTAGATTTACGTACCCCCATTACCATCATCGCACAGATCCAGTTATGGCTACGACACTCCAAGTCATTGAGGAAGTAAATGTGATGGGTTTGCCTCCCAACCAGTCCCATCCCAAGCTATGGTTCCATGGATTTTGTCTTGCGTTGGTGGATTCAGATGCTCATTCGCACACCTTGTCTCTTGCTTCTCCCAGTCCCATTTCCGTTTTTCTCCACCTCTAGTTTGATTTCATCCCTCCGCTCCACCTCTGGTTCATGTTCATCCCTCCTCTCCACCTCTGGTTCATTTTCTCCCATCCTCTCCAGGTTTTCTTCCCAATTCCATGACATAGAGGAAAATAAAAGCGTGGGGTGGCATGGCATAATGCGAGGGGGTGAGGCTCGCGAGGACAAGGTCACCAAGATTCTCAGAATTTTCCTCGAACTCTAGACTATGCCTCCACTCCATAACTCACTCCTTTGTCCTCTCCATGGGCATGTAGAGTAGAGTGGGTTGAAAGTATGGGGAATTCCCTTGGCTTCACACCCAAGTCCATCCCAGAGTTGTTTCCCATACCCCAGTCTCTCGCGTGCCTCCCCTCTTTTTCTTCTCTCCCTAGCACGACCACCCCCCTCACTTATTCCTCCTCCCCTCTCCCTTCTTCTAGCTCCCCACTTTCTTCTTTCGATGGTCCACTTCCTCCTCCACCTCCAACTGCTTGTTCTCAGTGCGATGGCTTCATGAAATTGTAGAATTCTCTGGACATTACCCAGAATTTGATCTTCGAAGTCAATCATGACATGACAGAGTTGTTGAATAGGGACGATCATCGGTAACGTCACGAGGAGCACTTGGAGACTCTTATTTGCACTCTCATGAACACCACTCCAGACACAGGGAATCCAACCAAGGAAATTGTGCAAGATCCACAAAAGGAAAAGACGACAGGCCCAAGCTCAGGATGAATCTAGTGTTCACAGGTTTTACTGGATTTTTTATGTCTTTAGATGGTTTATTTTTTTGGGTTCTAGCCCTGCGAGGCACCCTAGTTTCTAGGATTATCAGAATAATTTGTCACAAAACTTTTCTCTCTCCTGTCACTGTAATTGCAAAATTTTTGGACATCTCTGAACTATATGGAGATGTGGCAACATTAGTTTCCCATATGGATGATGCTGCCACGGTCTCACTGTCTATCTCGCTAGATGTAATTTTTGAACTCTAGAAGGTTTTAATATATTTTTCTAACTTACAAATATCTATATCTATATCTATATCTATATATATCTATATCTATATATATCTATATCTATATCTATATCTATATATATATATATATATATATATATATATA
>JZKD02S0130033.1:7110-24060 GCA_000966675.3 Picea glauca
AAGTAGAAATCAACTCCAAATATAAGGCATCAACTCAATCAATTATTTCCCATATTAAACTTTGCAACCTATATTTCATAGTTGTTCCATCTTTTGCAATTTCTACTTTTTCTCGACTTCTAGGATAGATACATCTAAAAATGTGAGGCTGCATAGGAAGCAAAGGTGAGGCTGCATAGGAAGCAATGTAAAGTGTGTCGATCTCAGGATTCGCTGGAAGCAATGTAAAGTGTGTCGATCTCAGGATTCGCTGGAAGCAATGTAAAGTGTGCGGAGGATAGGATGTGTGGGAAATAAAATAAAGTGTGGACACTTTAAGTTACATAGGAAAACTGTTTTTTTAAACAAGAAGAATGGAGCATTAAATATAATACCTATAAGAAAGGGGCAACGATATCTAGAAACAAATATTAGCTTTTCACAGATCAGAAAACAAATAAGACTAAAGAATTACTAAGTGAACAAAGGGAAAGAAGAGGAGAAAAATATGTAATGGATGCTTGACTTACCAAGAAGGAAATGTTATGTTGATTTCTATTTAACTCGTTGAGTATGCACTTGAAAAATTATATTAAGATCGTAGTATATTCATAGCAACATGCCAAAGCACGATGAGGGGAATAAAATTTTGGAAAGGAAATCATAGAATAACTAAATGTTTGGATTGAGTCTTTGTTTTGTGCAGAAGTGAATGTGTTCGGAGAAATAGGGAAATCACGAAGCTGTCGAAGCCTCACACATAAAAGTCAACAAAATGAAGTGTGTGGAGGTCAGGATGTGCGAGAAGCAAACCACTTGTATTTTTCCACACAAGACATGGCATTTAGCATAGAACTATGTAAAAACAACTAAAAACATCTAGCATAAAACTTTGTAAAAAGTATGCAGAGATGAGCGTCGAGCTTAGGATGTGCTAGAAGCAATGTAAAGTGTACATAGGCTAGAATGTGAGGGAAACAATGTAAAGTGTGCACAACTTATGATTTGTGGAAAGCAAATGCGATATAGTTCTCTGTACAACATATGTTCCTTATGTAGAGGGTTGAACTTCGTAGTAGCACATCAAAAAGTGGTTACTAGTGTCACTATTTTTTTTTGCCAAAGTTTAGAAAAGACAATGTGCAAATGACCATTGACATGAAATAGAGTGCAAAAGCAAAGGAATTTTCAAACTTCTGGCTTAATAGGAAAACTGGTTTTTTAATCGAACCTCAAAAAAGACAATGTGCAGAGAATTGAACAGATCAAAGACAATGAAAAAACATAGGAATTATCAATGTTCAAACTTAATAGGAAAACTGCTTTTGAAAATGACACAAATAGAAAACAATAGTGTGCAGGAAAGTGTTGGTCTATTGGACAATGTTCAATCACTATTGTTGATCTCTAAGGGTGTTTAAGTCTCAAAAAGAACCCGAGCAAGACAAGTCCTTTTGCATTTTTTATACCAATTAAATGGAGTAGCATGAATTGTCATCGTAAACAATTAAAACAAAACCTAACAATGGAGTTGGTTTGTTAAGTAAACATTCAAAAATAAATCAAGGTATGAAAAAGGACCAGGCTGTATTCTATTGAGTATTCACAATATGATACAAAATTTACAAATCATAGCATAAAGGTCAAAATAGCATTTTGCAGAATGAAAGTAAATATCTACATATGCAAAGAACTTAACATGATATTTCATGATATTTTATTGAAAAATCATAAAGAGTGAACACATAATTGACTATTCAGTTTAAAACTCAAAGCCTGGAAAATCAATGGTCGTCTATGCCAAAATAGTTATTTGTCAAGCGCAAAAAAATATACATTTTTTTTTTTAAATAATGTTTGTAAAAAAGTATAAAAGTTAAAATAGTATTTTTCATAATGAAAGTAAATATCCACATATGCAGAGAACTTAACACGATATTTCATTGAAAAATCATAAAGAGTGAACACAGACTTGAAAATTCAGTTTGAAACTCAAAGCCTTAGAAATCACTAGCCATCTATGCCTAAATTGTTCTTTGGCAAGTTAAAAAAAAATACATTTGTCTTTTAAATAACGTTTGTAAAAAGTAAAGGCGTTTGTCCAAACTAACTGGGATTGGGGCTCGTGTAGACTATTTAATAGAAGAAAGACTTGGAAGAAAGAAAGAAAGATAGTTATAAATGAGTGTTAGGTCTTCACAGGTCATAAAACAAATATTTATGAGCAATTACTAAGTCAACAAAAGAAAATGATAACATAAGCAAATGCAATGGATCCTTGACTATTTACCAAGAAGTAAATTTTTTGTTACTTTGGTTTGTGTGTTCTTGTTGTGTATGTGCCTTTATAAAATTTATTGCTTTGGGATTTTGTTGAAGTAACTGTCTGTGGTGGTTATTCTGGGTTAACAATCTGTCCAATGCGTTCTTGACCCAGTGATCAATATAGTTCTTGATTGGTGGGATGGTGATTTCTTGCTTAACTTGAAGTGAAAACATGTCCTCCTCTACTTCTTTGCATTCCACTTGCAATTGGTCAATGACTAACAAGTGGTATTCATTGTCATCAAAAAATGTAACAAGCCACTGTTTCAGTTCTTCCTCGGGAAACTCCATGAGGTTGTCAAAGTCGTTAGCTAATGAAGTCTTGATTGTCACCAAGTGACTATCAAGCTCCTCTTTAGTGATCATGGCTGAATTTTTGAAAAGTTGTGGACCCACAGTTCTTTAACAACATCAAACGCTTTTAAAATATCATCGACTCTCCTTTCATTTATTTTTTCGCAAGTAGCAATTGCATCTTGTAGAATTTTTACTCGTTGTTCCCAACCTACCTTTATTTGCTTTATTCTTCTGCTTGACTACAATCCCTGCTAATTTATTTGATGGTCAATGATACTAGTGAGCTGTGCAAAACATTATTTATCTCATTTTTGTAGTAGACATCATCATGTTTCAAGTCTCTTTGCAAAGCTTTAGTAAAACTTGAAATCCTTTGTGAAAGATCATGTAGATTGATGTTGACCTCCTATGCGTTTCTAATTATATCGAGTCTTATATTAATGTTATTAGCAACATAGAGTTTGACTCCATTCAACAATTGGAGTGCTTTCCTGATCAGCTTTGAGATTCATGGAGTACTTGGAAGAGTTTATTATGCTAAAAGTATGGCCATTTGTTGTGCAAGCAGTGGCTCGAGAGTCAGTGCCTCCTCAATTTCACTTATATTTTTCTTCAATTTAATCGTTTGCAACTCTTATTCCGAAATTAAATTTGTAAGAGAATCTCATGTAGAATGATATAGTTGCATGAGTTCAGATGGTGCAACTCATGAGACACCGACTACTGACCTTAATTTCTGAACGACCTTTTTGTTTTTGACACTGACCCTCTCTATCTGCAACTTCTTTTCCTGCTTCTTGTATTGAGTATTGTGCAATGTTAAGGACTGGTCATCAAACAACATGGGTTTCTTTGTTGCGAGGTTCTATGTAATATATTGGCTTTCGACAATTCTTCGAGCTATCCAGTCCGATGGCATTGTACTCTCGATTTCCATATCATCAAGATTTCCTGGGCTTCTTGGATCTTGTAAATTGTGTCTATTTGGGATTTGTTTCCTTTTTTGTTGGGACACTCTATGTGCCTGTTCAAGATTTGTATGAGGTGGTTTCTCTCCACCATCATCTCCAACACACCCATCATTACTCTCTTCTTTGTTTAGCTTCCATTGTTTTGTTCTTTGCTCAGAGGAGTAGCTCTTACGTGGTCGGGGATTGGAAGAAGAGTGGAGATTAGTAATTCTTCTCCCCCTTTGTCTTACTTTGCCGTGGCTTCTAGTATTTGAAATTATTTTTGTTAAGAAGTCGTCACTGCATGCATTCTTTTACTTTTTTGACATATTCTCATCGATTTCTTCATTAAATCTTGTGAAAAGGTTACTCTACCTTATCGATGCTAAATGCTGCAAGAACAAACCCTTGGGATAAAAAACCCATAGGGGTTGTGCTTATTTTAAATCAAATAGAATAAGTGTCTCTGAGACTTCTATCATATGTCCCAGATTCTTGACGATCGTATCCCAAGCTCGAAGAGGCAATGTAATGAACTGATTTTTCCTCTTCTTGTCAAATGGAATACAACATGATTTATACTAGCGGCAAACCTTCGTGACATAATATCTATCACAAAAAAATATAGGGAGTAGAAGGGGGTTTTCTTGAAAACTATACAAGCGGATGTAAGTATGGTTTTCCTCTTGAATGCAAATCCCTTTTCCCTTAAGAAAATCCTCATCTTCTTGGGTTATACTCTTGGGATCTGCCCCAACCAACATGTGTTTGAACTCTCTAACAAACTTAACTTGAACAATGTAAAAATTGAATGGTGCTTTAAGTTTGCATAACACTAGGTACTAGAATTGAACTTGTTTGTTGTGTGTATTTGCATTGGCTTTGACAAGGATATCGTCAAATAAATTGCAAAAGACAATTTTGAATACCAAATATGTGTCCATGAAAAATATGCGTGCCAAAGTAGTTACTTTACTGAAAACAAATTTCATTTGATATCACCTCTGCCCAATCAAAGATGGGATCCTTCCAAAAGGAAACTTATAGTGCATATAGAGATGACCTAGGTATGTGTGAAGTCAACTCGCGCCAAGCCACAGGCGTGAACAACCATGAAAAGTCCTAGTATGGTACTTGTATCAAGGTCATATCGATTGCTGAAAGGTAGGTCGACATATTTGAAAAGGGTAGTAGAAAGTATCTCAATACATTGGAACCGCCTGCCTGAGAGGCCAGGTGGGCGTCTGCATCAACAAGCTGAAGAGTTTTATTTGCAGATGAAAGATAGAGCATTTTATTGAACATATTCAGAGTAAGGATGACCATATTCTTTTTTTTTGTTGTTGTTACTTTAATCATTCTTCTCATCGAATCGAACGTTCAAGCACACCAGGTTACAAGTTCTTTGAACTCGAAAATTTCAGGTATATAACCAACATTAACAAGGCCCGTGGTCTAGAGTTTCTCATTTTTCTTTTCTTCTGGAGGCTTGTTCAAGAACCAATGGTATGAGGAAAACCACTGTAAATTCCTCTCTTCTCAAGCTAGTGAACTGACAATATCACCGCAAAAGGGATCTTTTCTTCTTCTATTTTCCATACCCCTGCTTTTTTAATGAATTTTGATATAGGTGAACCTTATGAATAGTATATTAGCGAGGTCCATTTTCTTTAAAGCCAACTACGTGGCACATATTCACTAGAAAGTCCTTTCCACACATATGAACTATCTTTGAAACACACATAATCATCAATAGAAACCATTATGTAGCTCATAGAAAAGTAGGACGTTTACTTCGCACGAGTCCCAATCATTGTCATTTCTTCGTAAATTGGATCAAATAAACCTATCATAAATGCTTCAATTAAATTGCAAATTATGTGGCTTGTTAGAATCTGTGTTGCAAAACTATTGGATGTGCAGAGGGCATGAATTGCGACAGATATGGCCATGCTGAGTTCATAGATACGATGGTAGAAGAAGGTTCGATACAAGGTGGAAAATTGCCAAGTAAACAACCTTTTGATTACTAGTATTTTTGAACAGAGATACATCTTGAGTTAGTGCATCTTCTGCATGAGGGATATCTACAACTTCAATACCAATTAGCAATTTACAACGCTTGTCATCTGACATTTTCCACGAAGTTGATGTCCATGTCATGTTCTTGAAGTTTGGCAAGGGAGTTTGTTCATCGAGCTACTCTAAATTCTTGCTGAAGCAATATTGTTACTGAAGGATGTGGTGCATAGGCTATAGGCACAAGAACATATTTTTCTTTTCCTATCTATTGTACGCGTGTTTCTTTTAATGCACTTTGACATATTTGAAAGTTATGAATAACACATTATGGAGGTGCAATTGCTTCAAGACAAATTACATCTGACACATTTACTAAAATGTCGTTTCCATACGTGATTTAGCTACAGAATATGACGAATGATAAATAGAAACCATTGAGTAGGTCATAGAAAAGCGTGACATTTAGTTTACACAAGTCGTAAATAACTACCATTTGTTTTTTCCAAATCAGAGCAAATCAATGTGCCATAAATGACTCAGTTATCATGCAAATTACGTGGCTTGTCAAAATCGTTGGTGTAGAACCATTGGAAATGCCAAATTGTGAAAGTGGTAAGTGCACAAGGATAAATGATGAATTGTGTGCACAAGGGTTGAAAATAAAAGTAGTCAAGTTTGAGTTGTGCGGGGGATATACATGTGCGGAGTGCGTGCATGCAGAAGATATAGGTGTGCGGAGTCTGTGGATATGGTAATGGAAAAAGACTTCACGCAATGAGAAAAGTGGGTAAGTAAAAAGACTTTGACTAAGAAACTTTTGAAGAATAGTGGATTGAAAGAAGAATTTTATACAAGATTTGTTTGGGGCTGTTGTATGGCAAGAGCCAGTACATGTGCGAGTAGCACCAAAAGGCTCCTTCTTCTAATTGCAACACATCTACAAATGTTAGATACAATTATTACTACGATCCTCTATGTTTTAGAAATTTCGTTAAGAAATAGGTGTCTTCTACATAGCGATTGTTTTTGGCACTTTGTGTAGTGTTTTGCATTAGGTTTATGCACCCGCTTCCTGCAGTGATTTCTTCTACTTAAATGACTCACTTATCGTGCAAATTAGGTGGGTTCTCATAAACTATGGTACCTGACCATTACAAATGAGAAGGTGCATAAGTGCAAGAGTGTGGGAGGATCAATCATGCGGATTATCCGCACAGGGGTTGAAGAAATAAAATTGCCACCTAGTTATTATTTTGTTTTTTTTAGAAGCAATTCAAGTTGGCAAGGGACTGTTACAAAAACTGTATAGGATGAAAACAATCAAAGGTGAAAATGGAGAAAAGGTGCGTTGTTTTGAGTATGTAGAGCTCACTTTGTTTTTTGGTTATTTAATGCATTTATCCACCATGTCATCTGTTATGGTTCATACATACGTAACTGTTTTGAATTTCCAACTGCCATGACTTGCGACTTACATGAGTTCTAATTTTGGGGTTCTAGAAAGAATCAAAGTTACGCATAAACAAAAAAGGTTTTATGTTTTGAGGTTGTATTGTTATTTTTATTTTACAGTTGGTTGATGCTATGGAGATAACATAGGTATATAGTTACGGTGCAGTGCATTATTTATGATGTATTGTAAAGAAATGTTGTTTTTAGGTTGGATGCATTTTAATTATGGTGTTAGGGATTGTTTAGTTGGAGCATTCCACAATCTGTTCCATCCATTCTTTTTTTGTGTTTGGTTATGGTATAAGTCGTTATATTTCAGAAACACGGGGCCATTTTTCAAGTTTTAGGGAGGATTTTTCTATGAACTTATGGCTTCACTTGGTGAAACTATGTATTGCGCACCTCCGCACTTGGCAGAGCAATATCACTAGCCCACCCAACACTGTGTATTTTGGATACTTGTGCAGAGAATCCACACACGTTATCGTGGTGCAATTTGGCACCTCCACATGGTGAATTGTGATAGGAGATGTAATTTGGACAATATGCTAGTCATTTGTCACGCATTATTTTTTCGGATTTACAAGGAGAGGGCATCGATTTAGAACTAATCCCAAGTAAATGTCATGCTTTTCTATGGGCTAGGTGGTGCTTTCTATTTATAATTATGCGTATTTTGAACGTAGTTTGTTTGGGTAAATGACATTTTAGTAAACACGCGCCATGCATTGGTGCTTAGAGCAGTTTGTGCTTGGTGTTATATCTATCTTTTAGAAATTTCCTGGTCAAATGATTTTTTTACTTTATGTTTTTTTCAGATTGTGAAAAAGGATTATGCTATGTCCATATATTTGTAGTGGACATATCTATGTGTTTCATGCCTTTGCGTTGTGCAGAACTATGTCACATGCATAGGAAACACTCGATCTAATTTCGAGCGTTGTGCTGCAGATCGATGCCACTAGTCCTTGCGTGGTGTTGTACTTCCATAGGTCTGCATTTCGAATAGTTCTACGACACAAGTTGTGAAAATGTAGGTGATTTGGGTCATTTATCACGTGTTGATTTACTCGAATATAGGAGGAAACATGAGGGATTTAGAATTGATGCAAGCTAGATCTGTCACTTTTCTATGGACTACGTAGTGGTTTCTATTTATGGTGACCTGTGTGCCGGACATTATTCTTGTGTCTGGAAAATAAATTTCATTAAATATGGATTATGCATTTGGGATTGGATGGCTTGAAGCAATTTGATCTATCTTATTTATTTATGTTTGGTAAATTTTGTAGTGAAATGAGTTTATAGATTGATATAGTGGATTTACAAGGACAAGGTAGGTATTTAGAACTATTGCCAAGTAAATATTACGCTTTTCTATGGAATGGGTAGTGCATTGTATTTATAATTATGCGTGTTCTGAACCTAAGTTGTCCAATGAGGAGACATTTTAGTAAACAAGCGTCATCTACTGGGGCTTAAAGCAATTTGTGCTCGATGCTATATTTATCTTTCAGAAATTTCCTGGTCAAACACTTTATTTACTTTATCTTTTTCCAGGCTGGAGGATTTTGCTATGAACATATCTCCATAGTTGACATAGCTATTTGTTCCATGCATCTACACTAGGGACATGTATGTTGCATGCATAGGAAACATTTGGTCTATTTTTCAAGCATTGTACGAAGGATTGATGCCATTGATGCTCGCGGGCTGAGTTGTGCTTACGCTAGTTCACATTTCAAATAGTTCCGCGGTACGAGTTGCGACAAGAAATATAATTTGGGGGATGCCTGAGTCATTTATGACACGTTTATTTCCTTAGATTTAGGAGGAAACCACAGGGATTTAGACCTGATGCAATGTAGATGTCACGTTCTTATGGAATTCCTAGTGGTTTTTATTTATGGTGACCTGTGTTTAAGAGGCTATTAATGTATCTGGAAAAGACATTTGAGTAAATATGCATCATGCACCTGGCCTTGAAGCAATTCTAGTTGTCTAATTTATTTGTGTTTCATAAATTTTGTACTAAAATGCCTTCATACTCAGTGTTTTTTTTTCCAGGTTGTACGAAAGCTTTTGTTGTTGCGATATTCCGATGCTCTTCACTTGCATATGCTCGACAAAGCAAATGCTTACTCTATTTTTAATCCTTGCACGAGGAATCCACACTTTCAATCCTTGCGCTGAGAATTCATGCCACTTATGGTTTGGCATTGACGCACTTGGGTGGCTCGACACCAGTGCAGTTGGCAGATCTATCACATTAGCACTTCCACACAGGTGTATACCCCACATAAAGGGTACTTGGTCTATTTATCACTCGATCTATTTTCAAACCTTGTGTGAAGAACTGATACGACTCCTCTTCCTGCACTCTGCCACTTCCACACTTCTAATACTTCAAATAGTTGCAAATAAATATCTTCTCTTAGTCTTCTATTTGGAAGCTACCCAAGAGAGTAGAACTTCCATTTTAATTGATTTCTTGTGTATGTAAATTTAGCAATCATGGTAATGCGGACCAAGAAAATATGAGTGGTCAACTCAGGGGAGTTTTTACTTTTCCATTTTTAAGTGTGATTGCAGGATTTTCCTATTATCATATTTATGTAGTGCACACAACGATATCCTTGGTACATGTACAATCTGCAGATATTTCTGCCAGACAGGAAAGAGTTGGTATTCTCAACATATGTGCAGAGGATCCATATAACCGCTCCACTTGCATAGGTGGATATCAACACATGTGAATTTCTACATAGCGCACAACCATATCTTTCACACTTATGAATTTCACATAGGTATGACGCCCACACATCCAAGACTTAGTCTATTTTCAACACCTGTTTGGAGAATCCATACAACTCACCGCATTGTGTTGTTGCACTTCCGTACTTCCAATACTTCAAATAGTTTCTAAACGACACTTTTTATTTTCAACCTATCCAAGAGAGCATAACTTACATTTTAATTGATTTCCTATGTATGTAAATTTAGGATTCGTAGTAATGCACACCAAGAAAAAGTTGTTATAGTTACTAGTTGTTTTTCAGTTCTATTTGGTTGGTGGTTGCATACAAGTTACTGAATTGGGGCATAGCAATATGAATTGTTTGTTTTGAAATCCTGGCACCTGAAGTGTATTAACATTTTTCTCTGCAAAGCTATTAGATAGATTACCTGGAATATAAATGAACTATGGAAGCTATCTTATCACGTGTTCAAGTGTTTAAAATGCATTGGAACAGTAGAATAAAACGATTGACCGAAGCCATATCCTTTGCACTTCAGCACTTCACATAGGTATGAAACCCACACAATCAAGACTTAGTCTATATTCAACACTTGTGTAGAGAATTCATACAACCCAGCACCCAGTGCTGCGACACTTCTGTACTTTCAATACTTCAAATAGTTTCCAAAGGAAACTTTCTATTTGAAACCTACCCAAGAGAGTAGAAGTTGCATTTTAATTGGTTTCCAGTGTATGTAAATTTAGGATTCATAGTTGCCAGCTTTTTTCAGTTCTATTCGGTTGGTGGTTGCATACAAGTTACTGGATTGGCGCATAACAATGTAAATTGTTTATTTTGAAATCTTGCATCGAGGTTGTATTAACGTTTTTCTTTGCAAAGCCATCAAACAAATTACCTGGAATAGAAATGAACTATGGCAACTTTCTTATCACGTGTTCAACAGTTTAAAATGCATTGGAACAATAAACCAAAACGATTGGCTGAAGCCATATGCTACACACTTATGCATTTCACATAAGTATCACGCCCGCACAACCAATACTTTGTCTATTTTCAACACTTATGCAGAGAATTCATACAACCCACCCCGTTGTGCTGCCGCACTTCCATACTTCTACTAGTTTCCAAACAACACTTTCTATTTGCAACCTACCCAAGAGAGCATAACTTGCATTTTAATTGATTTCCTATCTATGTAAATTTATGATTCATAACAATACAAACCAAGAAAAGTTCTTATAGTTTCTAGTTGTTTTCAGTTCTATTCAGTTGGTGGTTTCATATGATTTACTGAACTGGGGAAAAGCAATGTAAATTGTTTATTTTGAAATCTTTTCACCCACGTTGTTTTAACGTTTTTCTCTACAAATCCATCAAACAAATTACCTTGAACAAAAATGAACTATGGAAACTATGTTATCCCGTGTTCAAGGGTTTAAAATGCATTGGAATAGTAGAAGAAAACCATTGGCCGAAGCCCATGGAAAAAATAATGTAGAAACAAAGATGTTGTGTTGAGAAAGAACCGAGAAAAACTGTATTGAAGGCTTGCATAATGTTTCCAGATTTGCAATCATTGAACTGAAGCTCAAAACTTTTGCACAATTTTCTGCCATATAGAAATCTTAGTGAAACTGTGCAATTCACTATGTTTTTGGTTAGATATTTAAATTCTATTTAAATTCTATATGAAAGATTCAAGCCAAGGTAAGAAGGATTTGAGTAATGTAAAATGTTTTAGGTGTCACCAGAATGGACATTATGGTAGCCAATGTCCTAAGAAAAGGATGACCAAGCAACAAAAACAAGTTGGAAGGAGTGCAGGTACTGTAGTAGGAGTGGATGAGTTAGCATCCCAGAATTAGTGATCCAATACAAGGGTACCAAAGATCCTCAAGAACATAATTTTTTTTTTGTGATTGGTGCTAGACATCCAAGAAAATTCCTAGAGCACAATGGGTTCATAGGTCCATCCATACAATGGATATGATACCTAGAAGCTGGTATATCCAGGAAGAGACGAGATGACAAATAGAGGACTGGGAGAAAGTGAGTAGTCAGTTTTTTGCAACATTTAAGTTAATGTTGGAGGTTCCTGTGCAGAGGGAGATTTTGTTAAGGATGAAGCACAAAGGGATATTTTTTTAAGGATCAAAGATTTCAGCTTCCATTGGAAACCCAAAGACACTGAACAAAAATTTGTTTGCGCATACCATAAGCCAATGGTGAAATCAAAGTAGCCAATATACTGTTGGAAGGTCGACAGTGATGACATGCAGGAAGAGGACTCTCGAGGCTTACAGGTCAATGAAACCAAGGGAGACCATGCAGTTCAAGGGAAGGCCTCTAGTAGTAATGCACTGGACTATATGCGTCCATTGAAAACAAAGAAACATAATATAGGCATAGAAGAAGCACCTAATATGGCCATAGTCAGTTATTATTGGGATAAGGAAATAGAAACACAAGTGGTAAACTTGTTGAAAGAATAGGAATACCAGTTTCTAAGGAGTTTTTTTAGATGAAAGGTATTGCAGGATCCCTTGGATAGATGAAGATTAAATTGAAGCTAGATGCTAAGCCGAACAAGAAGAGACCATGTTAATTGAACCTGAAGTACAAAGAAAAATTGAGCAAAGAGTTGGATCGAATGTTAGAGGTAGGAATCATTGTCCCTATAGAGGAGTTAGATTGGATTAGCCCAATGGTGGTGCCACCAAAGAAGAGGGGTGATCTAAGATTTTTTGTAGACCTACGTAGCTTAAACGCAACACGCATACACGACACCTTTCTGAAACCATTTATCAACGATGTATTGGATAGCATGGGTGGGTGCGAAGATTACTCTTCATAAATAGATTTTTAGGCTATCACCAGGTGCAGATCATGGAACAAGACAGAGCCAGACAACATTTGCAACAGAATGGGGCTCATTTTCATTTATTGTAATGCCATCTGGTTTGAAGAATGCACCTATGGTGTTTTCTAGAATTGTGGTTGCATCCTTTATGAAGTTCATTCATAAGTTTCTGTAGGTATACTTAGATGATTGGATGGTGTTTATCCTAATAAATAAGCATATGCAAGTACTACGATTGATGCTAGATAGATGAAATTAGTTGCATATCTCGTTAAACCTGAAAAGTGCATCTTTTTTACACCATTTGGAATGCTATTGGGACATGCCGTGTGAAAGGAAGGATTGGTAGTAGATCAAGCAAAGATTGCAGCAATAGTGGACACAGAGGATATTATATATGATTCATACAATCTTATGCAAAGGTTGCTACGTTGTTGGAGAAGCTACTACGCAAAGATACCAAGTATGTCTGGACAAAGGAATTTCAGGAGGCATTGGACACATTGAAAGAGAGCTTCGTGAATGCGTTGATCCTGATATTTATAGATTGGGACAAGATATTCCATGTGCATGTGGATGCGTCCTCAATTGCACTTGGTGCAGTGCTTGTGCAACCTCGAGAAGACGGCAATGATCACCCAATGTATTTCGTCAGCAGGAAGCTATTCAAATTCTGAGAAGAATTATATAACCATAGAGCGCGAAGGACTGGTGATGGTTTATGGACTGCAAAAGTTTCAAGATTACTTACTTGGAACTCCCTTCAAGTTTTTTATTAACCATTCGACACTCAAGTACTTGGCCAATAAGCCAGTTTTTTTGGGGGGGATGGTATGCCAATGGTTATTGCTTTTCAATAATTTGAGTTTAAAGTAATAGTTAAGCCCAACAAACACAATTTTGGGCTTGACCATCTTTCAAGGATAGCATTATGGGAAGACGGAGGTAGTTTAGACAATGATATCCACAATGCACAACTCTTCAGGGTCGAAGTGGTGCCAGATCAACTAGTAGAGATTGCAACATACTTAAAAACAAGTCACGTGTCAGAGGGATACACTTAGACAACTGGTTACCCATAGTGTCAATTATCGGTTGATCGTGGGGAAATTACAAGGTTAGCCTATATGGGATCCTACATAGGTGGATATTAGAACATGAGTGCAAGATGGTACTCTAAGAGGTGCACGAAGGTAATGCGGGGGGACACAACGCAGAGAAGGAAACTGTGTGGAAGGTGTTGCGCACAAGTTTATGGTGGTATTCAATATTTGAATACGCTATGGTGTATTTCAAGCATTGCAACATTTTCCAATGGATCGAGAATCCTTCAAGAAGAGATGAACTACCACTTTTCCCGGTCACCATGCTAGAGTCGTTTGAAAAATGGGAAATTGATTTCATGGGTCCGATCAATCCGCTTGCACGTACAACTAGCTCATGATACGTTGTTACCTCAATATAATACTCGACTTGTTGGTCAAAAATTGTGCCAGTGAAATATTGTACTGTAGAGACAACCGTGTGCTTCATCTTTGAAAATGTGAATACTTGGTTTGTCTGCCCAAAAGTGTTGATGAATGAGCAGGGCACATATTTTTTGAATGAAACCATCCATGCACTAACTCAGTAATTCATGATCCATTACCAAAATAGTACACCATATCACTCGACGACAAATGGCATAGGCAAAGCATTTAACAAAAAATTAGAGGATGCATTAACTAAGGTATCTAACGTACAATGTGACGACGAGGATCAACAAATTCCAAGAGTAATTTGGGTACATATAATAAAATAAAAATGATTGAATAAGCATACACCTTTTAGGTTGGTCTAATGTGAGGAGCTAATGATGCCCTTAGAATTTGTGGTACCAAGTTCATGAATTGGCATTACAACACAGATGTTGGATGACTAGTCCCTTTGGAAACAGTTGGATGAGATATTGAAATTGGAAGAAGACCAACTGATTGTGGGTCATAACTAGATGGTCGAGTAGCAAAGACATAAGTCTTGGCACGATCGTAACATTCAGTGAAAGAATCTACAACCTGGATCTTTTGTATTATTGTATGATAACAAGTTCTTGAAGCACCTTGGCAAGTTGTGCATGTGTTAGTTAGGACTCTTTATACTGATAGACATTAGTGAGGTAGGCGCAACAAAGTTGGCAATGTTGCAGGGTCATCCCCTCAAAGTACTAATCAATAAAAGTCAGTTGAAGGTGTATTATGGCCCACAAGGGTCGGATGCAGTTTCACTTTTAGCATAAGATAGGGTTAAGTAGGTAGGAGTAAAGGAAGGTATATAGAAATAATGATTAGTAGGATTGAACATATTTAGGTGATCCGTGGGAAATGACATGTTTGTACTTCCTAGGATTTGTAAGATTCAACCAACTTGGTGTGATAATTATCGACGTACATGCTATAAGACGAACAATTGGTTCCCCACAGGTTGATGAATGGAAACATGGGTGAAGGTGATGACATGAAAGTAGGAAGGTTGTGTGACAATAGACCAAGATGACATAGGGAATGGGAATAATTATAGAGTATGTACAACTAATGGTTGGTCAACATGACAGACCGAGAATCAAATGCACATCTATATAATGGGCATGGGCCACACGGGAGAGATCACCAACACGACTATTTATACTTACCATCACCTCACTACCAAGCACTTTTGGTGAGGATTAGACCATAAAGTACAAATATCTTAAAGAGCAACGTGTAGTATGAGCCAAGTCAGATAGTTGAACCCGTTTCTCGTCTAATGAAAAAGTTAGGCAAAAATGCTAGGATCTAGTAGTGTCAAAGATTCAACCTACCCAAGGGTTCGCCTGAGCCATGGATACCTCCGACCCACAAAAGAAACATGCTACAGTATCGACAACAACAAATGCCTAAATGCCAACAATGGAGATCCTACAAACATACCATATTCACAAATGTCACTTGGGCATGGGACCCAACTTAAAGGGTGCTGACAACAACGCATGAGACATGACATGGTTCTTTGAATTTGACTTTGAAGCTTATGAAGATGACATCCCAGACCCTAAGTAGTAGGACCAGATGATGATCGAACAATAAACCAATGCCAATTTTGAAGTAGGAGGTTCGTTGCTTGTAGTTGACCCCATGTATTAGGTGAAACTGTGCTCATCCCAACCATTCTCTTGCATCCCGTGAGATACAGGAAGAAGATGATGGGCAAGAGCAATGGAAATGATAGATCCAGAATGAGATCAATGACAGAGAATTCAATATCCCCGACTAACAAAGAATTAACATTTCGAAATTGAGGGTTGGTGAGACATTAAGAGGCCAACATATCCACCACAACGGCTAAAGATGGACATACTTCACCTGACCATAGGGTACTAAAGATATTCCACCAGTTCGACTCAAGTGTTCTAAAAACTTCATCACTAAGATAACGATGAAGGAACATTGTTGGCTTGAGGACAATCCAACTAATAGTGTTGGGGGGCTATTGGCACCGTAAGGTTTTGGCAAGACCACGTGTGTACCACAAGTTGGAACTACATGTGTTCCATGATTTTTCATCGCGCAATGCCAAGATTTAGTGCCTGTGCCAACCAATGTTCTACTGGGCGTGCGAGCCAATTTTATACTGCACACACGGACTTGTAAAGTTTACATGCTTTCCAAATCCTTGAAAATATTTGATAATTATTGTAGCCATTTTTGTAACAACTCAAATAGTCATGGTTGAGGTTGTGGTTGAAAAAATTCCCTGGATATCCATTAAAAATGTTCTATAAATTAAGACCTTTCCAATAGTGCAAGAATCACCTCAATCAGAGCTTGTATGCGAAAGTTCTGCCTTCTGCAATTTGACCTATGTTATTGACCATTATGGTACGAGTGGATGCCACATAAACCCCCATTACTCAAACATGTGGGGCTAGCCACATGTGAATTTTGAAGAATATTTTAGAAGGTCCAAACCTTATCGCTAATTTAGGGTTGAGGAGTTTAAAACTCTAACCCTAGATATCTATTAGACTATGTTAAATACCAGGCCACTAGGAGGAGAAGGGGTTTCATTCTTTCGCATTGTACTTGTTCCATAGCTGAAGAAAACATCTAGGAGTGGTATTTTGAGAACATAATAGAGGAGGAGGAATATTTTGTAGTAGCCTTTCAGGCCACAATGTCATAGGCAACTCCATAGTGAGTGTCCATTTGTTTTTAATTACATTTTGATAATTGAAATAAAGAGAAAAAAGCATAGGCCTCACCTTCTAGATGGGGTTTCTCCCATATCC
>JZKD02S0130066.1:0-12974 GCA_000966675.3 Picea glauca
GCTTCTTCATTTCATTCTAGTAGTCTATACAGATTTCCTTCACGACTTCCAATAACCCTAGCATTCTCTATGCTGGAGTCTTTATGCCATGATAACACTTTTCCATCTACGAAAGATATTATGTTTCCTTTGTCTTCTAGGCAAGATATGGATACAAGATTCTTTTCTAAACCAGGTACATATAAAACATTTCTTAAGTGAACATTGTTACATGTTTTCAACTTGACGGAGGCTTGTCCAAATCCTTTGACTGGGTAAGTACTTTTATCTCCAAGCTCTACCTTGTACGATGTCTTCTTCTCATTTAGATTTTAGATTCTATCTTGATCTCCCATCATGTGCCTAGAAGTTCCACTATCGATTATCCACATGTCATCTTCAATTGTTCCAGTGAGTGTCGATTAGTTTAGAAGAATGATCTTTTCACTCATGTATTTGGTTGACTGGTAGCTGGTCATGCCTTGATCCAAAACTTCAACTCTGACGTTTATTTCTTCTGAGAGAGCCAAAAGGTGCGCTAAACTAGGGCGCATATGAATATCTTCTCCTTGAGTGAGATGCTCCATCACAAGGTGTCGGATATGAGATTTATGGTTTCTTCAATTGCTCCTACCAGTAACCCTAGCGACAGTGTCTTGGAAGTTTCTCCTGCTAGTAACCCTAGCGACAGTTCCTCAGTGAGCTCAATATCCTAATGGCTATGTTTCCTTATAGCATTTAGACTGAATGAAGGAGGTGTGGGACCATAACCTATTAGAATATGAAAGGATGTGCTCATTTTACCATTGACAATATCACTATTGTCACCCAACCATAGGCTAAAGCCACCCTCTGAGCACCTTGACCTTGACAGTGAGAAGAATCCTGGTAGAAATCCAATAGCCAAGAAAGGCTAATGCACCAAGCAAGAAAGTAACCAAAGTTGATGAGATAGTCCAACCCAAAACTGGTGCAACACCTTCCCAAAACTTGTGCACAAGACTGCCAAATTGCAGTGCACACAAGTGACTTCTGCAATTATGAGAATGTTACAAATGAGAGACTGGCGCCCTGTATTTATAGTACTCCTGGAAGACTTGCCTGGGCCGACTTCTCCTTCTGGGTACTAATTAATTCATATTAATTGTCTTTCTTCAGCCGACATCTCGTCTAGGGTTACATTCATTTCTTTTCGTCCTTCCAGAATATTCTAATCTTGTCAAAGGTCACAATAGAGGTTCATACCTCCCGAAGCTACCATAATATCAACACTACACTCATTTGAAAGAATATGAGTACAATGAGGCTCCAAAGGAATTTTTAACATAAAACATAAATGACAAAACCATAAACATCCAGAACTCTAACCTCAGAGAGATGAAATGCCCAAGGGTTTGTGGACCCTGATGGGGGTAGTTGATACATCAACTTCCCGAGGGTGTAAATTTTGCATACAATCTCTGTTTGGAGTGCTTGATACACCATTGGAAAGGTATGACCGAGGAGTACATATATAGTTCAGCCTAGAATCTAACATTTATTAAATTCTAGGAACTTCCAAGCCAAAAAAACATCATTTAGGGCCTCAAAATGACCTTGGAATTTTGGGACCATAAAACCTACAAAAAACCCGCAAAATGGAAAATTGTTCTTTGAGCTAGTGGAATAGGTGGGTGTCCACCAATATCCACCTGGATCAACTCAAGATTCATTAACGAGTGTTAAATCCATCCTCGCAACCAGTGTGTCGGGAGCCTCCTCTAACACATGAGTTAAGAACGAGGTCACATTAAGGTAGGTAGAGAGATTACCCCTTTCTATTTGTTTTGGTGTTTGTGATACCACTTCAATTGCTAAGTATACGGGGGTTTCATTAGTTAACAAATTTGGTAGGTCATTGATGCAATCAGACCTACGACTATTTTCTAGGTCATTAATTGTGAGGTGGTATCCTTAGTGACCTTTCATAGGGATCCACAGAGGTGAGTGTAGGTGGGACATGCTTGTAGTACCTGGGGTGGATGTTTGTTCATGGTATCAAATCCTATGTAGGGTTCCCACCTTAATAAAGGGTACTTGCATCAGTTAGGGTTGTTTCACATAGATCATCATAACTACTACTCATACCTTCTCTAGCCAGTATTGTGGGGACTTCATCTCCCCCATAGGGTTGGTTTTCAGAAGGCCCCTTAGCCAATTGGTTTTCTTGTTTTTAGCCTAGATTTGATTAGGGGTGTTCTCTTTGAGTCCGAGTCTAGGTTGGCCTTAGGTTTAATTGTGTTGGGATTTTAACATGGTATATTCACCGTGGTTGAGATATTGTGTCGGTCCCGTCAACTATGAGGACTTGAACCCATTATGGAGGAACAACCACCTATTAAGCAGTGTGAGATAATTGATGAATAATTTGAAGGGATTAAAATTTTGTTTGACAAGATCGTTTGGTCAAAGTGGAGGTGGTAGAGGAATTTCCTCTACCAAATTTTAATCTTCCTTTGACTAAGCCAGATGCCCCTATATTTGTCCAAGTAAGGGAAATTTTCAGTGAACCTTTCTCTTTGTTTAGCAATCCTCCAACTATGTCAGGACCCAGTGTTTTGTCTAGTGTAGCTGAGCCTACAATCCTATTGCCAAGTGGGATAGTGAGAAATCCCCTTAGGAGCATCCGAGTAATGTCCACATTTCCATCCCTTAGCTCCATTGGACCTACACCATCCATACCATTTTATTTTGGTCCCTTGATCTAGGGGACATCGATTGTGTCATCATTTTCATCCATTAGTATACCTAGTGTCTGTATGCCCATCCCATCCACATCTATGCCCACTTTGGGATTATTTTCCAATGGGGGGCCAAGCTTTGGTTTTAGCATGGGAAGTGGAGCTCCTTCTACCTCTACCAATATTCCTATGCACATCTCAACATCATAAAGCACGGGTGAATATTTTGGGTGGAATATGTCTAGTGGTTTTGGGTTTGTCCCTAGTTGGGTTGGGGGCAGCAATACTTCAGAAGGTTTTAACTTTCCATGCGTCATCACACCCTTCCCTTGGGGCACATCCCTTGGGGAATTTTTTTTTTCGTGGGGAGGATTTCCCTTTATCAACACATCCGAAACTAGGGGTTTGTTCCCAGGGACTAAATTTGGGAATATTTTTATTGGAGGGTCCACATTCCCCACTAGGGGGAACCCCCTTGGGGGCATATTTGGTTCTAGGAGAAGTCATGCTCCTAGAAGTACCACCATCCCTTAGGGGCATTCAGTCTCCAATGACTCCTCAACCTTCCAGTAGTACAAATATACAGGGATCACAAGGTCCATCCAGTATAAAAGAGACTTTACCTCCCTCCTAGTCTTCATTTGCACCGTTTCCTTTTCTCACAACATTAGACATACCTGATTTTTCACAATTGACAAATGACCCTATCGTTGATGACCCGACGTGGCCGACAACGTCATCTAAACTACCATAAGAGATTTCCAAGTTCAACAAAAAGCCAAGAGAGGAACCCTTTGTTGATGTCAAGAGACTAGGGAGTTCCCAACACCAACATTTCAAACCTCTTGGTAGGCTAAACCAAGAAAAGGTGGGAATGGTCACCCTATTATATAGCCTAAAATTGAAAATTAAACCCTAACAACATAGAATTCTAAGCATGAATGCTTATTTATGATTTTTCAAATATTAAATTATTATATGTTTTTTCAACTATATGATTTTTATATATTTGTTATGTGCATGAGAATTAAATTAGACTAAAGTTATTGTAAAATAAATAATACAAAATTAAATAGTTAAAAAAAAAAATATGGACAAACTTTGTATTTTGAAGATATCTGATTTTTCTGTATTTTGCCTTTATATTATTGGAATTTTGTTTTTGTATGAAATGTTAAATTAAACAAAATTTTAATGAATAGTGTAAGTGCAAAACTGAAAAAGAAAGTTAAACTAACTAAACCCTAAGTTGAAAGAAAAACCTAAAGTTAAAATAATGAAATCTTTATTGCATGATTTTTTTACAATTATTTGATTTTTATATATTTTGTAACCTTTGTAATTTTTATGTTTTCTTTTGCATGAAATAAAAAACCAAAGTTATAAAGTGAGAAACTCTAAAATGATTAATATTTAAACTCTAAAATTTACTTTATTTTCTTGTAACCTGTAAATAGTTAACCAAAAGTAAAAACAAGTAAACTAAAATAAAAAATAAAAATACATTGAAATGTTTAAAGTAAAGATCATGTTAGTATTGCTTTGATCTTTTTGTTTTTTTTAATGTTACAGTTAGTTAAAAATAAAATTAAACTAATAAGAAGAAACAAATAAAAGATTATATACATAAAATTAAAAAAGTGACTGAATTTATGTGGTTTGTATTTTTGTATTTTTAAAACTTTACATTGAAAGAAAGAAAATGAAGAAAGTGAAACTTAGAATAGTAAAAGAAAGTATTTTCAGAGCCAAAATAGTTTAATCTTTATTTTTAAATGAAACCCCAAACATTTCCTTGAATTTGTTGAAGCTTTCAAGCCTCTACGTAGACTTGGATCAGAGTTCTAGTCTTTAACTATCCAAGATGGTATGTTACATCATACATTGAACCATCAAGCACAAAATAAAGACAAAGAATAAAATCAAGTTGGATTTTTAACGGATCAATGCTGGTAAAATTCAAGGCAATCATCTACATAAGAGCAAATTGATTAGTACTGAAAAATTAGACTTAAATTACAGCATAATTAAACAAATAAATTGATTACCTCAAAGATACAATCCAAACTCAACCTTGCTTTGACTCCTTTTGCCACTTTGTAAGACATTCCCTACTGCCAACAACTTCATCAAATCCTTACTAAAAATAATGGAGGATTAATGATAAATTAAAGAACAAAACCTCACTATGCTCCAAAAGTCTCTCCAAATATTTTCCTCTTTTTTTCCTTCTTTTCCTTCTCATTTTATTCTTAAATGAGGTAGTTCAAGTAGTTCAACTACCTTTTAGTTAGAAGGCTAAATAATTTTAATTAAGTAGGACATATTTATTAAATAATGATAAATAATAATTAATAGGTGGGAATCCCCTTTGTATCTCTTGTTTTATTTCAATATTCCCTTGTAATTATGCATCTTTGCAAAACATACTTTATATATCCTCAAACTAATAATGACTTAGAACATGGGAATAATAATGAATTTGGGAGAGATGAAGGGGTTTGTAATATATGAAAAATAAAATTAAATGATAGGAGTGTATGATGCATGTTCATAACCCAAATATAATTAGTTTTCTCATACTATTTCTGCAATATTTATGCCTTATACCAACCAAGATTCAAACCATATGTGCAAAAATTGTCAATATATATATATATATATATATATATATATATATATATATATATATATATATATATATATATATATATATATATATATTATTTATTTATACAACTGGGGGGGATGAATATTTAAATAATGCATGATTTGGGATTTCATGGAATAATGCCCAGAAAGTGGAATAACGAGGGGGGTTGGTCCTGTAAGTATAATACGAAACAAACCAAATCTTGTTTTAAATGGTTATATCTTTGAATATAATCAAATGCTCTCATATTCGACCCATATAATCAAAATTGTTGTAATAATATTGTCAATTGGTATTGATTTAATTAAATAAATGTTGGGCTTATAATGGAACTTCAATGCTTGAGTGTGTGTGTGTGTGTATTGCGATAGAACATGTTCTTAAATTTCAATTCCATGCGGTGACAAACATCTTATACCTTTGAAAATATGTATTTTTCATACCAGTATCAATCGTTAAATATTGCATGCAACCAAGTTAAAGAAGGCCTCACAATCAAGATGGAGAAATGAAAATATTGTCATGCATTTCATAAAGCATATTATCCTTTTGAACTTTTTATGCATGTGTTATCATCTTAGGAATAATTGCAAATAAAATATTCACTTGTTTTCTCTTTTAGGGGGTCCCACCTACTAATTATATTTATCATAATAAGTTTTAGTATTCCTTGCAACCATTTGCAGGCTATATAATTAATGGTGATTTTCAGATTCAACAACAAGCAACATGGAATGAGGAGAATCCTGGAAAATCTTTGTCGACTAAAAAAATGTTGACCAAAATAGTGGTCAAAATATGCCAACCAACATATGTGCGTCACTTACAGTGGCATGCAAGCTTCAACAACTCTGGTTTTTGGAGAAAAATGCACTGAAATGTACAGGACTTGAAGATCAAAATGATTGAAGGTAACCATTGTTTATTATACAACATGGGGAGAAGGAAATGGAAATTTAAGTGATACATGTAATGGGACTTCGTGGAGAAATTTGTGGAAAGTGGGATGTATGAGGGAGTTTGTTCCTGTGTATAAAATACAACAAACAAGAAAACTCTTAAAACCTTTGACAAAAGACTACAAAGTTGAATGAAATATCATGGATGTGTGTTGAGGGAAAAACTCAAGAATAACATTGAGCATCCATGATGTGTATGCAAGAGCTACCTCAAGATGGAGGGGATGGAGAGGGAAAGAAAATAATATTTGGAAAGGAATGATGATTGTTGTAAGAAAGGACTTCTCACTTAGTGAGAATATGGTTAACAAAGCGAGGAATTTCGACACATAGAGAAGGTAACTTACTTCACCTGCAAGCCTGTTGTCCACCAAAGAAATTGGTTAATTAGTTAGTCAAATATATAGATAACCTTTAAAATCATTGACCATTGCTCCATCAAATCTTACCATAAAATCGTAAGGCAAAAATAAAAAGAAAGTGAAAAACTAAAAATAGAACAAAAAGTGAGAAAATAAACTAAATAAATGTAAATCAAACAAAAAACCTAATCTACCCTTCTTGTTAAAAAAAATTGTCTTGTTTATTTACATTTTTTATATGTCCTTTTTATTTATTTACATGGAAAAGGGATGCAACAACCTAGGACTCAAGTGGAATGACACTTGGCATAAAGGAACACATCATATGTTTTACATGCAAGACTCATGACTAGGAAGACTTTGCGCAAGGAAATCTTACCGACATGCCAACCAACGGATGCATATGTCGAGGGAAAAAGACCTACCAAAACCCAAAAGAAATGATTACCATCCTTCAAAATGTTCCAACCAACAAGATGAGATTTTCATCTTACATTGAAAGCATCAATAGGATTAAATATTTTAGGCTTAAGCTATTACGTCCCCTAGCCCAACCGAGGGACATTACAGTACAAAATACTCATAAAAATGAAATGTATGCTAACTAATTAAATTCATTATAGTTATCTGATTTGATGTAGCTTCCATATACAAATTAAGATAGATCAAGTTATTGTCTACAACCATAAAATAGATGCATGTACATCATGCTAATAATCAACATGAAATGCATCTAATCAACTCATTATAGCATCATATAAATCATTCTCATTTACACAGAGTTCATGCACAACAAGAATACATGTAAATAACTTAGCAACAAGATAAAACACTTATCTTTAAACAAGAGTTGTGAAACCATCTACTTGGGACGGACGTTCCATCCAGCCATAGACTGATTGTTCCAAATCTCAATAGTTAGTCACCGTCGAGCTGAGGGTAGTAATCCACAACAGAGGGTGGTCTCTCACAGTCCACTCACAACTCATAAAATCAACAACCCAATGATATCTTCCTACAACTATCCCGATTTTCCACTATCTCTCTTTCTCTTGACCTGTCCAACCCAAGGAATGCACCATTCATTTATTATGGATAACCAAAGGGATGTGCCATTCATTTATTAGGATTAAGCCTAGGAATGTGTCATTCATTTATCAGGGTCTCTTTGGCACAGGTAGCTAGTAATCTCTTAGCTGGGAACTCAAGGGAAATTTCTGCTAGGAAAACTACCAGAAAAACAATAGCAAGCACTTGTTTCTACTGTGCAACTCACTCAGGACTTCACTCTTCAGGCTTGACAACTTGGCTCTTCAATTTATAGCTTCAAAAATGCTCCAATATGATCCAACTTTCTCTAGAATTCGCCCTCCATGGTTGAACTAGCTTCAAGATCTCTTTTCTTCCTCTTTGCTTTCTCCTCATGCACAAATGTTAGTGTGTAAAAAATATTGTCCCAACCCATACAAATTTCCTCCCTTTGGCTTGCCTTTCTTGACTCACACTCTTCCCCAAGTTGATTGTACTCAACCCTCATATACAAAAATTGGAAGCTCATATACAAATATTTTTTTTTAGGAAAATGGGTTGGATTAATATTCATGGGTAATTCCCCCTTGGACCCCTCTTGGCCATTATCCTAGACACTTCCCCCTATTTCAGATTAATTCAGCCCCCATCTCTTGTCCATTTCCCCTTAGCAGTTGGCATCACATTTTTATTTTTAAAATATAGAAATACAATTCACATATTACATTGCTTTGGCCACATCCACACATTATACCTACATAATCATTAATTAAATTGGGGATGTTACATTCCCCCTCCCTTACAATTGTGTGTCATCCTCGGTGCACTCTATGTCAATATACATATATGCAATTCTTCATCATAATAATTAGAAAATAAAATTCTACAATTTTACAACTCCAGCGGCATTTCCAACCATAATCTCATGTTCCTCTTAACTCACCGACCCAAGGAATGCACCATTCATTTATCAGGGATAACCTAGGGGATGCACCATTCTTTTATCAAGGATAACCCAAGGAATGAACCATTCATTTATCAAGTTCCCCAACGTAGTTGGCTAGGACTTTGAGATGTGGCTCCAGAACTCTAGTTGCTCAAAATGTATTTATGTATTCTGTCTTCTTCAAAATTGTAAATAATTTGCAGGTACTATGCCTGCATGTTTTCTTCATGCTCCCATGTAGCATCTTCAAGACTGTAGTAGGTCAATTGAATCTTTACCAACCTTATGGATTTGTTCATGAGCACTTTGGCTTTTCAGTCTAGGATGTGTATTGGTTCCATCCGGAAATCCCCTTCGTGCTCCACCTGGATCACATTCCAATCAATTACATGGTTAGGATCATACACATACTTCTTTAACAATGACACACAAAATATATTATGCACTCTCATGAATGTAGGAAATGCTAACATGTATGCAAATGGCCCTATCTTTTCTAATATTTCAAAAGGTCCACAATATATTGCTTCCAACTTCAGGAAACTTTCTAATCTTAATGAACTTCTCTTTTCCTTCACTTTTAAAAACACATGTTCACCCACTTTAAAATATCTAAACGTTCTATTCTTGTCTGCATATATTTTCTAACTATCACGGTCAACCTTTAAATTCTACTTTATCTTTACCATCTTCTCTTCCATTTCCTTTAACAATTCTAGCCCAACAACTGCTCTATCTGCTGGATTGTCCCAACTCACTGGAGTGTTAAATTTTTTGCCATACAATGCTTTAAATGGACTCATTTTCAATGAGGCCTGATACCCATTATTGTAGGAAAATTCGACTAAATGAATATAATCTTCCCATTTTGATGGTGGATCCATGACACACATTCTAAGCATGTCCTCAATTATCCTATTAGTCCTTTTTTCTTTTCCATCTGACTCTATATGATACATTGTACTAAAATTTAATTTTGTCCCAAAGCCTTTGAACAAACCCTTCCAAAAATTGGAAGTGAACTTTGGATCTCTGTCTGAAACTATTTCCTTAGGGACTTCATGTATCCTAGCAACCTCTTTCATGTAGATCTCTACAATGTTTGTTTCTTTGTGTGTAGTCTTTACCGGAATAAAATATGTTTCTTTAGTCAATTTATCTACCACCACCATGAGGGAATCATGTTGCTTCACTGTTTTGGGCAGCTTTGTAATAAAATCAACCATGACAACTTCCCACTTCCATTCCAGAATTGGAAATGGATGTAGCAAACATGTTGTATGCCTATGTTTTGTTTTTACCTTTTGGCATTCTAGACATTTGACTATGTAATTAGCCACTTCCTTTTTCATTCATGGCCAAAAATATTGGCTTCTTACTACTGCAATTGTTTTCTGATATCCTAGGTACCCTTCATATAGCACATTGTGCATTTCCTTCGAAACTATATTTTTCATCTCACTAGAATTCATCACATACACTTTTTCCTTGTACATGATAATTCCATCCTCTTTCAGTTCATAATAATTAAATTTATGCTGAAAATTACCTTGATGTAATGTTTCTTTTATTTTCACATAGTGATGATCTGAATTTGCTACTGCAAAAATTTGAACTTTCAAATATGTCATGTGCATGCTAATGGCTGCAATATGCACTTCATGAGATCTCCTACTAAGTGCATAAACCACTTGATTTTCCTTTCCTCTTATATGATTAATTTCAAAGTCATACTCACTCAAAAATTCCAACCATCTAGTTTGTCTGGCATTTAGTGTTGGTTGTCCAAACAAATGCTTCAAACCATAGTGGTCTATCCTTAGATAGAATTTCTTACCCATAAAGTAATGCCTCCACATTTTTAATGAATGTAAAATCGTTGCTAACTCCAAGTCATGTGTAACATAATTCCTCTCATGCTCTTTTAATTTTCTGGATTCATAGCATACCACATGGTCCCCTTGAATGACAAATCCATTGAGCCCTTCCTTGCATGCATCGGTGCATACAACGAAATCCTCATTTGGATCTACAATATTCAATATTGGTGCACTTGACAATATTCCCTTCAACTACTGAAAACTCTATTCACACTTGGAAGTCCATTCAAATTTCACTCCTTTATTTTGCAAAGAAGTGGTTGGACTTGAAATCTTTGAAAACCCTTTTATAAATATTCGATAATAACTGGAAAGACCCATGAATGATCTGACCTTTGTTACATTATTTTGTGTTGGCCATCCTCTAATGGCCTCTATCTTCTCAGGATAAACTTATATCCATTTTGTTGATATCATATGCCCCAAGTAGTGAATCTTCTTTTGATAAAAGATGCACTTACTTAGATTAGCATACAATTTATGCTCTCTTAAAACTTGAAAAACCATTCTCAAATGTTTCTCATGTTCCTCTTTTGATTTAGAGTAGATGAGGATATCATCTAGGAAAACAATTACAAAATTGTCCAGGTACTCCTTGAACACTCTTTTCATCAAACACATAAATATTGTTAGGGCATTTGATAGTCCAAATGGCACTACCATGAATTCATAATGCCCATATCTTGTTCTGAACGATGTCTTGTTGATGTCTTCTTCCTTTATCCTTACTTGATGATATCCTGATCTCAAATCAATCTTGGAAAATATCCTTGAACCCTTCAGTTGATCAAACAAATAATCAATTCATGGCAAAGGATATTTGTTCTTTATGGTGACCTTATTAAGTTGTCTGAAATCAACACATAGCCTCAAGGTTCCATCCTTCTTATTTACAAAAAGAACTAGGGCTCCACAAGGTGACACACTTGGTCGTATATACCCCCTTTTTAACAACTCTTCAAGTTGCATATGCAACTCTTTTAATTATGGTGTGCCCATTATGTATGGTGTCTTGGATACTGGGGTAGATCCTGACACCAAATCAATAGATAAATAAATGTCTCTCTTTGGTGGAAATCCTAGAATTTCTCTAAAAACATCTTCAAAATCCCTCAAGACCAGATGGTCTTCGATGCTTGTCACTTTATCTTTGGCTACCTCTTCCATATGGGATGCACAAATCTGACATCCTTTTCTGAAGCTCTTCTTCAACTGCATAGATGAAATCTCTCTAACATCTACATCTCTTGGAATGCCTTGAATATTTTCTTAATGCCCATCCTCATCAAGACATGTGAATTCCTTGTTATAACAATCTAGGACAACATGATGTTTTTCCAACCAATCCATGCCAATCAGAAAATCATATGAAACCAATGGTATGATGTTTACATCCACCTTTGTGTTGAGTCCATTCATGTTTATTTGACAATATTTAACCAACTCATTGATTTCCCTCTTGGCCAACGTGGCTAACTGAACTAATCAAGATTTTTTATGCTTACTTCTTTGCAAGTGAAATATTTCAACAATGTTAGCATTTATGTAACTATGGCTAGCTCCATAATCAATCAAAATTATTATGGGTTGGTTATCAATATTACCTTCCACTTTAATCATGGGGGATTGATACTCATCTTGCTTGTTGTCCAAGGTTGCATAAATCCTTGGTATGCTTCTAGCTCCCATGTCTTAAATTGTTTCATCCTTATGAATTTTGTGAACAATTCTCATTCTTTCTCCTTTGTGAGGGCAGTCCCTATATAAGTCATTTCCCTCACATCCCCAACATTGAACAAGTTGCTTCCTTGGACTTTTCCCAAATGAATCTGCAGTCTTGTGCTCGTTTTGGGCTGACTGTACTTGTTGATTTTCTTGGGATTTGTTCCTAAAAAAGGGTGGCTTAAAACCTTTTTTCCTTTGATCATTTTTCCCCTTCACCTTGTCATTCCAAGTCTTTTGTGTTAGAAAAAAATGATCGCAGAGAAATAAAATAAGACAAATGTGGAAATAAAACATAGAAGATACACAATACAATAGAAACACAAATATACTTGGTTCACCCAGTGTGGGCTACGTCCACCAAAGAAATTGCTAGGTCCTTCCTTTTTATTATCTAGAAAAATGAGGGGATACAACCTACAACACACCCATTGTAAATTCCTCTTCTTTCTCTCACAGTCTCCTCTCTCTGAATACATGCAATACAATACCCAACTATAATACAATTCCCTCAAGAAAAAGAGGGTTTCCTTTTAGGGAAAAAAACCCTAACATAATCTCTACCATTAGATATGTGACTTAATGATGAATGGTCAAGATTGACTATGAAATCAAAATATGCATTTACAAGGCAATTTTTCCTTCAGGGGATTTGCCCCTGAATCCCCGCTGGCCCCAAGACCCTGTAATGGGGGTAAGCCCCCCCTACAACCCCTCCCCCCCC
>JZKD02S0130066.1:14036-24059 GCA_000966675.3 Picea glauca
CTCTATCTCCTTCAGATTGGAATCTAGGGCTAGACTTCATGTTGATGAAGTATTATATGTTCCAGGGCTCAAGAAGAATCTACTATTAGTTGCAACCCTTGAGGACAAGGGATATCGAGTGATATTCAAGGATAGGAAGGCACTACTATGGGCTAAAGGTAGCCACTTAAGTACAACATAACCCATTGGAACTCGCAGTGGAGGACTGTATGTCGCGTCAAAATAGTCAGTTCAGGAATTGGCTCATGATGCGACTAGCTCCAGCGAGTTGTGGCATAGAAGACTTGGACATCTTCATTACAAAGCTCTTCCAGATCTACAGAACATGGTATGTGGCATGCCCTCTATTTCTCTTAGTAAAAATGAAATTTGTAAGGGATGCATGCTAGGTAAAAATATAAAGAAAGCATTCCCTAGTAGTGACAACAGAGCTTAGGGAATCTTAGATATGGTTCATTCTGATGCATGTGGTCCCATGTCATCTCCCTCACTCAGTGGTTGTTTGTATTATGCCATTTTTATTGATGATTGCTCAAGAAACTGTTGGATATATTTTCTTAAAGCTAAAAGTGACACATTTGATAAATTCAAAGAATATAAAGCCTTTATTGAAAAGCAGATAGGGAAACACAACAGAATCCTTAGAACAGATAATGGAGGAGAGTTTGAATCTCTTCAGTTTGAGGATTTCTGCAAGTCAGCAGGAATCAAGAGACAATTGATCATGCCATATAACCCTTAGAAAAATGGTGTTGCTGAGAGGAAAAACAAGGCTATTTGTGAGGCAACGAAAGCAATGATGTTTGACCAGGATCTGCCAAATTCTTTATGGGCAGAAGCTACCTCCACTGCAATGTATATTCAAAACAGGTGTCCACATGCTATTTTGAAGGATAAGAGTCTTGAAGAAGTCTTCTCAGGGATCAAACCTGAAGTAGGGAATCTAAGGATATTTGGATGTCTTGTGTATATTCATGTCCCTAAGGAAAAGAGGACAAAGATGGAAATATCAGGCAAGAAAGGGGTTTTTGTGGGGTACAGTGAGAAATCCAAAGCTTACAGTATTTATCTACCGGGTTAGAGGAAAATAAAGTTAAGTAGAGATGTGAATTTCCATGAGGAAGCCGCATTTAAGAAATCCAGAGAGCTTCAACAAGATTCAGAGGTAGTTCAGCCAACTTCACCCTCTTCTGAAAATGAAGAGTCAGATGATCAGATGGAGGAACCTTGTGAAGGGCCAAGTAATGAGCCCCTAGAACCTACTCAAGTGTTAGAAATAACTCTTGAAGAACCTCCAGCCAAAAGGAAGCTAGGGTGGGTTAAAGAAATAGTGCAAGAATTAGAAATGATAGTTGCTCCCAAAGGAAATTTCAGGGAAAGGAAGAGGCCTCATAGGTTTGGAGGCTATGTTGCAATGATGAGAAGCATTGGTGATGCCAAACCTTCTTCATTTGAAGAGATATATAAATTACAATTATGGAAGGATTCCATGCTTGAGGAATACAGGTCTATTATAAAGAACAATGTTTGGGACATTGTGCCAAGGCCAAAAGACAAATCAATGGTTTCTTCCAAATGGATCTATAAGATCAAACATCCAGCTGATGGAAGTGTGGAAAAGTTCAAAGCAAGATTTGTAGCCAGAGGCTTCACTCAGAAAGAAGGAATCGACTACAAAGAGGATTTTTCTCCTGTAGCTAGGTATACCTCCATTCAAGCTATTATTTATTTATCTTCCGTACTTGGTTGGAAACTACATCAGATGGATGTAAAAACAACATTCTTGAATGGAAAGATTGAGCAAGAGGTATTTGTGGAACAACCAGATGGTTTTATACTACATAACAAAGGCACTCATGTATGCAAGCTAAGGAAGGCCTTGTATGGTCTTAAGCATGCTTCTAGAGTTTGGTATGACAGGATTGATGGCTTTCTTAAAATCCCGGGCTTTCAAAAAAGTGATGTTGATGCAAATCTATACTTCAAGGTAAGAGGTAACCAACCTATTATACTAATCCTATATGTTGATGATCTCTTTCTAACAGGAAATGAAGGGATAATAGCCTGGTGTAAGAGGGAGCTAAACTCATAATTCGAGATGAAAGACTTAGGCTTGATGCATTACTTCCTAGGATTGGAAGTGTGGAAAAGACAGGGCGAGATATCTCTGGCACAAAGAAAATACACAATGGATGTACTAAATAGGTTTTGTATGATGGATTGAAAATCCATGTCTACTCCGATGGTTACCAACCTAAAGAAGTTGCATGATTTTGATACAGGTTCAAATTTGGTGGATCCCACCATGTATAGGCAGCTGATTGGATCATTGATGTACATGATCCACACTAGGCCATATATATGCTATGTAGTGATTGAAATGAGTTAGTTCATGACTGAACCAAGACAGAGACATTGGGTGGAAACAAATAACATCTTGAGATATCTCAGAGGGACCATTACTTATGGTTTGAGATATACATCCAGTGGTGGTTTATTTCTGCATGGGTATGCAGATGTTGGTTGGGCAGGAAGCCCAGTGGATTGGAAGAGTACTATGATCTCTTGGTCAAGCCGAAAGCAGAAATCCATTGCACAAAGTATAGCAGAGGCTGAGTACATTGTAGCAAGTGATGCTAGAAAGGAAGTAGTATGGCTCAGGAAATTGGTTTCTGGTTTGTTTGGTGACAAGCTCGAGATGATGGTGGTTCACTGTGATAATAAAAGTTGCATAAAATTGATAGAGAACCCGGTATTTCACGACAAGTCAAAACATATTGACATGAGGTACCACTACATATGAGACTTGGTCCAGAGAAAAACTGTAAAGTTACAATACATATCCACGAGCGAGTAGGTAGCTAATATCCTGACCAAGCCTCTGACCTCAAGACAGTTTGTCCAGCTGAGAGGCAAGCTTGGTGTGGCTGAGAATGACTCCCTTGCTAAGAGAGAGTGTTAAATTTGGCATCATCGACAGTCATTCTCCAATGAGAGGCCATATGGGCCACCCTGAGGCTAGCCAGGGAGATTTGGAGAATCAACCAGTCTTGTGAGGTATTGACAAATACTAGGGGGAACGAACAACCTCTATGAGTCAAACCAAAATTCAGGATGAACGAGATGCTATGTGAGTATAATGAAAAATTCAGGGGGAACGTACAACCTCTTTGAGAATAGACATTCTAGTGCAAAAGTAAGGGGGAACATACAACCTCTATGAGCATAGAAATACTAGTGCAAAAGTTAGGGGGAACATACAACCTCTATGAGCCTAGTCAAACCTTGTGAGCCATGAGCAAAAGTCAAGGTATCTAGCAAAAGTTAGGTTGAATGTAAAATTCCTNTAGAACTAAAGTGTAATGTTGAGTTGCAACTAAAGTCTTGAGTCTAGTTCTATCTTAGAACTAAAGTGTAATGTTGAGTTGCAACTAAAGTCTTAATTCTAGTTCTAAGTTCGAATTAAAGCATGTCAGTCTCAAGTCTAGTTCTAAGTTCAAACTAAAGTGTAATGTTGAGTTGTAACCAATCTCGAGTCTAGTTCTAAGTTCGAACTAAAGTATGAAGCTAAGTTATGACTAATGCATGCAATCAGGTTACTATTTCTAGCTTCTCCTCTTCCCCTCTTCATATTATATAAGAAGAGGTCGAACCCTCTCCTCAACACAGTTTTGCAATACAGTTCTGCAACATAGTTTTGCAACACAATTTTGAAACAGAGTTTTCATATGCAGGTTGAGGGTGAATTAATAGAGGAGCACATCAATGATAAAGAGGCAGGATATCAAAGGTGTATTTCAGCAAGGTCTTGTAAGTCTTTGTCAGGTCAAAGTCATCTTGGAAATCTCTTTGAGAGAAGTACATTCATGGTGGATATTTGTAAGAGATCTTACATTATTAATGAAATAAAGGAATATTGTTTGCTGGGGTTTTTCTCCCTGTACAGGGTTTCCCCARGGTATATGTGTTGTTGATATGCATGTTTACTTATCTACATAATTATTTCTATTCGATTATGATTTGAAATTGTTGAAGTGTATTAAGCTGGAATCAAAGTATTGAAGAAAATAAAAGAATTAATCTGCATAAGAAATCAAGCTCATAATTTAATAGGTCTTCGGACCCCGTAATGGAGGAAATGCCTGTGTGGAGGGGTGTAAATTATTATGAGGTGTACATTATTCATGGGGTATAAACACGGCTAAAAACAAATACCTATGAATTAGGAAGATAATCAGTCTCCACAAACAACATTTTTGAAGACTGGCCTTCCTCTATTATGCTCATAAAGATCCTTTTCTCTCCTTATGGTTTCCTCCAAAGTCTTCGGGTTATCATATTGAATCTTGTCACTATAGAAGGCAGGTAACCAACTTAGAAACCTTTGGATTTTTACCTTCTCATCCTTGATGAAGTCAACATACTTCAACAATTCAAAGAAATGTTTCTCATATTCCTCCATTTTCATGGTTCTCAACTTGAGTTCAAATAACTCTTTCATCTTTCTTTCATAGTAATGCTCGGAAAAATATTTCTCTTGGAAATATACTTTGAACTGTCTCCATGAGATCCTCTTCTAATCGAGATTCTTAGATTTCTTAAGTCGATCCCACCACATGGCTACCTTTTCTTTCAAGTAGTAGGTGGCAATTCTAGCTTCTACCCATGAAGGGTAATCATGCATCTGGAAATATTTCTTCATTTCCAACAATCAAGCCTTGACCTCTTCTCCTTGCCTATGCTCACCATTGAAATTACGTGGCTTGATCTTCCTGAGTTCACCCTACAAGATGTCTGCCTCAAGCCTTCTCCTTTGCCTCTGAATAGGAGACACACTTGGATTTCTCCATGGACCTAAACTTGCATGGGTTCTTCTAGTGGATTTCCTTGGAGAATTATGTCATCTTCTCATGCTCCTTGATTTCCTATCATTTCCATGATCATCCATTTTTCTATGAGATTTTGAAGATGACACTTGTCTATAAATAGTTTCTTTATTAGTGCCATATTCCTTGTTAACTTTCTTATACACCATATTTAATCTCTGAAGTATCTCTTCTTGAGACTTCATGATTCTTTCATTATCATTCTTGTAGCTTTGCACTTCCCTATGTAGGCTTCTCATAGTGATAGGCTCCTACATATCTCTTCTTCCATTTGACTTTGTCTCATCATTCCCCATGATAACATGCATACCTATGATATCTTCCTCATGGATGTAACATCCTTGAGCATATTCCATAACTCTAGTCCTCATATAAGAACTAAATTTTCTTTATGTACCTTTGATTCTGCAAGAAATGTGTGTGCAATAATCACTGTTAGAAATATCCATAGCATAAAACATTCAATCATAGAGAATATAGGTCATTATTTATCCCAATTTATGAAGGAAACATTGAACCAAATCAAAATATGATTCTTTAGGTGCATTCCTCTCTGAAACAACTTTCCATCATTTGTACCCACACCTCAATATGAGTTATGAGCGGAAAGTTACAACAATTACATGTTGCAATTCCACTATTTTTACTACTACAGAAATCTATTTATTAATTTATGAGAAATTTTATTGCCCAAATCAAAATTCTGGGTTGAAATATGTCTTATACTTCTCAATACCTTTCCAATGAATATTCGTTTGCTTGAATCCGAGCTCCGAGCTGAGAGTTATGGTCCGGAGAAGTTTAGGTTATTTTACTCAATTTACTTATGTATGCTACATGTGTCTTATTTCTCATCCTGCACATTTTCGGGTACCCATAACCAAAATATGACTCTGATGTTGCCTTCTATGGGTCATAATATTTCCATCAACTACTCATGTGCCCCAAACGGACTTCTGAGCATGGAGTTATGACCTCTGGAAGTAATAGTGGTGCCAAAATTTTACCCTCACTATTTTGGCTGTAACTTTCTTATACAAGCTTCATTTTGCGAACCATTTAGCTTGTTGGAGATCTCTCTTCGATTTATTTTGTTTGAGTTGTAGAGACAAAAAAACACTTTGTTCTTGTGGGCTTTGACTTGCTAAAAGTGTCGTTTAGGGCCTCAAAAATTCCCTGCAAGTTAATGACATTCAAAAACCACAAATTTCGTAGAAATTTGACTATTTTACTATGATAACAACCCTTTAAATATTACTCATTGATCTCACTCTATCGACCATCGATGATTATCATCCTCCTTTCAGCACAAAAATATTTTTTCCAAAACAATCGATCTGATCGTCAACCATCCATCCATTTCCTTGACAGTCGATCTACGCACAACTCTTAAATTAGTTGTCGATGATATTTGTTGCCGAATGACAACTCTTCACTGAATATATCGATGCTCGGCCACTGTCCCACCAATGATGGGCAATCCCCAATGATTTTCAAATACACTTTCCCAAATCAATAGACCTGACCATTGTACATCGACCACTTATGTTAGCTGACATGGCATGACATGTGGATGATGACGTGGAATGACATGTCATCACCCTTTTTTTCCTTCATCGTCCATCGACCAATTTTTTTAGACGACCTGAACAACTCATTGAATTAGTCGATGCCTAACCATCAACTCATAGGCTATCGCCGATTTCTCTTGTATGATTCGAAACGTTTTTCCAAATCAGTCGTCGCCCAAATACCGGCCCATCGACCATCGATGATTTTCATCAATGATTGAAAACATTTCGCAAGATTCAGTCGACGTCATCTGTCGGCCATTGACAGTTAGAGATGTCTCCCAGTTGAACCAACTCTTATCTCAACTCTGTCGACGCCCACCCATCGACACTTTCTCTTGGGAAATTTTCAATGCTCTACCAAACTCGTTGATACAACCATCGGTCGTCTGTGGATTCTATTGTCGAACCTCACACTTAGAAAATTTTCGACTTTTCTCGAATTGATTTGGACCGTCGATCTCATCCATTTAAAAAAACCCTGAAATGAAGTCTGGTTGTTGATTATATTAACCTTCAAAATGAATGAAATATTGTGAATTTTTTTAAATTTATCATAGAGAATCTTGGTCGTCAATCACGATATCAAACATGATCTCAACCGTTAATTCTCCAAACTATCTGTAACTCCACAGACTACCATCAAAACTCAAATTTTGACCATTCCAGGTCAAATTTTGATCTGCAACTTCACCTCTCTATTCCTTAACCCTCTCAAACCATTTGAAGTCATTAAAACTCAGATTTCACTCATGGAATTGGGGATTTCTCTCTATTCTTCTCCATTTTCCCCCAACCTGTCACCAACAAAATTTGTAATAACAAATTTCACGAATTCGTAGCTAGTTTGAGCCCATCCAAGTCCAATGTTTGAACCTAGCGCTATGATACCATAATGTAACGTCCCCCAGCCGAACCGAGGGATATTATGGTGCAAAATACCCATAAAAATGAATTTTTTTCTAATTGATTAAATTTATTATAGTTAACTGATTTCCTGTAGCTTCCAGCTATGATATAAGACAAATCTAGCTACTTCCTACAACCATAAAATATATGGATATACAACATGATAATAATCAACATGAAATGCAACTAATCAACTCATTACAACAGCATATAAATCATTCTCATTTACACAGAGTTTGTGCACAACAATAATACATGTAAATTGTTGAGATTTATGTACCTTGGGAAGTGGTCCCCTTATGTTTGTGAGCTTCTAAACATAAGTAGGAAGTACTAGGTACTTTGTGTCTAATTTCACTTTGACTTAGGAGATTTAAGTCAAAAGTGAAATTTGGTATTTTAGCCTAAATGACTATTAATTCACTTTGTGGGTGAATTAGGAGACATAAAGTGAACTTATGGAACTTAACCCAAAGTGGGTTTTTGAGTGATAATATTATGGGATGATCTCAACCTTTTGTTGGAGATGAGATGGGATGATCTCATCCATCCAAGTTTTAGGTTTTCTTATGGAGGTTCGAGAGGGGCACAAAGGGAAAGGAGAGGCTAATTCACTCTTATGTTCACTTGGAATGTTTGAGAGAGAGCATTGAGGAGAGGATGGTGGCTATGGTTGAGGAAAGCTTGGGCGCCTCCTTTCATAGAGTTAGCATGGAGGATTCAAACCTCATTTATTTGTGGGAGTTGTTCTTGCTTGGAGGAGGGTGAACTTGAGGAGGAGGGAACACTTATAGTAGGGAGGTATTGTAGTGGTCAGATTGCTTTGAGGACATTTTCAGTGGAGAGGTCACTCACATATTCAGATTTGTGTGCAAGGGTTTCTCCATCATAGCTTCAGGGAGAAAGGGCGCTTCATTTCAGTGGATTGGGAAACTTGTGAGGAGGGTGCACCATGCTTAGGGATGATTTTAAGGATGGAAATTTATAATAAAATGTAGAAACATGGGCTAATATTACTAGTCCTTAATATGCCAAATGTAAAATGTTTGGCGATAGTTTTGTAAAAATATTCAAATTTGTAAGGATTTTATATAGTTTCTTTAAAATTTTGGCGATTTTTAAGGTAAAATAATTTTATTCTATGGAATTTGGGCAAATTTATTTTAGAAGAAATGGAAAATACCGAATCTTTTTTTGGGAAAAACCATGGAAAATTAGCCCATTTGTGAAATTTAGCCCCTAAAATGGGCTAAAATGGAAAATTAGTCCATGTTAGGGCGCATCTCTACTTCTTAGACTTGTGTTGCAGCTTGAGACAAGCTTCTATTGTATCAAGTTCATTTGTTTCATGTACTTGTTGTATTCCACCTTCTATTCTCCACATATGTACACTCATATTCCAAACTAGTTTTCCCCGAGGGGGGTTATCCAGGATCATGTTGACCAAAAATACATGTGTTCATTTTCATGTATGCTAGTGTTTAGAACAATATTATTTCAGCAGTAAATATCTCTAGGTGTGTTACATATTTTATGGTATGCATGTGCTAACATGTTGGTGACTGAAACTACATGTTAGAGAACCCAAAAGGCCTATGTAACAGTAACAAAACAGCTATGAATTTCCTGAATAGTTTGTTGTTATAAAACAACAAAAAAACATTTTTTGACAGTTGAAACTTAGAGCCAACTTGAGTTCAAAGACAAACCTAGTTGGCATCTTGTTAGGACCTGGAAAAATATTCATGGTATCAGAGCTTGGTGGCTGATTTTTGCTGAGTTTTGGACAACATTTTGTGGATAGTCCTAAACATCTTTTGGGCAGATTTTGTGGACAACCATTGACAAAGTTTAGTGGTACCTTGTTGGCAGAATTTTTGTGGACATTTGATCATCCTCTTTTCACACTTACTTTTTAGGAGTGAGGCTTATTTTTCACGACCTCTTTTCACACCTATATTGCTAGGAGTGAGGTTGTTGTTCGTTTGCCTCTTTTCACACCTGTGATGACCGGAGTGAGGAAACATTCCTTTGCAGTTGTAGCATCAGAGTGAGTGTAGTGGGAAGTCATGTCAGCATCTAATATGCATGGAGGATAGGCTAGCTGGAGGTAGCAACTTCTCTCCTTGGAAGGCCAGGATTGTCTTTGTCTTAGAGGACCTTGAACTATGGGATATAGTTGAGGCTTATGTTATTGTTCCTTCTTCTATTGTTGTTGTCTTGTTAGCAGAGTTCAGGAAGAGGAACAAAAAGTCAAATAGGACGATGTGTGATGCAGTGAGGGATCACCTCATTCCCCACTTGACTGGGAAATACTATGCATTTGAGATGTGGGCATATTTATGCAAGATTTACCAGAGCTCTAACCAGAACCAGAAGATGGTTATGTTTGATCAACTTAGGGGAATTTGTATGCTCAAGAATGAGTCAGTTACTTATTACCTTGGTCGATACACCCAGATCAGAGACAATATTGCAGTCGTCAAAGAGATAGTGGACCCAAAATCTATGGTGAGTACATCCTTAAACAACTTCACCAAACCATGTGGTCCATTTGTTCGAGGCATTGTTTCCAGGGAGATCATGCCCACTTGGGAGAGATTGTGGGATGATTTCATTCAGGAGGAGACTATAATTATATAAAAGACTTATGGACA
>JZKD02S0130077.1:5915-31152 GCA_000966675.3 Picea glauca
GGAGTGTGCATAATTTCTCGAAGTCTTTTGTCAATGTTGCATAACATTCGAGCTCCACTGAGGTTCACTTCATCTATAAGCTACAAACAAAGCTACACATATTCCTTAGTAAAAATTCTAATGTGATAGATTTTTCGTGGAAGCATGTTTGAAAATCCCAAAGGAAACCATAATGTTGAGTGGGTTGTGATTCCATCGTTATTATATATGGCTTTTCCGGTGGATAAAACTATGATTCCTTGTTTTTTAGAGCACCACTATCAAGTTGTTTACTATAAAAGCACAATAGGTCGTGGTAAATTTCTTTAGCTATAGATGTTTTCCCTGTACCTTCTCTCCAATTAGGAACAAATGAAGTGGTGTGTCAGGGTTTTTCTTTCCTCGTTATGATTTTTTGTGTTACTATTTGTTGTTCTCTATTAATTTGTTTTCTAATTTCATAGTAAACTTTTGTGCTTAAAACAAATAATTGTTGCACATTGTTAATAGGGTTATTGGACAAAGGATGCATTTTTCTAAACTTCGTTTTGTATATTAGACAATTTTTTTAGGGTAAATTCATGGAGGTGGGTAACACTTTCATGACAATCTGATCTCCAAAATTCCGAAAGACATTTTTTCGGCCGAACCAATATTTTCTTTCAGCCGAAAGATATTTTTTTTGGCTGAACACTTGAACATCAAATTGAACGGTACAGTGACGATGCCCTCGATTTTCATGTAGAATTTTAGTCGGATGGATTTTTTTCATCTAGCAATATCTTTTTGGCCGACAAATATTTCGACCGAAAGAATATTTCATCCAAAAAACTCTTTCGATTGAAATATCTCTTTGACCGAAAAGCTCTTTCGGCCGAAAAACAGTTTATATATTCACTGCACATCGTGATTGTTACGTTTTTTCAGCTCTTGGCGATTGTGAGAGGGTTTTTGGTGAGTGTTAGTGAGTGATAGTGAGTGAGCTCTTGGCAAGTGTGAGGGAGCTCTTGGTGCGGGCATTGTGTTGGCGAGCGGTCCTGCGGGCAGCCGGGTGGTCGTGTTGGCAAGCGGTCGGGCGGTCGTGTTGGCGGGCGGTCCTGCGGGTGGTCGGAGGTAAGCTTTAACTTCAGTTTCAAATTTAAATTTAAATTATGTAATCTTTAATTATAATTTTTATTGATTCTTTTATTTTGTAGTTTTAAATTTTAATTGTAATTTTAAATTATAAGTCACAGTCCCGTGGATTGTGACTTGGCCACGGGGGGCGAGCCCTGTGGCCAATTCATGGGCATGCCAATGGATTGGCCACAGGGTTACCCCCCTGCGACCAAGTCACAATCCCATGGGTTGTGACTTGGCCACGGGGGCGAGCCCTGTGGCCAAGCCGTTGGCATACCCACGGCTTGGCCCCTCGCGACCAAGTCACAGTCCCGTGGAAAAAAGGGTCATTTATCTGTCCAGTATAAAGTGGAAAACCAAACCACCTAACCTCGCGACCAAGTCACAGTAAAAAACGACGACTGTTAATACCAAGAAAAACAAAAATGTAAAAACACCTTGCGCTACAAGACACTACATTTCAGTCCTGCCAACCTACCACAGATAAGGTGTTCCTTGTCAGATCCCAGTTTGCTAATACCAATGATGATCCCATTTCATTCCTTCCAACCTGCCACAGATAAGGCGTTCCTTGTCAGATCCCAGTTTATATCGCGTTATTTTAAAACACTTGTTTACATTCTAGTTTGAGTCTGGAGATGTCAGTCAACATCTAATACTATAATTGATCTCAGATTTTCAAAATTACAATATTTGCTCCTTAAGTTTGTTGAATACCAGCTAAATCCAAAAATAACGATATGCTCTTGTAATGTAAGAATATACCATGCAATGTCGAGGAAAATTAGTTCCAGCTTGAGTTTGAGTGAAAATGCAGTCCAGATTTGTCCCTGTGGACTGTGACTTGGCCACGGCGGCCCAGCCAAGTCCGTCAATCAAATTCTGAGCTGGGGACTACTAGTTAGTGAAACCTGTATTTAATTCTGAGCTGGGGACTACTAGATAATGAAACCTGTATTTAATTTTGAAGAGTACTCTTGCTACATAAAATAAAACAACAAGATATCATCTGTAGATTCTATTTGAGGATGGACATATATATTTTAGATTACACAGATTCTTTAGATTACAGATTTTGTAGATTACAAATTCTGTAGATTACACAATATATTTTTAGATTTTGGATGGACAGATTCTGTAGATTACATAGTATATTTTTATATTTATGTTAGTGTTAGATTTGTTAATTAGTATTAATTTCTTGTATTTATGTTTATTTTAAATTTGTTAATTAGTATTTAGATTTCAAATTTGTTAAGTGCGCATGTGCGTATTATATTTCTTGTAAATATAATACAAATAAATTTGTTTTTCTATTTCTTTTTCTTTAAATATAAATTTGTTATTGTATTTCTTTTTCTTTAAATACAATTATGTTATTCTATTTCTTAAAATATAAATATGGTAAATAAAATATAAAATATAATTCTGGTAAATATATCTACCTCATGACGTAAAGTAAAGTATGGTAAATAAATATCCATGTCAAAATAAAACCAATGTTAAACATGATTAATTACAAATAAATTAGGGGATCAAAATTGGGGACATTACAAGATGTAAGGTTCAAATATTTGTAAAGATTTTTATGGAGAGTTAAAAGGTGCCCTCTTGAATGGAAATTGTTTTTTCAAGGTTTTCCTCTTGATTTTATATAATCAATAAGGTTTCCCTCTTGATTTTATATAATGAGTAGATGTTTGACTTCTTCGGAATCAACTCTTCACTAGTTTCTACTTTATTCTTCATGTTCTTATCTACAATTCATATATAAAAAACACATAGAAAACTAAATGCGCAATGAAGAACATAAATTATATAGCGCAAACGAGAGAAAATAGAATATACATGAAAATGGAGAAGAATAATTAGAACATAAAATAACCATCACGTTTTATTGAGTGAGAGAGGACAACCTTCTATAAGAAAGGTGATTTTTTCCTTCTCGTTATTAGCTGATTACAATAGAAGTTGCAACAACTAACTAAATTCTTACAACAATAATTACTAAAAGCGCATTAAATGCTTGTAGTGGAAAGTGTTGAAGAGAACTATTGTCTACAATAGAAATATATGAAACTAACTAAAATACTAGTTAAGGAGTGCAACCTCATCCTGAGTGGCCAAGGAAATGGGGAACACTTCTTGGTGAATTAATTCCTCCTTGTTTAGATCCAGAAGTGTCCCGACTTCCACCATGAAATGAGGGAAATTGTGTTGCAAATGATGTTGCCATTTGAATTGGTACTTTTCCAACAAGAGCCATACATGATCTCCTAACTAAAAGAACAATGGTGTGCACTTCTTATCGTTCCTTTGTTTTGCACAGTCTTGGGCTGCTCGTAAGGAAACTACTTCCTGAGCATAACACTAAGTCAACATATGGATAAAACATTGAGATGACTGATGTTCTTGTTGGTGATGTGTCGAGCCCGAAGGAGCATGGGTCTCTGAATGGAATGTCATCGAATGATCTCCCAGTTTAAGTACCACCCCACTAGAAAACTGTAATGCATGCTTCTTAATCTCAAAGGGTTGATTCTTATCCGAAAAATGGAGAACCTGTGCAGAGTATAATGCAGGCAGAAGTTGAGCGAAGTGGTGCCCAACCTTTCACAAAATAATCTTTAGGTCATGGGAATTAGAGTGTGCTAGCCATTGTGCCAAAACCTATCCCAGAGATGGATCTAATCGATGCCATACTATGTCCAGTATGAGTCCCAAATGAGAAATTGATGTGTGTCCCACATAGGATTTATTTACCTAAAGTCTATGTGCCTGCAAAATCTCGAGGATACTATGGACGTGATGAAGATGTTATGCCCAAGAATCACTGAAGACCAAGATATCATCAATATAAATGATCATACAATTACCCAAATGACTTGTTGCATCCATGCTAATTTGATGGTAACCAACTGTTAAATCCATCTGCGTGAAGGAATAATCCCCTTGTAAGTGGTCCAACAATTCCTCAATCCAGGGTAGGATGTAGCGAGCTTTAACATTGGATTTATTAAGGGCATGGTAGTGGGTCAGTAGGTGCCATTCTGAATGATTCTTGTTTCGGATTAAAAAGGCAGGGGATGCACATGGAGACAATGACGATGGAATATGGCATAAGTTCAAAATTTGACCAATTGGGTTTTCCATGTTATTGGCCTCTTGGTGAGTGATGTGATAGGATAGGGTGTCAGGAAAATAAGCACCAGGAATTAGATCAAGTGTGAGCTCGATAGAGTGAGACAAGGGAAGTTTTGTGGGTTGTGTGAAGACATATGCAAATTCTTGGAGTGAGGGATCCCTGATAGGAGGTACAAGGTTATTCCGGTTGTATGGGTTAATAGAGAGAACTAAGAACAAAGAGATGCATTGGTTCACACTGACATGATTAACGATCACACGGTCAATAATAAGCTCAGTGGATTTAGGAGCAGAAGAAGTAAGCACATAGGTGCGCCCTCATGTTGCAAGTGGTATTGATGAGATTTAGCATGATAGATAGTGTGTCGGGCCTGTTGGTAGGGAATGCCAAGTAACAAATCAACACAATTAAGAGGAGAGACATCACACACCACAATATCTCAGAAAGGGCCAATCACAAAGGTAACCACACAACATTGGGAGATAGTGAGACATGGTCTTCCTTTTGTACCCAACTGAGCTGGTATGGAGATGGGTGTGGAATGGTGGGGAGGTTCAAGCATGTGACCAGTTTATGGGCCACGAGGTTCTTTTGGCTTCCGTTGTCCAATATGAGAGTAGCCAACTCATGCTTGATCTGACAATTATGTGTAAACAGGGGCATATTATAGATGTCGAATTCATTAGTGGTCATCAGGATCAGTGAAGGGTCCACTTCAGTAGGATTTTCGAGAGAGACTACTTCAATATGGTCAGGGGAATCTATCTGAGCAACCTTTGCAAATAGAGTTTGGTTGGTGAAAATGTTCTTAAGTGCCCGACAATTTGCAGATGCATGCGAGTTTGTCTTATGAAAGGTACACTATGGCACATTTATGGGTGTGGATGGGGACGCAGGGAAAACCAGAGAATGCTCAATATGTGAAGGATTAGAAGTATAAGGACCATATCGGGTTGGGGGAGAGAATATTTGAGGAGCCACTTTACGCTCCATGTCCAAGGCCTAAAGAAAGGCCTTGTCCAAGGAAGGAGACTCAAACAAATCGACTTCACGATGGAAAATTGTTAATAAACCAAAATTAAAGTTAACAATCAATACCTCTTCCGGATCATAAATATGTAGTTGGATGCACAAATTGCAGAAGGAATCTATGTATCTTTGTACTGAATGATGGGAGATTTGTTGGAGATGCAACCATTTGGCAAGGAGATTCTGTCGATATCCCGAGGGATAGAAGCGATCTCTAAGTGCCTAGAAAAATCCCTCCCCTGTCGTAATGTGTGGTGTCTATGTCTCGACCGTGTCACCTATGTTCATGACCTAAGAAGAAATCTCCAGTTGAGTGTTGCACCATGTCTGTGTAATTCCTTCGAGTTGCAGACTGACGATCTGAAGCTTCATGTCTTCTGTCATCTCAAGACATGTATGAAATTATGTGGAAAGACTGTGAAGCCAAGAGTCAACATTATCACCATTCATTTGGCTTGCTAATTTTGGTAATTGGAAGCACGTATCAAGCTGCATGGGTTTTGGAGCTCTGTGTTATTGAAGATGGAGTAGCTCCTCGAGATCCATTGTTAAATTCTGAATTAGAGCTGTGGTAGTGGATGCAGAATCCTTTGTAGATGGCTCTATGCATGGAGGCATAATTTTCAATCACCATGGATGCCAATCTGTCACTGGATGTTGCACTGAGAATCACTGAATTCCTGAGGGCCCTAAGAAGGCACCCGATACCCTGAAGAGGGTGTGCGGAGAATGGTGAAAAATGAACATACTGGAAGCCCTGAGGAGGGTGCACTGGATGTCACGAGAAGGACGTCTGACTCTAAGAAAAAAAAATTGTTGGATGATCTCTCTTCTGAATTTCGTGGTTGAGCAGAAGCTGACTTGGATCCAAGCTCTGATACTAATTGATATGCAATTTAGACCCGAGAAAAAACACAGAAAACTAAATATGTTGTGAAGAAAAAAAATTAGATAGCGTGGAGCAGATAAAATAAAATATACATGAAAATGGAGAAGAAAAATTAGAACAGAAAATAAACATCATGTTTTCTTGAGTGAGAGAGGAGCGCCTTCTATAAGAAAGGTGAATTTTTCCTTCTTGTTATTAGTTGATTACAATAGAAGTTGTAGCAACTAACTAAATGCTTAAAACAATAATTACTAAAAGCACACTAAATGCTTGCAGTGGAAAGTGTTGAAGCGAACTATTATCAACAATAGAAATATATGAAACTAACTACAACAATAACTACAATACTAATTAAGGAGCGCCCCCTCATCCTGAGTGGCCAAGGAAGTGGGGCACACTTCCTGGTGGCCCATGTTCTCCTTTTCTCCTCTTCTCTTAATCTCATCCTTCTCTCCTCCTCTCTTCACCTTGTTCATTATTTCTTTATATGACGATCACAAATAATTTTGTTTCCATCAAGATGTTTTGAATGTTGTGTTTAAGGTATCTCGAACAAACATCTCAATGGCAAGACAATTAAATAACCCCTAAAATAATGCAACAAACAGGAGAGAAGAGATTAATTAAAGGATGGTATAAATTCATTTCAATTCAATTTTTCAATATATATATATATATATATATATATATATATATATATATATATATATATAAGTTGGATTTGTGTTATTGATTTGTTATTATCGATTCATAATGTTGTGGTTTTGTTTTACTATTCTTTGTACTGGGAATGTTTCTAGTGAATAATTTTGCAATTGACTCGGTTATCGACAAATTTCTCCAAATGGTACAATTATCAATCGTAATTGGTCTCTTGTTGTAATGATAGTGTGAGCTCCCTTCTATGATTTAACCTAGTGTCCATCGTGTACCCAATTCAGAGAACAACTGTCATTTACTTCTGTTAAGCTTGTTCCCTCCTGTGGTTCTCACTCAAAGTCCTCTAAAACTATGTTGACTTTTGCTCCATTCATCTTAAAGAAAACTAATGGTTGACACAATTTTAACATTGACACCTTTAATAGCGCCATCCATGCTACACACATGTAGCATGGTACCACATGTATCCTTTCTCATGTACTCTCCCATGTACTCTCCAAAATTTCAAGTTGGAGTGTTGATTTCCCAAAGGATGCAATAGTGTATGGTTGAACATGACTATTACTCATAGTTTGTTTCCAAATTCCTCAAAAATCCTACCCATAGTTTGTTCCCAAACTCCTCCAAAATCTTGTTATTTTATTAAACATTACCACATTTCCATACTCCCTTCCCTAAAGTTTAGAGGTATACTAGTTAATGTAAAATTGATAAAATTAAAAAATAAGCTAATCTTGTAAAAAAATAACATTTTTTTTATATAAATTTAACAAAAAATTCTCAAAAATGCTTAGAGCTCCTTTAAGCTATGTGCATAGTAAAATAACCTTTCAATTTTAAATGCATCCAAATCATCAAAAAAAAATCAAACAAAATTTTAAATCAATGAAAAGTCTTATATCCTCAACTTTAAATAACCAAAAACATTTACCACATAATTAGAATAGTGCTATGATGAAGCAAAATGGAATACAATATTCACATATTAAAAAGTAAAAAAAATAACATTATACATTTAACAATATTGCATTTATTTCAGTATATTTCAAAATATAATATATATACAATCTAATAATTTATTTTAAAAATAATTCAAAAATAATTCAAAAATATCTTATATAAAGACCAAACATATTTTAAAATATGTAATTTAAATTTATATATAGATTTCAAGAATAACCAAAATTATGATATCCTAAATCATGTTTTTAGGAATATCCTAGAATGTATAGATTTCAAGAATATCTTAAAATATATTTTCAAAAGAATATCCTAAAATGTCTTGCTATCAACGGAGCGGTGGTTGGTTATTGATTCCCACTTTCAAAGTCACTGAGCAAATTCGTATGGATTCCGGAAAGAGCAAATTCCATGAATGTGTCTAGGTCCTAGTACAAAATGATGACATGAACGTGTCAGAGGGGGGTGTATGACGGCGGCCTGGAATTTGAATTCGACGTTTCAGAGATTTGTTTTTGTTTTTTCTAAATTTGAGGGTGCATTTCAAATGTATAACCTTAGGTTCGATTAAAATGGAATTTGATTGATGGTTAAAGTTTAGATATCCTAATTTTTTTTTGGATTTGAACTTTTAATGGATAATGCATGTTTTTTCGAAAGTTTCACAAGATTTGGTTTGTTTTTATTTTTCTAAAATTGAGGGTGTATTTCAAATGTATAATTTTTTTTCTTCAAGAAAAAATTATCTCAAATTTATATAGGGTATAAATTTGTTTACAAAGTCAGCAACAAGCTGTGTTTATAGCAGTAATACTCGACACCCATGCTTAGTAGAAAACAAAGCAACACAACCCAACACAACACGTAGGTTGTGAACAAGTGAAACAAAAAACAAGGCAGAAAAAACCCATCAGAAACTAGATGAAGAAGCTAAACCAGTAGCTGCACGCCCTCAATAGGACCTCGAAGTGTTTGATCAACACCGCACGCCGCAACAGGACCTCAAAGTGTAGACCATATCACCGCACGCCGCAACAGGACCTCAAAGTGTAGACCATATCACCGCACGCCCTCAAAATGGACCTCAAAGCTCTGGTCCAAACCCTCAAGAAGGAATACAGAAAGAGGCACAGGAAAATGCTTTGGGAAAAAAAGGCTCCGAACAAGCACCTCAGACCCTCTTGGCCCCTAACAACAGCAGTAGGAAAATAAACGACGCCGTCAACACATAGGCCCCTCGCGCCCACAATGGCACTCCACGCGGGTGCCATCACTGTTGCCAACCGATTCTCCACCGCCGTCGTTCAAGACCCCACCGTTCATAACCCCTCGTAGAACCGCCCTGCAGGCCTCCAGTCGAAAACCCAGCACAGATCCGTCCGCAACCCGCAGACAGGTCCGCACGCCCAAAGCATGGTGCTCCACCCGGTTGCCTGCAGCGCCACCTCCCAGAACCACCCCCGATGCCGACCGTAAACCTCTGAAGGCCGCTTCCCGCCTGCCCGCTCTGGAATGGGTAAAGTTCGCACATGTTCTTCACCACGAAGAAAAACCAGGGATGCCGCTAGCAAGACCTAGCCGCAGAGCCCTCCTGTTTGTAACCCTAAAATCGACTCCTTCAAATGTATAACTTGAAGTTTGATTAAAATGGAATTTGATCCATTATTAAAGTTCATGGAGAACTATATACCTTATCTTTTTTTTATTTGAATTTGTGACAAAAAATGTTTTCAACCATTAAACTCACTTAAGTTATATATATATAGCTTGAGTGTGTGAGATTAACGTGATAATAATATTCTTTAGTGTGTGAGGCTAACATGATAACCACTCCGTAAGAAGGATATAAGTAAAATGCAGAGATTACATTGCGCATCCGGGGAATCAAACCCCGGTCAGTACCGTGGGAGGGTATTATGATACCACTACACCAGATGCGCAATATATATCAAATTTTCTCCATATCCCGGTAAAAGGCTTGTCTCGTGCCAATGATAGTGCTCTATTTTAACCAACCAACTTAGACTCTTTTTCTATGTTTTTTGTTCACTTTTGCAGTGCCAGATATCAAATTGGTTTATGAGACCCCTTGTTTCTGGGATAAGGGACTCCTCGACGTAGTGATTTCACTACTAAAGTCATTTAACACATGAGCCAGTAGTTTCTGCTTGTTGACATTGTCATTTAACACATGGATGAAAGTCAACTATCTAGCATGCAAGGAAGAAGTTTCGTTTGGACCATTTCAAACTATATTTTTTATTAAAAACATTGGGAAATTTGGAAAGATAACTATTTTTACACTTCAAAACAAAATTCCTTGTAGGAACGATTTATCTCTAGTTGGAAAATAAAAAATGACAAAATTATTTGTTTTTTTTTTTAACAAAATATTGAACATATGGTTGGATTCAATAAAAAAGATTTTAGTGAAATGTAGAATATGCATGTATTGTTTGAGAGGATACAATACTTATTGTAGCTTTGCTATGCTTTAGTTGACCATCTTTGATGAAGAGTTCATATTGATTGTTACTCTAACAAAAAAATGTCACAATAGGAGCAATAGATCCAATTGGATAAGTTGCTTTTGATGTAGCTAGTGTAGCTTTTATTGTGTCTAGTGAAACATGAATGTTTGTGCAAACAATTTCAATTTGCTGGATGGTTGTGGCTATGTTTGGGAAAATGCAATATTTGACATCTCCTCATTCATACAAGGACTTTTGCCGAAAGCCAAAGTTTCTAATGTGAACATTCAATCCATGTTTCAAGTAAAAAAAAAATTCTTGAATCAAATCATTTGCATCATTTACTATTATAATCACTGGTCCATGTTTGTCAATGATATTAGCATCCCATGTAAAAGTTATATTTTTGTTGGGGAGTTAATGGGCCATAAAGAACTAATGCATCACCATCAAAAACTTTTTAAGGTCTAAGTATGCATAATTGCACAATAGAACACAGTGTTTCAAGGGATTGTGATTGAAAAAAGAAGATGGGATTTAAGAAAATTATTTTAGATTTTTTTTATGATAGGTGTATTCTATGAAGATAAATAGTCATTCATTGATTCTACAGTATTGACTTTTGTTTAGAGAATAAAACATTAAAAACAGAAGTGGATTCATTAGTGGAGGAAAATTTGATATGAATGCGACTCACTTGTTTGGTGTTGTTGTTTTATCAACATTTTTCTTAGTTGCTTAGGCTTCTCAAGATCCATCAAATGGTATGCTGAAAAAACAGTTAAAGATGCACTAGCGTAACTTGTGATTGAGGAAGTGTTTGTGAGGCAGGGCAAGTTTTGCATCATAGTAAAAAGATACAGCTGGTGGATCAATGGATGGCACGGGCTGCAGCCTAGTATCACTGCTTAGAACTTCTTGCTTTATTTATGCCCGGCTAACTCAAGGTCAAACAAACTAGTTATGGCAGTTAGATCTCAACTAAAAACTCAACTCATTTGGGTTTGTTGGAATTGTGGATTGCATAGGATGCAAAATATCTTTTTGTTGATAGTTTTTACTAAAGTTTTTGAAGAGTGTCACTTTTGTTGCATGCAAGATGCTATGAGTGGCCAAGGAGGTAGTACATTGTTTCTTTAAGAATCTTTTCAAATCCACTTTGTTCTATATGTTTTCACCGCATAATCACTTCCTCTTCTTTCAAGAGAGAGTTTGATGGAGAGCAGAGAGAGACTTTAATGTCTAGAAATGATTGAGAAATGGGAAGGTGTGCATTAATTATGTATGTAAACTAGAATCAACCAATTATGTTTTTGTTCTTTTAACCTCTTTATTGATGAACTGTTGAATAAGAAAATGCCCTAGTGTTTGATGAATTGAAGCTGAAGGCCTTTTTTAAGCTTAGTTGTTTTATTGTTGAATCAAAGACAAAATATCCAAACAATTCAAAGTGATTTATGTTCAAAAGAGTAAGTTTGAAATGAACTTGTTGAGAAAATATGTCTAGAAAAGCAAAAGGGGCTAGCAATAGTGGCATGTGGCAAATACAAAAGAAAAAGAAATGCATATCTTTTTTGCTAAAATATTTTTCAACGTAATATTTAGTATGACATTTTTTCAGTGAATTGATTTACATAATTGTTGGATCAATTGATTAGTGACAATCACTAAGGGGGAGTAAGTTCAAGTATTGTTCATGTGCATGCTATTTGAACTAGAAATTGTTGGCAAAGAATAGTGGTTCCATTTGTTAATTGAACTTATCTACATATTCTTGTTACATGTGTCTAGTTTTCAAGATTGCTAGATGTGAACAAATGATGTAATGAAGCTTTCAAGAGCTATCTCAATTGATGGCTCCGGGAATTCAATCCACACAATGTCATTGTTTCTTTCTATGTAGGATTTTTAAATACCTTCTACACCATTAACTAACACATCTTCTATAGCATAGTTTCCTCCAATTACCTTGATAAACATGTTTATCTTTAGTTCAATTATAGGGCACAAATGCATTTTCTTGTAACCATATTTATTTGTTTTCATAAGATATGCTTTCTTATCGAATTCTTTTAATTTCAAAGCCTTTGAGTTAAAAAGATATATCATTTTATGATTGTGTTGTTTAATGTATTTGTTTCTATAAAAGGGATATGGAAACATTTGATGATTTGGTGGACATCTATAACAATGTTTGTTTAGATAGTCAATGTCAACATTTGTTTGTGAACATGCTCAAATTCTATTTAGAATGGATATGAAAATTTTATTGTCTTGTCTCATGACCTCTTTTAGTTCAAATATTTGACATTGTCTATCTAAAAAGTATACAAAATCTTGCCATGATGAAAGCATGGTTGTTGAAATATCCAAGTGTCAAGTACAAGTTGTGCTTCACAAAGTTCATAAAAAAAAATGATATCGAGGTTTCTAAAATATGTTGTTGGAGTGTGCATAATTTCTCGAAGTCTTTTGTCAATGTTGCATAACATTCGAGCTCCACTGAGGTTCACTTCATCTATAAGCTACAAACAAAGCTACACATATTCCTTAGTAAAAAATTCTAATGTGATAGATTTTTCGTGGAAGCATGTTTGAAAATCCCAAAGGCAACCATAATGTTGAGTGGTTGTGATTCCATCGTTATTATATATGGCTTTTCAAGTAGATAAAACTCTGATTCCTTGTTTTTTAGAGCATCACTATCAAGTTGTTTACTATAAAAGAACAATAGGTCGTGGTAGATTGCTTTAGCTATAGATGTTTTCCATGTACCTTCTCTCCAATTAGGAACAAATGAAGTGGTGTGTCAGGGTTTTTCTTTCCTTGTTATGAGTTTTTGTGTTACTATTTGTTGTTCTCTATTAATTTGTTTTCTAATTTTGATAGTAAACTTTTGTGCTTAAAACAAATCATTGTTTCACATTGTTAATAGGGTTATTGGACAAAGGATGCATTTTTCTAAAGTTCGTTTTGTATATTAGACAATTTTTTTTAGGGTAAATTCATGGAGGTGGGTAACACTTTCGTGACAAATCAATCTCCAAAATTCCGAAAGACATTTTTTTGGCCAAAAGATATTTTTTTGGGTCGAACACTTGAACGTCAAATCGAACGATACAGTGACGACACCCTCAATTTTCATGTAGAATTTTAGTCGGACGATTTTTTTTCATTCGGCAATATCTTTTCGGTCGACATATATTCCAGCCGAAAGAATATTTCGTCCGAAAAGCTCTTTCGGCTGAAAAACGGTTTATATATTCACCGCACATCGTGATTGTTATGTTTTTTTAGCTCTTGGCGATTGTGAGAGGGTTTTTGGTGAGTGCCAGTGACTGATAGTGAGTGAGCTCTTGGCGAGTGTGAGGGAGCTCTTGGCGTAGATGTTGTTTTGGCGGTCAGTCCTGCGGGCGGTCAGGCGATCGTGTTGGCGGGTGGTCCTACAGGTGGGCGAAGGTAAGCTTTAACTTCATTTTCAAATTTAAATTTAAATTATGTAATCTTTAATTTAATTTTTAATTATAATTATTATCGATTCTTGTATTTTGTAGTTTAAAATTTTAATTTTAATTATAAGTCACAGTCCCATGGATTGTGACTTGGCCACGGGGGGTGAGCCCCGTGGCCAAGTGATGGGCATGCCAACGACTTGGCCACAGGGATGGCCCCCCGCGGCCAAGTCACAGCCCCGTGGGCTGTGACTTGGCCGCGGAGGCGAGCCCTATGGCCAAGCCATTGGCATGCCCATGGCTTGGCCCCTCACGACCAAGTCATAGTCCCGTGGAAAAAAGGGTCATTTATTTGTCCAGTATAAAGTGGAAAACCAAACCACCCAACCCCGTGACCAAGTCACACTAAAAAACGACAACTGCTAATACCAAGAAAAATGCAACTGTAAAAACACCTTGCGCTACAAGACACTACATTTCAGTCCTGCCAACCTGCCACAGATAAGGCGTTCCTTGTCAGATCCCAGTTTTCTAATACCAATGATGATTCCATTTCATTCCTGCCAACCTTCCACAAATAAGGCCTTCCTTGTAAGATCCCAGTTTATATCGCGTTATTTGAAAACACATGTTTACATTCTAGTTTGAGTCTGGAGATGCCAGTCAACATCTAATACTATAATCGATCTCAGATTTTCAAAATTAAAATATTTTCTCCTTAAATTTGTTGAATACCAGGTAAATCCAAAAATAGTGATATGCTCTTGTAATGTAAGAATATACCATACAATGTCGAGGAAAATTAGTTCCATCTTGAGTTTGAGTGAAAGTGCAGTCCAGATTTGTCCCCGTGGATTGTGACTTGGCCACGGGGGCTCAACCAAGTCCGTCAATCAAATTCTGAGCTGGGGACTACTAGTTAGTGAAACCTGTATTTAATTCTGAGCTGGGGACTACTAGTTAGTGAAACCTGTATTTAATTCTGAGCTGGGGACTACTAGATAATGAAACCTGTATTTAATTTTGAAGAGTACTCTTGCTACATAAAATAAAACAACAACATATCATCTGTAGATTCTATTTGAGGATGGACATATATATTTTAGATTACACAGATTCTTTAGATTACAGATTCTGTAGATTACACAGATTCTTTAGATTACAGATTCTGTAGATTACACAGTATATTTTTAGATTCTGTAGATTACACAGTATATTTTTATATTTATGTTAGTGTTAGATTTGTTAATTAGTATTAATTTCTTGTATTTGTGTTTATTTTAAATTTGTTAATTAGTATTTAGATTTCAGATTTGTTATGTGCACATGTGCGTATTATATTTCTTGTAAATATAATACAAATAAATATGTTTTTCTATTTCTTTTTCTTTAAATATAAATTTGTTCTTGTATTTTTTTTTCTTAAAATATAAATCTGGTAAATAAAATATAAAATATAAATCTGGTAAATATATCTACCTCATGACGTAAAGTAAAGTATGGTAAATAAATATCCATGTCAAAATAAAACCAATGTTAAACATGATTAATTACAAATAAATCAGGGGATTGAAATTGGGGACATTACAAGATGTAAGGTTCAAATATTTGTAAAGATTTTTATGGAGAGTTAAAAGGTGCCCTCTTGAATGGAAATTGTTTTTTCAAGGTTTTCCTCTTGATTTTATATAATCAATAAGGTTTCCCTCTTGATTTTATATAATGAATAGATGTTTGACTTCTTCATAATCAATTCTTCAGTAGTTTCTACTTTATTCTTCATGTTCTTATCTGCAATTCATATATAAAAAACACTTAGAAAACTAAATGCGCAATGAAGAACATAAATTATATAGCGCAAACAAGAGAAAATAGAATATACATGAAAATGGAGAAGAAGACTTATAACATAAAATAACCATCACGTTTTATTGAGTGAGAGAGGAGAGCCTTCTATAAGAAAGGTGAATTTTTCCTTCTCGTTATTAGCTGATTACAATAGAAGTTGCAACAACTAACTAAATTCTTATAACAATAATTACTAAAAGCACACTAAATGCTTGCAGTGGAAAGTGTTGAAGTGAACTATTGTTTACAATAGAAATATATGAAACCAACTACAATACTAGTTAAGGAGTGCCCCCTCATCCTGAGTGGCCAAGGAAATGGGGAACACTTCTTGGTGAATTAATTCCTCCCTATTTAGATCCGGAAGTGTCCTTGCTTCCACCATGAAATGAGGGAAATTGCATTGCAAATGATGTTGCCATTTGAATTGGTACTTTTGCAACAAGAGCCATACATGATCTCCTAACTGAAAGAACAATGGTGTGCACTTCTTATCATTCCTTTGTTTCGCACGGTCTTGGGCTGCTAGTAAGGAAACTACTTCTTGAGCATAACACTGAGTCAACATATGGATAAAACGTTGAGATGACTAATGTTCTTGTTGGTGATGTGTCGAGCCCGAAGGAGAATGGGTATCTGAATGGAATGTCATCGAATGATCTGCCTGTTTAAGTACCACACCACTGGAAAACTGTAATGCATGCTTCTTAATCTCAAAGGGTTGATTCATATCCGAAAAATGGAGAACCTGTGCAGAGTATAATGCGGGAAAACACTGAGCGAAGTGGTGCCCAACCTTTTGCAAAATAATCTTGAGGTCATCGGAATTAGAGTGTGCTATCCATTGTGCCAAAACCTATCCCAAAGATGGATCTAATCAATGCCATACTATGTCCAGTATGAGTCCCAAATGCGAAATTGATGTGTGTCCCACATAGGATTTATTTACCTAAAGTCTATGTGCCTGCAAAATATCGAGGATAATACGGACCTGATGAAGATGTTATGCCCAAGAATTATTGAAGACCAAGATATCATCAATATAAATTATCATACAATTACCCAAATGACTTGTTGCATCCATGTGAATTTGATGGTAGCCAACTGTCAAATCCATCTGCGTGAAGGAATAATCCCCTTGTAAGTGGTCCAACAATTCCTCAATCCAGGGTAGGATGTAGCGGGTTTTAACATTGGATTTATTAAGGGCATGGTAGTGGGTCACTAGGTTCCATTCTGAATCATTCTTGTTTCAGATAACAAAGGCAGGGGATGCACATGGAGACAATGAAGATGGAATATGGCCTAAGTTCAAAATTTGACCAATTAGGTTTTCCATCTTATTGGCCTCTTGGTGAGTGATGTGACATGATAGCGTGTCGGGAAAATAAGCACCAAGAATTAGATCAAGTGTGAGCTCGATAGAGTGAGACAAGGGAAGTTATGTGGGTTGTGTGAAGACATCTGCAAATTCTTGGAGTGAGGGATCCCTGACAGGAGGTACAAGGTTATTCCGGTTGTATGGCTTAATGGAGTGAACTAATAACAAAGAGACACATTGGTTCATACAGACTTGATTAACAATCACACGGTCAATAATAAGCTTGGTGGATTTAGGACCAGAAGAAGTAAGCACATAGGTGTGCCCCTCATGTTGCAAGTGGTATTGATGAAATTTATCATGATAGATAGTGTGTCGGGCCTGTTGGTAGGGAATGCCAAGTAACAAATCGACACATTCAAGAGGAGAGACATCACACACCACAATGTCTCAGAAAGGGCTAATCAAAAAGGTAACCACACAACATTGGGAGACAATGAGACGAGGGTCTTCATTTTGTACCCAGCCGAGATGGTATGGGGATGGGTGTGGAGTGGTGGGGAGGTTCAGGTGTGTGACCAATTTTTGGGCCACGAGGTTCTTTTGGCTTCCATTGCCCAATACGAGAGTAGCCAACTCATGCTTGATTTGACAATTATGTGTAAACAGGGGCATATTATAGATGTTGAATTCATTAGTGGTCATCAAGATCAGAGAAGGGTCCACTTCAGTAGGATTGTCGAGAGAGACTACTTCAGGATGGTCAGGGGAATCTATCTGAGTGACCTCTACAAATAGAGTTTGGTTGGTGCGAATGTTCTTAAGTGCCCGATAGTTTGTAGATGCATGCGAGTTGATCTTATGAAAGGTACACTATGGCACATTTATGGGTGTGGATGGGAACGCAGGGGAAACTAGGGAATGCTCAGTATATGAAGGATTAGCAGTAGAAGGACCATATCAGGTTGGGGGAGAGAATATTTGAGTTGCCACTTTACGCTCCATGTCCAAGGCCTAAAGAAGGGCCTTGTCGAAGGAAGGAGACTCAAACAAATCGATTTCACGACGGAAAATTGTTAATAAACCAAAATTAAAGTTGACAATCAATACCTCTTCTGAATCATAAATATGTAGTTGGATGCACAAATTGCAGAAGGAATCTATGTATCTTTGTATTGAATGATGGGAGATTTGTTTGAGATGCAACCATTTGGCAAGGAGGTTCTGTCGATATCCCGGGGGATAGAGGCAATCTCTAAGTGCCTAGAAAAATCCCTCCCATGTCATAATGTGTGGTGTCTATGTCTCGACCGGGTCACCTATGTTCATGACCCAGGAAAAATTCTCCAGTTGAGTGTCGCACCATGTCTGTGTAATTCCTTCGAGTTGCAGACTGACGATCTAAAGCTTCATGTCTTTTGTCATCTCAAGACATGTATGAAAGTATGTGGAAAGACTGTGAAGCCAAGAGTCAACATTATCGGAAGCACGCATCGAGCTGCATGGGTTTTGGAGCTATGCGCTATTGAATATGGAGTAGCTCCTCGAGATCCATTGTTAAATCCTGAATTAGAGTTGTGGTAGTGGATGCAGAATCCTTTGTAGATGGCTCTCTGCATGGAGGCATAATTTTCAATCACCATGGATGCCAATCTGTCACTGGATGTTTCACTGAGAATCACTTAACTCCTGAGGGCCCTGAGAAGGCACCCGATACCCTGAAGAGGGTGTGTGGAGAATGGTGAAAAATGAACATACTAGAAGCCTTCAGGAGGGCGCAATGGAAGTCATGAGAGGGACGTCTGACTCTAAGAAAGAAAATTTTTTGGATGACCTCTCTTCTGAATTTCGTGGTTGAGAAGAACATGACTTGGATTCAAGCTCTGATACTAATTGATATGCAATTTAGATCCGAAAAAAAACACAGAAAACTAAATATGTTGCGAAGAACAAAAATTAGATAGCATGGAGCAGAAAAAATAAAATATACATGAAAATGAAGAAGAAAAATTAGAACATAAAATAAACATCATGTTTTCTTGAGTGAGAGAGGAGCGCCTTCTATAAGAAAGGTGAATTTTTCCTTCTCGTTATTAGTTGATTACAATAGAAGTTGTAGCAACTAACTAAATGCTTAAAACAATAATTACTAAAAGCGCACTAAATGCTTGCAGTGGAAAGTGTTGAAGTGAACTACTATCAACAATAGAAATATCTGAAACTAACTACAATACTAATTAAGGAGCGTCACCTCATCCTGAGTGGCCAAGGAAGTGGGGCACACTTCCTGGTGACCCATGTTCTCCTTTTCTCCTCTTCTCTTAATCTCATCCTTCTCTCCTACTCTCTTCACCTTGTTCATTATTTCTTTATATGATGATCACAAATAATTTTGTTTCCATCAAGATGTTTTGAATGTTGTGTTAGGTATCTCGAACAAGCTCCTCAATAGCAAGACAATTAAATAACCCCTAAAATAATGCAACAAACATGAGAGAAGAGATTAATTAAAGGATGGTATAAATTCATTTCAATTCAATTTCTCTCTCTCTCTCTCTCTCTCTCTCTCTCTCTCTCTCTCTCTATATATATATATATATATAGAGAGAGAGAGAGAGAGAGAGAGAGAGAGAGAGAGAGAGAGAGAGATGGGATGGATTTGCGTTATTGATTTGTTATTGTCGATTGATAATGTTGTGGTTTTGTTCTACTATTCTTTGTGCTAGGAATGTTTCTAGTGAATAATTTTGCAATTGACTCGGTTATCGACAAATTTCTCTAAATGGTACAATTATCAATCATAATTAGTCTCTTGTTGTAATGATAGTGTGAGCTCCCTTCTATGATTTAACCTAGTGTCAATCGTGTACCCTATTGAGAGAACAACTCTCATTTACTTCTGTTAAGCTTGTTCCCTCGTGTGGTTCTCACTCAAAGTCCTCTAAAACTATGTTGACTTTTGCTCCATGCATCTTAAAGAAAACTAATGGTTGACACACTTTTAACATTGACACCTTTAATAGTGCCATCCATGCTACACACATGTAGTGTGGTACCACACGTATCCTTTCTCATGTACTCACATGTACTCTCCAAAATTTCACGTTGGAGTGTTGATTTCCCAAAGGATGCAATAGTGTATGGTGATTTCCCAAAGGATGCAATAGTGTATGGTTGAACATGACTATTACCCATAGTTTGATCCCAAATTCTTCCAAAATCCTACCCATAGTTTGTTCCCAATATCCTCCAAAATCTTGTTATTTTATTAAACATTGCCACATTTCCATACTCCCTTCCCTAAAGTTTAGAGATATGCTAGTTAATATAAAATTGATAAAATTCAAAAATAAGCTAATCTTATAAAAAAAATTACATTTTATTATTATCAGATTTAACAAAAATTCTCAAGGATGACTAAAACTCCTCTAAACTACATTTCAATTTTAAATCCATCCAAATCATAAAAAAACCAAACAAAATTTTAAATCAATGAAAATTCTTATATCATTAACTTTAAATAACTGAAAACATTTCCCACACAATAATTAGAATACTTCTATGATGAAGCAAAATGGAATACAATATTCACATATTAAAAATTTTAAAAAATAACATTATATATTTAACAATATTGCATTTATTTCAATATATCTCAAAATATAATATATATATACAATATAATAATTTATTTTAGATAAAATTTAAAAATATCTTATATAAAGATGAAACATATTTTAAATATATAATTTAAATTTAAATATAGATTTCAAGAATATCATTATGTAATTTAGGAATATCCTAGGATGTATGGATTTCAAGAATATCCTAAAATGTCTTGCAATCAACGGAGCGTTGGTTGGTTGTTGATTCCCACTTTCAAATTCCCTGAACATTTAAATTTCGTATGGATTCCGGAAAGAACAAATTCCATGAACGTGTATGGATTCCGGAAAGAGCAAATTCCATGAATGTGTCTAGGTCCTAGTACAAAATGATGACATGAACGTGTCAGAGGGGTCTATGATGGCGGCCTGGGATTTGAAGTTGACGTTTCACAGATTTGTTTTTTTTTAAACTAAATTTGAGGGTGCATTTCAAATATATAACCTTCGGTTTGATTAAAATGGAATTTGATTGATTGTTAAAGTTTATTGGGTATATATATTCTATCTTTTTTGGTTTTGGATTTGAATTTGTGAATGAATGTTTTTTTAATGTTTTACAAGATTTGATTATTTTATTTTTTATTTTTTTTTTAATTTGGGGTACATTTTAAATATATAATTTGAATTTTGATTAAAATGGAATTTGATTCCCTCACAAGTGTAGACAGATTGGCAAGTGCCGTGTACATGGAAGGAAATTTGTAAAAATGAAGTCTCATGTTCGATTCTCACCCGGACTTACTCGTGCGCCATTCTTGCGGGCTGGCCCTTGTCACTCGAGTAAAGTTCACCTATATAAGTACTTTATCTTTTTTGGATTTGAATTTGTGAAAAAAATGCATGTTTTCAATCATTAAACTCTCTCTCTCTCTCTCTCTCTCTCTCTCTCTCTCTCTCTATAAAAGTGTGAACTGATTTTTTATTTTATAATTAAAATTGTTTTAATTTATTAGTAAAATTGTCTTATAATATTTTTGTATTTATTTAATTGATTTTCACCTACATTTACAATAATGCATTTTTTTTTTATTAATTAGAGTTATTTATCTGTAAGTTGGAAAGCAATTTTCTAATTAGATTAATTAAGATTAGCACTAATAAGACATGGATGATGGGATGATGGGTAAATGATTTTACTTAATTGATTTTCACCTACATTTACAATGATGCATTTTTTAATATCAACTAGAGTTATTTCTCTATAAGTTGGAAAACAATATTCTTATTAGATTAATTAATACTAGCACTAATAAGACATGGATGATGGGTACATGATTATGTGAAAAAATGCCAACAACCCATTGCATTTTGGAGTAAAATTCAAATGGTTGTTGCCCTCATTCTAATTGCTTATTGTTATATTTCATAAAAATATTATATTGAAAATTTGAAGGAAAATTGATACAATGAGTTTGCTTTATAATTTTTATTTTGTTTTGTTGGCCACTCTCATATTAGTAAGCATAACTTAGGGTTCTTGTTTGTATTTTTTTACATTTTGATGAGTGAATAAGGTAACTCACTAAAAATTGAATTCATAGTTGAGTTAACAAATATTTGTTTTCTACTATGAATGATATGTGGATTTTAGTGTTTTACCATGAATGTTTTGTGCAGTTTACATTTGAATGATGGTGTTGTATAACTATTCTATGTTTTTTTTTTTTGTTGTTGTTGAAATCAAGCTACTTAAATCTGCATGAAATCACAAGTTTTTATTGTTTAAATTGCATTTTTGAATGTAGAAATGGATTCAACCTGTTGAAAATCCCCTAAAACACCCTAATTATACAGAAATAACTACTCAAATATGCAGATTCAACTATTACTGACTCAATTTCGAACAAATATAACCTAAAAATATTCACAGAAAAAACAATAATATGTAGATTTTAGTGTCTTACTCATGGACTGTGMAGTTTACATTTCAATGAGTAGATTTTGCATTTCAATGAATTTACTTATAATAAAAAAAATAACAATTTATAAATTTAAATTTAAGTAAAACCTAAATTGAACGGTTCTCCAAAAATTTATGCTGTACTCAAATTTTCACTCGACAGTCGAGTTGAAATAACATTTTATAAATTTTAATTAAAACCTAAATTGAACGGCCCTTGAAAAATCAAACTGTAATCAAATTTTAACTSKACACTWAAGGTGAATTTGAAATTCCAGGCYTAACASCCCACTAACATCCGCACCCTTGACCCATTAAAGTTGAATGAAGTTGTTGAGATGGTTGATTGTTGAGACAGGAACAAAAATTCAATGAAGTTGTTGAGATCCCAGCCCAGCGATAGTTAACTCCAAGCTCAAGGTCAAATCCAGCTGAACCAGGCTAATCCCAAGCTCAAGGTTCCATATATGAAGCAAACATGTTATTTGTTTAGTGTCAAATGCACCATTTATATTCAGTGCAAGTTTTACACATCATAGACACACAGAGGTTTCAATGTCACAAACAAGTGAGTAACAAAGTGAGCTTCAATGTCACAAACAAGTGAGTAACAAAGTGAGGCATGTAGAGATAACAATATATAACACACATATATAACAATATATGTAGAGATAACACATCATAGAGCTAACAATATATGTAGAGATAACACATCATAGAGCTTAATGGGATGCTGTACATTTATAACAATATATAGTATTTAAGTTGTACACTTACAACAATAAACAGTATTTAAACTGAGTCACTATAAATGGTAAACACAGACACGATTACCTCCCAATACTGCTCACACCAGATGATTGGGATAGCCACGAACAGTCACATGCATGGTTCCATAAATGGTATCATGTTTATGGCTATATAAGGTTTAGGTTCCATAAATGGTATCATGTTTATGGATATATAAGGTTTGAGAGTGGAGGTGGGTGACTAAAAACACATTTCAATGATCAACAAGTGCATGGTTCCATGAATGGTATCATGTTTATGAATGTATAAGGTTTGAGAGTGAAGGTGGGTGACCAAAAAGTACATTTCAATACTCAACAAGTGCATGGTTCCATGAATGGTATCATATTTATGGTTATATAAGGTTTGAGAGTCGAGGTGGGCGATTAAAGACACATTTCAATGCTCAACAAGTGCAAGCTTCCATGAATGGTATCATGTTTATGTCTATATAAGATTTGAGAGTGGAGGTGGGTGATTAAAAGCACATTTCAATGCTCAACAAGTAAGGAGTTTTAGTGCCTATGTCAATGCTCAATGAGGTTGAAAGTGTATATGAAGGAGTGGAGGTGAGAGCTTAAAGTGCACATTTCAATGCTCACCAAGTGAGAGATGAAATTGTATAGGTAAGGTAAAGTGAACATTTCAATGTTATGGTTCTAATTATATTTAGATAAAATTATTAACAGTCCATTGCATGGCACTATCTTTGATATAGGTAGTGGAGCCATAAACATGCTTAAGGCATTTACACAAACATGCTTAAGGCATTTACATAGACATAAACATGCATGATTTTCATGAATCATGAGCATGGGCAAGGAAGGGAATCATGAATATTCATGGCATGGAATTATGCATGTGAGCGTTTCTGCAATGTCAATTCCTTGAGCAGAAAGTCAATAGTCTTTTGGTAAATAGATAATGGAAGTGTTTTATAAATAGTTTTTTGGTGAATAGATAATAGAAGTGTTTTAAATTTATTCAAAACAATAAGTAAATATATTTTTTTGGTGAATACATAATGAAAATGTTTTAAAATTATTAAAACAGTAAGTAACTAGCAAAAATTTTGTAGCTAGACATTTTGGTGTTTATTATTTTATTTTTTTTATTAGATCAAATTCATTGATATTAATAATTTTGTAGCTAGACATTTTGGTGTTTATTATTATTTTTTTTTATTAGATCAAATTCATTGATATTAATATGGGTTTTTAGCAAAATTTTGTAGTTAGACATTTTGGTGTTTATTATTTTAAATTTTTCATTTTTTTAGATTTTTAATATATATAGTGTGAAGTCATTTTTAATAGCATTAACTTATTTATTTATATAAAGCTAAGGTTATAGTTTTTCTCATTTAGTAAATTTTAATAATATTAACTTATTTATATATAGTTAAGGTTATAGTTTTTCTCATTTAGTCAATTTTAATAATATTAACTTATTTATATATAGTCAAGGTTATAGTTTTTATAATTAAATCAAAATCTTTGGTAGAGAGTGAATTTAAACATCATTTCCAACAATATCAACAAATTTTAGTGTTCCTAATGGTTCTTTTAAGTCATTTAATCAAAATTCATCTATAATTTTGAGGATTATCAATGAATTCAGGAACAAAAAAAATACTAATCCATTTATGTAAACTCAAGATCACACATTACACAGATCCACCTCCGCCCCCGCCTGAGCTACAGATCCACCCCATCCCACGCCGCCCCCGCCCGAGCTTTAGAATACGCCCAGCTTATCTGAGTACATGGTATGTCCGAAAAGAAGTCAAGAGATAAACATAGACAGTATTGTATTAACATGGCTGTTCTGTTCCACACAGGTAGACAAGAGGCGTGTAGGGGTCCTGCTGGGAACGGCCATGGGTGGCCTTACAATCTACTCTGTTGGAATAGAGGCTCTTGTGCAGAAGGGCTTCAAGAAGATGACACCATATTTTGTTCCTTATTCCCTTTCAAACATGGGATCTGCACTGTTGGCAATTGATAC
>JZKD02S0130077.1:38573-51749 GCA_000966675.3 Picea glauca
TAGTGGGCCTTATTTAATAATATAGTGGACCTAGTCCACCTTACATTGAATGACCTCCACTATTATCACTATGGGCCCTCTGGGCCCCCCCACTACCTCTCTAGCTACCTTGCAAAGGTACTCATACTTTCTTCCTATTCTCTATTTACTAGTTTAGCTATGTTTAAAGGAATGTCGGTGTTCAAAGTTAACACTTTTCTGTCTTGATCATAGGGGTCTAAGATCCAAGAGGGAATTCACTTGTCCGCAGGGGAATTTTCCTACAACAGAATTGGCGACTCCACTGGGGATCGAAATTGATTTGTATTTCCTTGGTTTGTCCCTGCACTTTTCCCACCTTTTAGATCAATTTTACTGTTTGTTTATGATCCATTACATTTCTCCCATCTTCACTAGCAATTTCACCAATTTCTGAGCATTATGGGTGAGTTTTTCTACATTTTTTGGCTCTGGTTTTTAGGTTTTGGGAAGATCAACGATCCCTTGTAGGCCATATCAGAATGCTAACGCTCCCCTATAGTGATTTACAGAGCGTTGCAATGCTCTGTGCCCTTGAGACAGGGAGCGCTGGTCTCTTTCTTGGAGGATTTTTGCCTTCTTCTACTCAAATTTTTTCAGCCTATTTTGTGGAAGTATTTACCCAGACTCTGTATGTTGGTTTGTGAAGTTCTTTAGGTTGAGATTTGGTGCTTATCACTCCCTATTTTCTTGATTGGAGCTTGAAAATTTTTCAGAAATGTGAAATTTTCCTTTCTAGTTGGTTGTTTTGTTGGGACAGTTTGAGTGATTCCTCTTTCTCCCTATCTTTTCTTAGGTTCTTCTCTGCATTTTCTTGTACTCCTTGAATGCTTGTTGGTTGTAAAATATTTGATTGAGTTCTTGTTAGGACACGTTTCTACTTTTTTTCTTTCATACCTCACTGCCTTGAGTTTCTACTTATTTTTTTTGTACAGTCTCTTTGACTCATTTCTTGAAGATCTTGACACTAATGAGTTTAATAAAAAAATCGGGACATTATGCATTTGGGAATGATAAAAGTTTTCTCCTTCTCATAATATATCTTTCATCGAAGTGAAATATTTTCATTCTCATTTCTTTGCATTGTTGAGAGTCAGTCAAAACATCATTTTGTCCACGCCATTTTCCTCTTGAGTAAACAACAACCTTAAAAATCAAGCGCTAAACTAAATTTTTTCAGACATTTTTACATTTTCTGGTAGAAAACCTACATTATCTTAAGGTGTAGGGATTTGGAATAGGTGTAAAAGATAACTTTCCAAAGAATTCAAAACAAACATTAACATCTTCTGATAGGGAGAGTAAAATCTAATTTTCATATAAGCATAGCTGGGATCCCCCTCTCACACAAGGGTTATGCACTAGGTTGCGTTCGAGAGAGAAACAAAGATTATCCCTCCGGGGATTAATCGTTCGTAGTAGTCGGATTGTATATTGGGGGTTCTTCTTGAGGTCCAATTGTCTTCATTTGGTCTCAGTGCTTCATGAATTCTAAATCTGTTCGGGGTCCACTGAAGTTCTACTGGTCCACTTGTCCTCAGTTCTCTCAAATGATTTCAGACTTGTTATCTTGCCCATACATTTGGACTGGACTGTCAATTGTACCCACCCAGAGGTTGACGACGAGTTGGTGACCTTAGTAGCCATAATCCTTAGGGTCTTTACACAAGGTGACGGTGGAGGGAAGTCTTCAATGTACCTGGAACATACATTGGTCAAACTCACTTAGGCTCCTTGGAGGGTAAATCCACATTTACTGTGTGGAAGCTTGCACCAAGGCGTAAGTCCGTTAAGAAAGTTGCCAATGTAACTAATCCACCCGCTCTATCCAAACCCCTTCCTATGTTGATCTCGCGATGTTGGATTTCATCACGAACTAGTGGTTTCATTGTGGGAAGGTTTGTTTGATTGTTTGCTTCTCATATTTGTAGCATGTGTTGTTTATTTTACTTAGTGGACCTTAGGTCAAGTAAGTGTTAATGGCATAAAATCCTTGGAGTACCAACGGAGGAACCCCTTTTCCCTGGGAACCTTTCACCTTTCCTTCTTTTGGAAATGTTGGTCCTCCGTGCATTGCCACACCGAGTCTTCCGGGACTCACGATCGGATTACCGGTTTGGTTGTTCCCCACTTCGGTGATCTCAAATCTTTCCAGTGCTTTGAATACACCTAATGCTTCAGATGTAAGTACACTTCCCACACATCAACCTCATCTTGACGTTTCTCCTTCTTCACCCATTAAGTCTCCTTCCCTTTCTCCTTCTTCACCTAGTGAAAGATCTAAAGCAAGTAGCCAGGTTGATAAGAAGAAGAAGAAACAGAAAGAGAAGAAGAAGAAAAACCATAAATGGACCAAGCTTCCAACTACATCAGATGTTGGATCCAAGCAACCAACTACTGTTAATCTTACTGGGAGTGTTTATGAGATCGATAAGACTACAACGAAGAATCTGAAACCCAAATTCCCTTGCAGTCTTTGTAAGGGTGACCACTTTCTAAGGGATTGCCCTGGTCTTCACAAGGTATTATAAATGTGGTCTTCTATGTCATTGGCCCCTACTGGACATGCTGGTTATGCTCCATCAACTAGTGATGTTAAGGTTGGTAAGAAGAAGACAACTGTCAAATTTCCTTGTATGTTATGCAAAGGTGATCATTACTCTCACCTTTGTCATTGTATGGACGAGGCTTCTTACCTTTTGAAAAAGCTTCAACTTCCAACTGGTTATCATAAGATTTCTCCCAACCCGGCATTAGTTGATGGAATGGTCAATCTGGTTCCATCCCAGGTCAGTCCGGTTGATCAAGTGGTTAATTTGGTATCATTCTCGATTGAACCACTAACCAAAGTGGTCGATATGGTTACATCATCAGTCGATCCCACTCCTCCTCTAAAGAGTGCCAAAGTGGTTGCTCCGATTACATCATCGGTCAATCCCACTCCTCCTTTGAGGAGTGCCAAAGTGGTCGCTCCGGTTACATCATCGATTGATCCCACTCCTCCTTTGAAGAGTTCCAAAGTGGTCGCTCTAGTTACATCATTGGTCGATCCCACTCCTCCTTTGAAGAGTGCCAATGTGGTCGATCTGATTCTGCCATCGGTCAATCCCACTCCTCCCTTGAGGAATGCCAAAGTGGTTTCTTTGGTTACATCACCAATCAATCCCACTCCTAAATCAAAGAGTGAGGATGTCGCTAAGGTCTACCTCGTTGATACTGATTCACCCAGACAAGGGGGCACTCTGCCCATCCCAATGGCACCCCCTTCCAGAAATCAGATGATTTATATTGATTGGAATCATTTGACAGAACCCCATCTTCCTTCTTACATGCCTTTCCAAATCACCGTGCAGGTTTGTGATAGGAGTATTACTAACAATGTAATAGACAAAGGTGCATCTATTAACATCTTATCCGCGAATGCTTGGAAATATTTTGGTTCCTCATGGCTTGCACCTGTGAGTCAAAATATGTTGACCTTTGATAGAATATCTAGTTGACCTTTAGGGATCCTTCCTCAATTTTCAGTTACTTTGGGAGGAAAAATGGTCTACATTGATGTGATGGTAGTTCACGACCCCTTGGAATTTAACCTACTCTTTGGGCAAGACTATGTCTATGCTATGAGAGATTTTGTGTCCACTCTTTTTTGAGTGATGTGTTTCCCTCACAACGAAAACATAGTAATGATCAACCATATTTCATTCGTCGACCCTCATCCAATGGTCAACCATCCGCCTTCCCTGAACGGTCCTTACATGCCAACAATGTCCGTCCCACCACAGGTCAATTATGTACCGACCTTTCTGTTGGCACAGGGGAAGACCCAGGGTTCAAATCTAACAACGCACCAACAAAACCCTAACTACCAGCCCTTTCGGCAACACCTCCGAAGTAGATGAAGTCTCACCCGAGGTAGAGGCAAGGGGGGTTGTAGGACTCAGGTGTGTACAACCGAGGTGGGACACAGATCTGTGATTATAACACTTAACATAGCACTTATCCAATAACATGCATTAGTTCTTGAACCTTATTCACATCACAGGTTAAACCCTTATTACAAATGAGCGCAATAATAATCAAGATTAAGCACATCCAATCATTTAGCACATAGCATAAACTCAGATTTAGCATCCATCATACATAAGAACTAAGCATCCATATATCTATCTATCATACATCAAGATCCGTGCACTAAGCATATAAGTATATAAACAATATGAACAACATTGCACAAAGCACATCAACACAGGATATACATTGTTCACCCCAGTGTGGGGCTACGTCCACCAACTATTCTTCTTCTTTATTAGTCTTCAAGATTTCTACATTCTTTTTATCTTGTGCACAAATCCACAGAGCTTAGCTTCACACTGTACAGGTGATCTGTGCACAACGCACTAGATCCACCTTCCTCAAAACCAAGTCAAGGCATAGAGCCAACTCCTTTATAATACAAAGCCTGATATACATCGTCTGTGCACCAAGCAACTTACATTCTCTTGCACTAATCCAATCACAAGTATTTGCACATAGCTAACACTTACACTGCTTCTTACATCGCTTAGCTATTTATTTATACATTTACAATGAGGCCTAAACATAGGTAAACCCATGGGATGACATCCCATACCCGTTACATAAACCCTAATAACCCAAAAATACCACAAAATGAGTGAGATCCCGCGATATCATCTTCACCCGGGTGCTCCATCTTCGACCAGCCTGTTGAATTCCAAAAAATGGTCAAACACGACCAATGTTCTCTCAAAACTTGGTCGAGGGCCAACAGGCCCCCAACACTCACTTATGACTCATCCCAAGTCACTAAGATCTGGGCAGGGCTGTTCCGAAGGCCTCAATCTTATCTTGAGTTGCCTTGACTTATTGCTTCGTTAGAGCCTCCTGCTCGGTGAACTCCTAAATGACTTGCTCAGTAACAGGCCCTTCCAGGCATTGTTCCACTGTCACAACCGGTTGGTCTAGTTGTGACCCTTGTCCTTCAACTTCTTCAAAAATCATGCAATCTTCGTCCTGCATCGGCTAGAGTCTTTGTGTCACTTCCATAACCTTGCTCTGGATAGCAGTAACCTATTGCTGGACTATGCGTTTCTCCTGCGACCTCTTCATATTCTTAATGGCAATAAGCAACTTCATCTATGCTTGTACGGTGGACACCTGTTGCTTCACCTCCTGGAGTTGTGCCTCCAGTTTCCTCAGCTCCAGATATTCTGCAAGGTGCTCACAGGTCTGCGCACTTCGATCACTTAATTTCTTACACTTTGAGGCGAGTGCCTTAATTCTTTCTAGTGTGTTCCTGGCATCTTCTTCCCTCTGATCATGCACTTCTTGCGGAGTGCTCGACACTGCTTGGATTTCTAGCTCCATTACTCTTTCTTGAAGCTACTGAATGGCCTCAACGAGCTTCCCCACTTGTATCTCAGATGACTCTTCTTCCTCCTGCACTAAGCCCGACACATAGCGAAGTTCTCTAGTCACTGCCTCTTTAACCATAGTCTACTCTATAAGCAGATGGTCTTTTTCTTTCTGCATCTTCTCTTTGTCCTCTTCAAACTTCTCTCTAATTTCATCTTTCTCTTGCTGCACAAATCGAAGTTGCTCTAAGGCCTCCTCCTTTTCGTCTTGGACTCAACGAATTCGAGCCTCGGTTGCATCTACTAGCCTTCGTAATTGGGTGGGCTCATCCCCTAATTCTGCAATTTCTGATGACGATGACGCAATAGACATTGTGCGGCTTGAGTAGATGTATGTCTCTGAGCTCCTTCTCTATTCTATCATTCAATGTTTCTTGCTTAGCTTCATGTCTCTGTAGGATATCTTCTAAACGTCTTTTACGGCTGTGATGATGAGATCTACATCGTCCACTATGAGCACATTCTTTGACTGAGGCTTATTGGCTCGAGTCTTCTTCCGTGTTGAGGGTTTCTGTGGAGAAACCTTTCGTTTCTTCAATGTATCAGACTATGTAAGGGGATCCTTTGGTGGTGTCACTTCACCTTTTTCTTGTTTGTCTCCTTCTTCCCCTCCTTCCTCTTGGTTCACTTCGTCCCTCCTCCTCCTGCAGGTGAGTCAGGCGCAGTTTCCTCCGATGCATTGTCCTTCTCATCAGTTTCTCTGTTCTGTACTTCCTCCTTCTCCTTTTTCTTCTTTTTCTTTGCGCTGCTCTATTTATCATACTCAGTCTGGGTGACCAAAGGACTTCCGATGATGTCAGGGTTGAATATTTCTACATCTTCGACCAGAACAAGGAATTTTGCTGGCCATTCCTTAGTGATCTCTTCCATGTCTTCCTCGATCAATTTATAGTAAGACTGCATCTCCTCATTACTATCATCCCTGTGCGCAATGATGTAGATGAAGTGTCGGTCTACGCGGAACTTCATGAATGGTCATTCAGGGTCATTAGGGGGAATGATTCAATGGCGTGTGTCAGCTGTAGGTAATAGGCATGGAACACTGCGTTCTATTTCCACTGCTTCTCCATATCGCTTGTGTACCACAAGGTGGAGAACCTTGTGACCAATGGCTCTGATGGCTTGAATTTGGGAACTATCACTCTCTTCGACATCTGCCAAGCAACAAATGCAATTAAAATCATTAACAAACTGAAATGAAACTCGTAGTCTTGGTCCTGTGCTTCACGGAAGTCCTTCTCCAACTCGTTGATGAGGTGACTTGCCCAGTTCATCTGCATTCCTTCAACACACTTCCTTGCGAGGTCCACTACGAACCCTGTGACTTGCGTCATCCTGTTCTTTCTGATGAGCTTGTCTGCTATAAGCTGACAATCTAGGCGCACTGCACCATCCTGGATGGAGGATACCTTGTAGCCTCTCTTCCCCTTCTTTACATCTCCATAGGATTCCTTTATATGCTGGGCCAGGGTGCGATCTGTAGCCTTCCCTAGGTAGAACTGGTGATGGTCCAGTCCCTGCATTCTCAATCCTGTGATCAAGTGGGTTAGTGTTGGATCCACAGTCACATGCCTGTCAAGACACACATACCCTCCATGATAGAATGACAGGAGGATTTAATGCAAGTGTTAACCTCCCGATGTTGTCCAAAGTGGGGGATATTCATCACATTCAATATCATGGAGCACATAATCTCCTTGATCCATGGTTGGGGAACTATCTTGGGCTTCTTCCCAGTGGTCTTCATCAGGTACCTATGCGGCGTGAGCATCGCATAGTTCTTCCTGCCTCCGAGTTTGAAGTCATTGATCTTGAGAGCAGTGATGAGCATGTACTTGAAATTACGTGGGACACTGTCACGGTTAATCGCGCCAGTCAAAGGTGGAATGTAGTTCGGAAAGACCGACGGGATTTTCTTCTCATTATCCATATCATCGCAGTGTTTTCTTCATTTCTCAGCAGCGCAACCAGAACATCGTCCCGTCGATGGGGATGCTTGCAATCCGCTAGTCGGCGATGCCTGTATTCCTACATACATGACTTTCTCAGTCATGAGATCCACGATAATTTCCTCCACCAACTACTCTATTGCACTACGTTCACCCGACATTCACACTTGTAATAAAATAAATCGGGTAGGCAAATGGAAAATCAAGGTAATGAAATGAATGGCGAGGTATAGAAAGCACAATGTGATAGGGAATCATTTCTCTGTTAGTGCGGATATCTCAGTTTGCAAAAAGTGTTCCTGGTGCAACGTCTGAGGGGTTAAATAGGCAATGTCGTAACAGATTCCTTCAATAGGTAGGAATACGTCCATCAATGCACATCCTTCCGATATGGCACGGTATCAATGGTCCAACGAAGATCTTTCTGTCAATAACTACGTTTCTAGCTGTTTTGGAGCGTCGTTCTAACGGTCGGGACGCCTCCAAGGGTCATATAGCTTATCCATGGCGAAGCCCCATTCTGCGGGGTTCTTCTATTCTGGTGAGGTTCAAGTTCTGCAAGCCTGCCTTCTGTGAGGTCTTCTCTAGAACTTCATGTAGTTTTTCTAACTTTGCTTTCTTCTTACTAAGCTTTCTTGCCCTCTTTCCTATGATCCAAGTCTCTGGATTCCTCTTTCCGTTCTTATTCTTACTTTCTCTTATCCTAGTAACTTTGTACTGCTGATATTATTCCAAAGGGTGCAAAGGTATTACCTCTTCTCTTACTATTTCCAGGGTGGATGCACTTATTTCCTGCATGGACAGGTGCTTTAAGCCTTCTTCTGTTTTTTCAACTTCGACAGCTAATTCTCCAGCCCTCTATTGTTTCGACTTATCCTCTTGTTCTTCTATTAGTTGTGCTATTTTTCTGGCTATGAAGTCCCTTAATTCTTGATTTTTCTATGTTGTAGCTTCCTCCTCTGCTTTCCTTCTAATATGGTCCTTCTCAATCCAAGTCTTTCCTAACAAAAGTGAAAAAGGAGCATTGTTCTCAACAAAATTAATGACTTCAAATTCTTCTTCGGTCGATGTTTCATAAACAATCATAGGTATATTAGTAAGTATGCCACATAGGGTTATCATCTTTCCTTTAAACAGACCTATGCTTCCCAATGAAGGTACCATAGCAGGATTTCCCAAAATTTCCCAAGTGCTTTCTGGCATGATATTCACCCGTGTTTCCTCATCCAAGACATAGTCTATGTTGAAGTATCCTATTCTTGTTTCTATGCACTATTTCTCTTTTAAGATATCAGTTAAACTGATGTCTCTGTGATCATTCAGTGTTTCTTTCAGTTGTAATAACATAGTCTCTGATTCTTTTTGGTTTTCTAACATATCCTTAGTCTCTTGGCCTTCTTCATAGTTTTCTTGTCTCATTTTCATCTTTTCAACTTTAGCAAGCATTATAAGGCAATCATCAACTTTGTGACCAATATATTTACAACAAAGACAAATAGGACCTGTACCAGGGAATTCCTTAGAAAGATGTCCCGGTCTTCTACAATTATAACACAGTGTCAATCCTCTCTTTATTTTAAATGATCCCCAGCCTTTCCTGTACTGCACACTGGGATTACAGTGATAGACCTGCAATCTGCAAAAAATCTTTCTAGGTTCCTGCATCCACTTGTTAGTCCAAAAAATCTTTCTATGCATAGGAATAACATATATTTCACTATCTCTATCAAATTTATTCAAATCCATTCTTTCTTCTAACTGTGCCCTAGTTTTCAGACTAGGACAAAATCTATCAAACATACCTAGATTCATACTTTCGAAGAAAAATTTTCCACTTATCTTACCTTTACCAGAGCACAAAGCTTTAAGATCTTACCTCTTTTCTTCAGATCCGTTTCTTTCTTAGCATAGAGCTTCGAAAGTCAAGTAGAATACTGTGCACTACAACAACAGATCTATGCACCGAGCTTTCTCTTTTCTTCAGTTCCCAACAATCACAATTTTAGGTCCCGACAACAGAACCATTTGTTGGCACAGGGGAAGATCCAGGGTTCAACTCTAACAATGCACTAAAAAAACCCTTACTATCGGCCCTTTTGGCAACACCTACGAAGCAAATGAAGTCTCACCTGAGGTAAAGGCAGGGGGGGTTGTAGGACTTAGGTGTCTACAACCGAGCTGGCACACAAATCTATGATTACAACACTTAACATAGCGCTTAGCCAATAACATGCATTAGTTCTTGAACCTTATTCACATCGCAGGTTAAACCCTTATTACATATCAGTGCAATAATAATCAATATTAAGCACATCCAATCATTTAGCACATAGCATGAACTCAGATTTAGAATTCATCATACATAAGCAATAATCATACATATATCTATCTATCATACATCAAAATCTGTGCACTAAGCAGATAAATACATAAACAATATGAACAACATTGTACAAAGCACATCAACATAGGATATACGTGGTTCACCCCAGTGTGGGGCAACATCCACCAACTCTTCTTATTCTTTATTAGTCTTCAAGATTTCTACATTCTTTTGCTCCCATGCACAAAGCCACAGATCTCAGCTTCGCACTGGACATGTGATATGCACACAATGCACTAGATCCACCTTCCTCAAAACCAAGTCAAGGCACAGAGCCAACTCCTTGATAGTACAAATCCTTACATACACCGTCTGTGCACCAAGCAACTTACATTGTCTTGAACTAAGCCAATCACAAGTCTTTTCACATAGCTAACACTTACATTTCTTCTTACATCTCTTAGTTATCTATTTATACATTTACAATGAGACCTAATCATGGGTAAACCCATGGGTCAACATCCCATACCCGTTACATAAACCCTAATAAACCAAAAAGCCTGCAAAACAAGTGAGATCTCACGATCTTAGCTATGCCTGGGCGCTCCATCTTCGATCAGCCTGTCGAAGTCCAAAAAATGGTCAAACACGACCAATGTTATCTCAAAACTTGGTTGAGGGCCAACACTGCCCCATGCATTCAATCCTGCATGAGAGAGAATCTCTCCCTTCTCCTGACTTAGATCCGGTAGTTGACATGGTCGTCTCTTCGATAGAGCTATTGGAGTCAGATATCTCTACCCTTATCAAGGTCATCAACATGTATTCCTTCCAGAGTTCTTTTCTTCCATCCAGTGAAGATCTCTTGGAAGCCATGATTGACGTTTTTCCCTTGACATGTATTCCTTCCAAAGAATTGACCTCTTAGGATCCATGATCAAGTGAAGTCATGAGCATAGTTTCAATTTTCTATGGAAAGCTCATTAAAAAATGAAACAAAGGTCTTGAGAATAGTTTTCATCTATGTAGCAAGATCATTAAAAAATGAAACAGAAATCTGGGGATTGAACTCGGAACCACGAGCATAATTTTCCTCTCTGTAGCAAGCTCGTTAAAAAATGAAACAAAAATCTGGGGACTGAACCTAGAGCCTTGAGCATAGTTATTGTACTATTACAAGCTCATAAAAAAATGAAACAATCACCTCTCCTATCAAGTCAATTCTTTCTCTATATCTCATAGATATCGAGTCGAGTCTTTAGCTATACCTTGTAGATGTCAAGTCGAGTCTTTCATTAGGTCTCATTTTTTAACCTTCATTTCATCCACCCCTATCCTTTTTCTCCATCTAGTACAAAAATTGGTGACAATCTCAAAGTTTGTGAATGAATTGAATCTTGGGGAGCATGTCTCCAGCCTTTGATTATCATTTTGGATGTTAATCTCCTAGCTTTTCAAGCTAGGGGTAGAGTACCAACCATCCATGGGTATCCAAACCTTTGGAATTTACGTTGGGAATTTACAAGCATAGTTTAATTTTGTTTCAAGCTTGTGTAAAAATGAAACCAATACTGAGCTTAGTCTTTGTTCTTTCTCACGCTCGAAAATACATGAGAATGTAACCAAGTAGACTTTTATCACTTTTTCGAACTTGTAAAGGTTATATGAGAAAGGAACCCCTTGGAGTCTCCTTTAATCTCTTTTCAGATTCTCTAAACATGAAAAGATTGTCGAGTGGTCTTGCTTCCTTTCACACTCATTAAAAGGTTTGAAAGGGCATCTTTCAAGTGGTAGTTTATCTCTTTTTCAGCCTCGCGATACTAAAATTACGAAAAAGGACAACCCTGGAGTCTCCTTTAAGTTCTTTTCATACTCTCTAAACATGAAAAACCACCGAGTTTTCCTTCTTTGGACTCGTTAAAATTACATGTTGAAGGGCCCATATGGGAACGAACCCTTACTTCTTCCAGTTTGTTAAACAATGGAATATGAACTTACCTAAGGTGAGTTATATCGAGCATATGTTACCCTCTTCAATATCGTTAAATTAAAAAGAATTACTCATCTATCTGGGTGGGGGAAAAAATTGAAGGAAGTGGGTCAAGTTTTTTGAGAATCCTTTATGGCATATTTTGTCACCTTTGAACATGGCACGTGTTTGCGTCTCATCTTACAGTTGGGTAATATGCTTGTTTCTGAGTCATACAAATTCCATGTGTCTCCATACTTTTTCATCCAGTCGAAGAGTGTTCTTATTGTCATCACATTACATTTTGGTACTCATCGAGTCAATGTTGCCAAGTCAGTTGTCGTGCCTCATCATGTTCAAGGGAAGTTTCACTTCAAACCATCCCTCTGCAGTATTACCAGTTTCCATTTCATTTGTCAGTCCATACTCATTTGATTCACCATCTTACATCACTTTCCTATGTCAGTTTCATGTCATTGATGGGGGATACATCAAGTCCCTCCTTTGACGAGTCTCTTCCTCTCGACTTCAACACATCATCCAGGAATTAGACTTAGAAACCAGTTAGTACCTTGGGACCTTCATGCCTCAATGGCAGGCCTCCTCACTTTTGACAGTGGGTTTACATCATTGACCTCTGATCAGATGATTCCATGAATGTTCGACCTCATCTCATTTATTCACATTCGTTGGAATGTACTAGGGTACCTTGGGAGTCATTGACATCATTGGTGATTTACCTCGCACTTGTTACTTGGGTCATATCATTTCATAGGGAGGAATAATTGTGGACCCAACAAAGATAAAATCCATTGAGGAATGGCCAACACCAAGAAATAGCGTAGAAGTGAGATCCTTTATGGGATTGGCAGGGTACTACAAAAGGTTTATTGAAGGATTCTCAAATATTTCACATCCAATCACATCCCTGCAAAAGAAAGGTGTGCGATTTGAGTGGGCTCTGGATTGTGCAAGGAGTTTTCAGTACTTGAAGAGTTTGTTGACAAGTGCACCAATTTTGTGAATTGTTGATCTAGATGCAGACTTCATGGTATGCACAGATGCATGCAAGGAAGGACTTAGTGGAGTCCCGAGTCAGAATGGACATGTGGTATGCTACAAATCAAGGAAGTTGAAAGAGCATGAAAGGCTCTATGCTACTCATGATTTATAATTGGAAGATATAGTACATGCCTTGAAGACATGGTGGCATTATCTCATGGATAAAATATTTGAGCTGAGAGCCTACCATTATGGTATGAAGTATTTGTTTAGACAACCAAATTTAAATGCCACACAGAGCAGGTGGTTAGAGTTCATCATTGAGTATGACTTCAACATAAATCATATCATAGTGTTGGTTGTGGAGCCTGATTATCTTCCTGATTTAGAGGTCCTTGCTTTCAGTCGTGTTTATACCCCATGAAGTATTTACACCCCATAAGTATGTACACTCTTCCATGCGGGGGAGTGCAGAGGGGG
>JZKD02S0130077.1:101124-137029 GCA_000966675.3 Picea glauca
CACATATATGGTTGGCCCAAGAGAACATCACAGACATCCAGTGGGGCAACATCACATAATACCTCATCCTTGAAGGGTTGGATGTCGTATGACAATCAACACTGTTGGCTGACACAGAGATCTCGTCCTTGGAGAAGCCACCCGATGTTGTGTGGTTGTAGGTGTGGTGTTGTCGAAAATCCCAACTGTTTGACGACCTTTGCTGAGATGAGGTTCTTCTGGCTTCCACTATCAACAATAAAATGCAGTGGGGTCCCCTTCACCCACATCCGTGAATGAAAAAAGGCGCTCCCCCTCTTCAGGATCTATTGGTTCTTCTAGTTGAACTGTTGTGATCGTGACAATATTAGTGGGGTTTGTGTCAATGATCTGTCTTTTACCAGTATTTTTAGAATCAAGGTTTGGATCCTTGTCTTTGATCTCAGCTACCAATGACTTTTTTGAGCGACATTCATCGGTGTTGTGCCAGGGTATTTTGTGAAAATCACACCATTTTCCAATGTCCTTCTTTGTCTTCCCGTGACCCTTCTTTTCCTGTGGCTTGGACTGGTTTTTGGGAGACTATTTGTTAGGGCAGACTTTGTCATACTTTGGGTGTTATGGATTTGCAGACCCGAACTCTCGTTTGTTCTGGTGCTTAAATTTCTATTTGATTTTAACAACATATCGGTAAGCAGAACCGAGTGATGAGATGTTTAGAGAATCCATTTCAGTTTGGATGTATCTATGTAGAGCCCCATGGTATTTCAAAACCAAATGTCGTTCGGAGTCTTTGATACCTAGCTTGGTGCGCAAGGTATTGAAGGTATTGGTGAACTCTAGAACTCTTTGCCCCTCTCTTTCCGTAGTGTGGTCCATCTCATGTACTAGTCCTCATAGTTGCCAACAGGGTAATATTGTTCCTTTACCGCATCCACAAAAAAATCCCAAGTGGGCTCGGCCCTATATATTCCTTACTCCTCCATGGAAATTTGCTTCGAGTAAGTTTCCCACCAATGTTTGACATGGGGGAGATCCTTAAGGAGCACGAATATGATCTTTTCTCTGTCAGAAAGTTTGTGAACAGAGAAATAACCTTCTAACAAATTTAACCATTTATTTAGGGCATCCACATCTGTCTAACCTTCAAATATAGGAATATCAAAATTGAGATGTACCTTAAAAGGTGAGGTGCCTCCAAAGTGGTCTCTTGATGAACTTGCGCTTGATGCTATCGGCAGATGTTGAATGATGTGGGAAAAATTATTCATCATTTCGTCCCTCTGTCGTGTGAGAGCTTGCTCAAGGACAGATTTATAGGATCGTCTGCTCCATCGTTTTTAGTTTCTTCCACCATGGAGAGTTTCTTGGGCGTGTGAGAGAAATTGTCTTCAAGAGAGACAAGCTCGAGACCCAAGTTGCTATACTCGGACCTCATCGGGGACATGCACTAAAAAAAATGATCAAGAGCAGCCTTCTCTGATACCACTGATCCAGATTATTTTCGGCATGAAATGAGAGTGAAGACATAATAAATAAATGCACAGAGATATCGTGGATATCCAATAATATAACATAAATGTATCAATTATGCAACCATAAACACATAGATACAGTAATACATTATTTATATTAATGAAATAAATGTACAAAGACTATAAAAATATAGAGTGAAAGACTCGCTAGAATGGTGGTAGCTTATCTCTAAGAAGAGATGTGATGGCTACTCGCATTCGCAAGAAGATCATTACAATGAGGCTCTGATACCACTAATCCGGATTATTTTCGGCACGAAATGAGATCGGAGATATAATAAAGAAATGTACAGAGATATCACAGATATTCAATAATATAACAAAAATGTATCAGATATGCTACCATAAACACAGATATATAGTAATACACAATTTCTATTAATGAAAGAAATGTACAGAGACTATAAAAATACAGAGTGAAAGACTCGCTAGAATGGTGGCAGCTTATCTCTAAGAAGAGATGTGACGGCTACTCGCATTCGCAAGAAGATGATTACAATGAGGCTCTAAAGGCCTTTTTATAATAAGTAGGAATGCAAAAAACCCTAGACAACCAAAAACCTAGCCCTAGGAGATGAAGCGCCAAAAGTCATGTGGGCCCCGTTTGGGTAAGTTAGTACATCAACTTCCCGGGGTCGTAACTTTTGCATACGATCTTCGCTTTAGGCGTATGATAGCCCATTCGAAAGGTATTTTCAAGGAGATTCATTTTAGGCACAATATCAATGAAATATACATATTTCAAACATGTTTTCCCAAAAAACATCGTTTAGGGCTTCAAAATGGCCCCGGAAGTTAAAACCTGCTAAAAATAGTAAAATACCAAAATTGCCAGAAAACTATTTTGAGCTAGTTGGAAAAGGTGGGTGGCCACCGATATCCACCTGAATCAATTCTCCCTCCTTAGGAAGCAATGGTCTCCATTGCATTGAGTGCTCGGGGGAGAGGAAAAAGCGTTTGTTGAATCTGCAACTTGGTGAGTTGTTTTCCTTGCTGGAGACGTCGCACTGCTCAGTTTGTGGAACACTGTCATGAACCTGTTGAGGTTGAGTCTATTCAGCAAGTTGAGTTACCAGAGAGGATGGTGTGGAGAAGGAATATTTGCACTTTTTTGTAACCTTGTCGACCTGCTTCTGTTGTATAGAAGGTGCTTGGGGTGAGGTTGTAGTGGTTGTAGTGTCCTTCTGTTCTCTTTTTGAACAGATTGTGAAGAAGCTGAATTTTGCAGTATGAGATACTACCTTGCGACACTATTTGGGTGGGACAATAGTCGGAACTACCTCTGGTATTCTGTAGATATGATTCCCTAGAGAAACAATGACACTGCTGGGTCGAGACTCATAAACAACATGGTGTCTCCACATATATGGCTGGCCCAAGAGAACATTACGGACATCCAGTGGGGAAACACTAAATAATACGTCATCCTTGAAGGGTTGGATGCTATATGACAATCGACACTGATGACTAACACATAGATCGCGCCATTAGCGACGCCACCAGATGTTGTATGGCTACGGGTGTGGTGTTGTCGACAATCCCAACTGTTTGACGACCTTTGCTGAGATGAGGTTCTTCTGGCTTCCGCAATCAACAATAAAATGTAGCGGGGTCCCCTTCACCCACATCTGTGAATGAAAAAGGCGCTCCCCCTCTTCAGGATCTGTTGTTTCTTCTGGTTGAATTGTTGCAGTCGCAACAATAGTAGTCGGGTCTTCATCGATGATCTGTCTTTTACTAGTATTTTCATAATCAGATTCAGAATCAGGGTTCGGCTCCTTGTCTTTGATCTCAGCCACCAATGACTGTTTTGAGCGACATTAATCAGTGTTGTGCCAAGGGATTTTGTGGAAATCACACCATTTTTCAGTGTCCTTCTTTATCTTCCCATGACCCTTCTCTTCCTATGGCTTGGATTGGTTTTCGAGAGACTGTTTGTTAGGGTCGTCTTTATCATAATTTGGTTGTTGCGGATTTGCAGACCCGAACTTCTGTTTGTTCTGTTGCTTAAATTTTTTCTCGATTTTAACAGCATATCGGTAAGCAACATCGAGAGATAAGATGTCCAAAAAATCCACTTTAGTTTGGATGTATCTGTGTAGAGCCTCATGATGTTTCAGAAGCAAATGTCATTCGGAGTCTTTGATACCCAACTTGGTGTGCTAGGTATGGAAGGTATTAGTGAAATCCAAAACTTCTTGGCCCCTCTCTTGCCGCAATGTGGTCCATCTCATGTACTGGTCCTCATAGTTGCCAACAGGGTAATATTGTTCTTTTACCGCATCCACAAAAAATTCCCAAGTGGGCTCGACCCCATATATTTCAGACTCCTCTGTGGAACTTTGCTCCTAGTAAGTTTCCTACCAATGTTTGACATGGGGGAGAGCCTTATGGAGCGCGAATATGATATTTTCTCTGTCATAAAAATTGTGAATAGAGAAATAACCTTTTAACATTTCATCACTATGAGCCACGTATCGATATGTTGTCGAAATCAAGCAGAAATTTAAGCAATAGAACAAGCGGGAGTTCGGGTATGAAAATCAACAGAAACCAAAGTATGGTAAAGGCATCCCTAACTCACATAACAGTCAACCTCAAGACAACCATTTCAAGACATGGGAAAAGAATGGTAGCAGGAAGATGAAGAAGGACACTGGGAAGTGGTGTGACTTCCACAAAAGCCCTTGGCACAACACCGATGAACGTCGCTCGAAACATTCATTGGTGTTCAATATCAAAGAAACAGAGTCGAGCCCCAACTCAAACTCTGATTCAAACAATAATAAAAGGAGACAAATAATTGATGCAGAACCCATTGATATTGTCATGACCACAAAAATCCAACCAGAAGAACCAGAGGATCATGAGGAGGGGGAGCACCTTTTCCATTCCCACATGTTGGTGAAGGGGACCCCATTGCATTTTATTTTTTATAGCAGAAGCCATAAGAACTTCATCTCAGCAAAGGTCATCAAGCAGTTGGATTTTCCGATGACACCACACCTGCAACCATACAACATCGGATGGCTCCGCCTTGGATGAGATCTTTGTGTCAGTGAGTAGTGTCGCCTATCATACGACATCAAGCCCTTCAAGGATGATTTATTGTGTGATGTTGTCACACTGGAAGTCTGTGATGTTCTATTAGGCTAGCCATATATGTGGAGGCATCATGCTATTTATGAGTCTCGACCCCATAGCATCATTGTTACTCTGGGGGGTTATCCCTACAAGATACCAGAGGTAGTTCTGACTATTGTACCGACAAAATAATGCCACAAACTAATATCTCATACTGCAAAGTTTAGCCTCTTCACAGCCTGGTGATAAGAGAAGGACACTACCACCAATGCAGCCTTGTCCTAAGACCCTTTTATCCAGCAGAAGTAGATCAACAAGATTGTAGAAGAGCACCACGATATTCCTACTGTACCGACGGGGGTGCCTCCACACTGCCCAGTCAAACCAAGTTATGATCAATCCCTTCATGTTCTTTATGTTGCATCTTCACCAACAGATTCCTCCCACACTCTAGCATATCAGGCATCTACATTGGTTAAACAAATCCAACCCCTCCAACAATAGGTTCATAACAACGTTTGACAAACTAACTAGGAAAACTTCTTTAGCAAGGAAAGCAATTCACCGTGGTTTAGAGTCAACAAAAGCTTCCCTGGGGACTTGACATAATGGATACCTTTTCTTCCTAAGGGGGAAGGATTGATCCAGGTGGAAATCGGTAGCCACCCACCTATTCCACTAGCTCAAAACATGGGTTTCCACCTTGGCAGTTTTTCTATGGCTTTTCGGTTCCTGAACTTATAGGGTTGTTTTGAGGCCCTAAACAACGTTTTTTGGGCACAACAACACCTAGAAGATAGTTGAAGGCATGGTATGGGACGAATATAACATGTACTCCTCAACTATACCTTTTAAATGAGCTATCGTGCACCCCAAAAAAAGATCGTATGCAAACGTTACGCCCTTGGGATGTTGACATACCATCTATCCCCATCAGGGCCCAGTACGTGACTTTTGGTGTTTCATCTTCTGGAGTTAGGGTTTTGGATTTTCTTCATGTTAAAAGGGCCTCTATAGCCTCATTGTAAACATCATCATCTTCTTGTGAATGATCATAGCCATCACATCTGTTCTTGGAGATAAGATTCCACAATTCTAGAGAGTCACTCACTCTGTAATTTTATAGTTTTTGTACATTCTCTCATTAATAAAAATTGTGCATTACTGTATCTTTTTGTTTATTGCAATATTTCTGTGTATCTTGCAATATCTTTGTATGTTTCATTGTTATATATTTTTCTTCATTTCGTTCTCAAAATAATATGTATCAGTGGTATCAGAGCATGCTACTCCTTTTTGTTACTTGTGGATGTCCCCGACGAGGTAAGGATATAGAGAGTTGGGTCTCAAGCTAGTTTCCCTTGAGGATAACTGCTCTCGTTGAAATGAACAAAAATGCAATGTTTTAAACTTTATGTTTTGGACCTTTTGGTCTTCATACTTAAGTTAAATTATCATTTTAAAACTTATGCAGGTGGCATATTTTGTAAACATAACTCTTTTATCACATTGACAATTGGTGGATATCCTATTTCATTCCATAAATCATGGGTCTACTTCCTATTATATGGTTTAATAATTTGTATGTTTGTAACTGATAGATGGTGGATGCTTGAATTATGAATCATTAATCTACCATGGATGACATTTATAACTTCATAATAATGTAACAATATCTCCTCCTCTTCTTCAGATGATAGATACAGGGAGAACCACCTTTGTGCCCTCCTCCGAGGGAGTATTTTGTTTTTATCTTTTAAACCCTTAGCATTTATTGTACATATCTAGCTCTTCCAGTAACACTTCTTTATTTCCTAGTTTATAGAGTTTGCCTCTCAAATTAGATCTGTCTTTGTTTTTTATAGGAGTGGTTGTTGTGCTCCCACAATGTATTTGTACTTAGCAATCTCATTGAACTATGTGTGGTCAAATGTTGGACATTAATAGAATTATATTACCTTATCTACAAGTAGCAGAAATATGTATATTTTTATATATTATATAAACCAATTAGGCATTTTGCATTTTTTTTAATATAAATGCATTACAATATATAAATATATATATTATACAAAAAAAAAATTCACTTCGCTTAGTTCCTAGGTTTTTTTGGAAATGGCACTCTTTATGCTCCCATGCTCTAGAAACCTTGGCTACATGGCTCATTTAAAATTTTTATGAACTCCCCTTAAATGTGCAACCAATTACATCATCAATTCCAAGAGATAACTAGTACAACAGGTGCACCCACTCTTTGTTGACACCAATCCTTTGAGTCTGACCTTGTTCTTACACACATAATAACTTCTATACAATTTTCTAGTCCCATAACATCACCCAGAGTCCAAAACCAACATATGGTCCACTCATAGAGCATTCGAATGACACACATCTCACTCCTCCGAGGTTTAACAACTCCTTATACAGGTGAACAATATCCCCTTTTAGGAAATATAATATGTGCTCACTTTAGGGACTCAACTCAATTATGTCATGTGGATGTGCATCAAATGCCTTCATGCTTAAGAAAGATTGAATGGTCATTTTGACTTATGTGTCCAAGATCGAGGATGTAGATCCAAATGTCCTAATTAATATAAACCCACATATTCATCACAGAGACCAAACCTTGTAGCTTGGGCACATCATAACTGGGGCCATCTAGTTCATGTATTAGACACACCAAAACATCCTTCATTTAGATCAGACACACCAAGAAAGATATCAACTAAAACAAACCAAGCAAGATATCCATCTTATCTCACACACACCAAGCCATCTAATTCCCAGCTCAAATGCACCAAAGAAGCTATCAAATTTGACACACAAAGTAATTCTACCACTAGTATCACAACCAATACATCTTTTGACAGTGCCATTCAATATGACACACACAACAATGGATCTATGCATTGTACTCTATTCACCAATCCGTAACACACATAGGAGTAAAATGGACAATATATTTGTGTAGGTCCAAGTCTTCCATGAGACACACGAAAGATCAACATCTAAATAAACACCACTATGTTCCCTACTATAACTCTAATTATATCATCCAACAACACCATATCCTCTATAACCGTTTGCCCCAGTTTCTATTCCAATCCATGGATCTCCAAAAAAAAGAAATCACATTTCATTTCACCATAACCTTTGTTGATGACCTATATGAACCCTTTACCATAAAATTAAAATTGAAGGTTTTGGGTAGCATTGAGCATGCACCCCCAACTCTCCTTGCAATTAATTTTCCCAATTATCAAATATGAAACAAGACCATGATAAAAGACAAGTGGTATCTGGGTCTCAATAATATATTCAAGGTTACACTAAACACCAAAACACATTTACCTCTTCTGCTATCCATTCTCATTTTTGCTCGTCGTACAAGCCATCTAATGCCCAACTCAATTGCACCAAACAAGACATCAAATTTGACACACAAAGTAAAGGTACCACTAGTATCACAACCAATACATCTTTTGACATTGCCATTCAATATGACACACACAAAAATGGATCTATGTGTTGTACTCTATTTACCAATCCGTAACACACATAGGAGTAAAATGGACATTATATTTGTGTAGGTTCAGGTCTTCCATGAGACACACGAAAGATCAACATCCAAAGCAACACCACTATGTTCCCTGCTATAACTCTAATTATATCATCCAACAACACCATATCCTCTATAATCGTTTGGCCCAATTTCTATTTCAATACACGGATCTCCAAAAAAAAGAAATCACATTTCACTTCACCATAACCTTTGTTGATGACATGTATGGACCTTTTACCATAAACTTGAAAGTGAAGGTTTTGGGTAGCATTGAGCATGCACCCCCAACTCTCCTTGCAATTAACTTTCCCAATTATCAAATATGAAACAAGACCATGATAAAATACAAGTGGTATGTGGGTCTCAATAAGATATTCAAGGTTACACTAAACACCAAAACACATTCACCTCTTCTGTTATCCATTCTCATTTTTACTCGTCGTACAAGTCATCTAATGCCCAACTCAAATGCACCAAACAAGCCATCAATTTTGACACAAAAGGTAATTCTACCACTAGTATCACAACCAATACATCTTTTGACACTGCCATTCAATATGGCATACACAACAATGGATCTATGCATTGTACTCTATTTACCAATCCGTAACACACATAGGAGTAAAATGGACATTATATTTGTGTAGGTCCAGGTCTTCCATGAGACACACGAAAGATCAACATCCAAAGCAACACAACTATGTTCCCTAATATAACTCTAATTATATCATCCAACAACACCATATCCTCTATAACCGTTTGGCTCAATTTCTATTCCAATTCATGGATCTCAAAAAAAAAGAAATCACATTTCACTATACCATAACTTTTGTTGATGACCTGTATGGAACTTTTACCATAAACTTGAAAGTGAAGGTTTTGGGTAGCATTGAGCATGCATCCCCAACTCTCCTTGCAATTAAATTTCCCAATTATCAAATATGAAACAAGACCATGATAAAAGGAAAGTGGTATGTGGGTCTCAATAAGATATTCAAGGTTACACTAAACACCAAAACACATTTACCTCTTGTGCTATCCATTCTCATTTTTGCTCGTCGTACAAGCCATCTAATGCCCAACTCAAATGCACCAACACGCCATCAAATTTGACACACAAAGTAATTGTACCAGTAATATCACAACCAATACATCTTTTGACATTGCCATTCAATATGACACACACAACAATGGATCTATGCAGTGTACTCTATTTACCAATCCGTAACACACATAGGAGTAAAATGGACACTATATTTTTGTAGGTCCAGGTCTTCCGTGAGACACACGAAAGATCAACATCCAAAGCAACACCACTATGTTCCCTACTATAACTCTAATTATATCATCCAACAACACCATATCCTCTATAACCGTTTGGCCCAATTTCTATTCCAATCCATGGATCTCCAAAAAAACGAAATCACATTTCACTTCACCATAACCTTTGTTGATGACATGTATGGACCTTTTACCATAAACTTGAAAGTGAATGTTTTGGGTAGCATTGAGCATGCACCCCCAACTCTCCTTGCAATTAACTTTCCCAATTATCAGATATGAAACAAGACCATGATAAAAGACAAGTGGTATGTGGGTCTCAATAAGATATTCAAGGTTACACTAAACACCAAAACACATTTACCTCTTGTGCTATCCATTCTCATTTGTGCTCATCATACAAGCCATCTAATGCCAAGCTCAAATGCGCCAAACAAGCCATCAAATTTGACACACAAATTAATTCTACCACTAGTATCACAACCAATACATCTTTTGACACTGCCATTCAATATGACACACACAACAATGGATCTATGCATTGTACTCTATTTACCAATCCGCAACACACATAGGAGTAAAATGGACATTATATTTGTGTAGGTTCAGGTCTTCCCTGAGACACACGAAAGATCAACATCCAAAGCAACACCACTATGTTCCCTACTATAACTCTAACTATATCATCCAACTACACCATATCCTCTATAACCATTTGGCCCAATTTCTATTCCAATCCATGGATCTCCTAAAAAAATAAATCACATTTCACTTCACCATAAACTTTGTTGATGACCTGTATAGACCTTTTACCATAAACTTGAAAGTGAAGGTTTTGGGTAGCATTGAGCATGCACCCCCAACTCTCCTTGCAATTAACTTTCCCAATTATCAAATATGAAACAAGACCATGATAAAAGAGAAGTGGTATGTGGGTCTCAATAAGATATTCAAGGTTACACTAAACACCAAAACACATTTACCTCTTGTGCTATCCATTCTCATTTTTTCCCGTCGTACATATCCACACCACACCGGTTACACTTTATGGTAACCATTGGAGCTTTCTTATGTTTCCTTTATGCAATTCTTTCACTATTTTTGTCAAGGGAAAGGAACCATGCACTCAATCTCACATGTCATGCTCATGCTCTAGCAATTCAATACTTGTAGATTGGGCCTTCTACAAAGAAACATGGACCTTTTTTTTGCATTTCAACAATGCTCATGCCACCTAGATTCACCCTTGATATAGTAACTACCCCTTTGCAACTATTTAGAACTTGTTTACACCTCCAAATGACTCATAGCCTAGGTTGTAGGCACACAAACATTCTAGTGCACCCATAAAACACCCTCACACAACCATTGACCACATAAAAAAACAATGGAACATGCTCCCATCTACAATCTTGTTGGACTAACCCTTTCACTTCTAAGAATAGACCTCATGGACTAACCACCAACCTAGGAACATGGGACTAACCACCCACTCAAGGTGATGTTGTTGGTTTGAAAGTTTACTCACCTACGGGTTTTGGTGTAATGGAAAACCTTACCATGGTATCAGAGCCTTGGCCCGTGTTCGATTCCCTCGAGTTACGTCGAACGAGGGTGTTGGAATAACCATGGAACCTATGGGAATAAATCATGTGGACTAAAAGTCATGATACATCAATAAATACACATGCCCACCATTAAACCACTTAGCGTAAAAAATGGCATGGCAACTGACCACAAAAAAATTAGATCTTATCAAATCAATTTTACAACTAGCACCAATCAACACTTTTCTAGTCAATAAAACATATTCAACTAACATCCTGAGCATATATCTACACTTTCTAGAAATAAGCATGTTAAGGCCCCTAAGTCCCTAACACTCATTTATTATTAGTTTATTAGTTATGATTAGGTTGTCTTAGTGGTAGGTTACATCATGCTCACTTTATCTCCTATTTATAATAAAGGAGAGTCATTTGTATAAGCATCTCATCTTGCCTTTTGAATTGGATATATTGTAAAATGAGGTTTCCCCCCTCGAACCGGACTATATTCATTTAATTTTCATCATTTTTAAGGCAATGGATCATAACATTTGGTATCAAGAGTATCGATCCTAGGGTTTGCTACTTTAAGCGAGTCATATTGGAATTTTTTCTATAACATTTTTTGGGGATGATTCAGACAATGAAATTTGGAGATTCCTTAGGATACATATCAAAGTACCAATAGTAAAAATTTCAAGTTTTGGGTTATTATATGTTCGGAGCTAAAACCAATAGAAAGGGTTTCTGACTCATCCAAAATTCAGTTTTAAAAGGGTCATATTGGGATTTTAGCTATAACGTATTTTAAGGAAGGTTTCAAATAGTGAAATTTTGTGGAGACTAGGGAGACATGTCATAGTACATGTTGTCAAGATTTCAAGTTTTGGTTCGCTATAATTTCATAGATATAGTCCATGGAAGACAAGGTTCGTGTCTAATTCTGAAATCAATTATCTTGAAATTTTTGTTGTAATTGTTTTTCAGTGAAGTTTCAGACTCTAAAATTTTTAGAATCCTGAGTTGACACAGTGAAGTACACGTTGAAAATTTTTAAGATTTTAATCATTATATTTTATGATATATTTCTTGTGGAAGTTAGGGTTTTTGCACAAGTTATTTTCTACTGATTTTAAGAGATTTTTTCATGGTTATCAAGCTCATTAAAAAAAATTAGAGACATGTTTCGACATGTTTAAATAACATAGGATATGTCATTTAGTGGGTAAAATTGTGGTTGGGGAAGAATACACACAATAAATACACATAGTTTCATGTGGATGAAAACACCTGGTTGGAAACTCCTATAACCCCTATTGGTACCCCTCCGAGTAGTATCACATTAAACAATACCTGTAGAGGGAATCTCACTTCCATGTACCTTTGGGTATATAGGAAGTTCCCTAGGTATACCTGAAACCATCATTAGATAAGAAAATTTGATGTCTTATTTCTATAGTACACCGAGAACAACACTCGGGGATGCCACTCTCTGGTACATGGGTAGTTGGGTAGTGCAACTAAGGGAACGATTGAACCTCCTTGGTTAGTGCCTGGAGATATTGGGATGAGTACTATTTTTGGACCTTGCAAATATATCAAAGAGCTATAGCACATGACACTCCCTTGTCCTTGGGACCCAATAAAGTTTTTCCATGGCTCCAAAGAAATATCCAAAAATAAATTCACCAATTAAACCTCCAGAACGCTCCTCCATTACTCATGAAGAAAAAGAGGAGATACAAAACCAACTATCCAAATCAAACATTCAAATCAACGAATTGAATGATAAGTCAAAGAAAAAGGTTGATTTGATGAATACTCAAATTAAAATGGAAATAAAGATGGATGCAAATAAGAAACAAGTGTAAAGAACGATGGAATAGTTGGAACAAAAAATGGATAGAAAGTTGGAATAAATGGAACATAAGATTATAGAAGCCTTAAATGGGAGGTTCTCTAAAATTGATAAGGTGTCTGAAGGGACTCATGAAAATAAAGGTAGTATTCAGGTTGAACAAGCTTCCAATAATAAGAAATTTTTAGGGGGATTTAACTTCAATAATGAAGTTACTTATGGATGGTATCCAAAAGGAGTGAACATTCCCTAGGTTGAATTAAGAAAGTTTGATGGAACATAGGTATTTACTTGGGTGAACTAAATGGAGAAATATTTTGAATTGCATAATACTATGGATGATAAGCAAAGGATTGACATAACAACTTTTGACTTTGAGATAAAACCATATCAATGGTATCAATGGGTAGTTAAAATGAAGCCCCCTTCTTATCATTATACTTGGGACTTATTTACAAGAGACTTAGAAGCTCACAATATGGAAAAGTTTGGGAATAAGACTACTTCAATCAATCGACAAGAATCAAGCACTTAGGTGATATTGAAGATTATAATTCAGAATTTTAGGTATTGGCCACAAGGGTGGATGACATAAGTGATGAACATTTGTTGGAAGCTTACATGGGTGGATTAAAAAAATACATTAAACATGAGGTTTTACTAAAACATCCTAAAAATATTATGATAGTTATGCAATTTGCTTGTCATATTCAAGCCAGGAATAAGACTATACACAAGTCTACCATTGGAGCATACACAGGAAGTAGATATCATTTTGGGGTTCATAAGATAGACATACCTCAACCTAATGGAATATAACGAAAGGAAATGGAGGAAAGAAGAGAAAAAACATTATGCTTTGGTTGTAACAACAAATGGTCAAAATGACATAAATATCAAGAAACATAATTATTCACCTTGGAAAATAATGATGAAGAGGAAGTGGAGGCATCTACACAATGAAATGAGGAAGAACTTGTCAACTTATAAGAGCAGGAAATAAAGGTAGAAATTGTGCACAGAATTGATTCAGAGAAGTGAAAAATATTTGTTCATGCAATGGCAGGTTTGTTAGCACGCTAAATATTGCATGTTACATTAAGAAGGAAAATTTTATAGTGCTCATTGACTCGGGTAGCACCCATAACTTCATTGATAAAAGATTAGCAAAGAACCTCAATTGTTCTGTATATCCAGTGATGCATTTTCAAGTTTTGGTTGCTAATGGAAGGAGTATTGATTGTGTGAAAAAATTCCACAACATTAAACTAAGTATGGGAGAATATAATTTGGAAAACCCAATGCATGTCATTGTCATTGGAGGTGTAGATGTTGTTATAGGGATTCAATGGTTGAGAACATTGGGTACAATTTATACAAACTATAATGAATTATTCATGAGATTTGAATTGGAAGGAATTCAATATGAACTCAAAGGGTTAAACTATGGACCTTCTCAAGTCATCAACTCCCATAGAATAGAAAATACATAAAAAGGGGTAGCAGGGGAGTTGTGGTTAAACTTTATTCTATGGAAGTTAAGCAAGAAGATGAAAATATTCCAGAGGAATTAAGATGCAACTTGGAAAAGAACTATATTCTCTTCCAAGAAATTACTAAATGTCTACTTCCATATAGAGATCATGAACATAAAATAGAACTAATATTGAGAAATACTCCTCCTAATAAAAGGACTTATAGGTATCCTCATCAACAAAAGGGGGAAAGTTGAGAAAATAGTACAAGACTTTCTAGATTCAGGTATTATTCAACCAAACAAGAGTTAACTTTCAACTCCAATAGTGATGGTGAGAAGAAAAGATAATTCTTGAAGGATGTGTCATGATTATAGACATCTAAACAAAATCACCATAAAGGATACATTTCCTATTGAAAATATTGATGAGCTATTAGATGAGCTTCATGGAGTGGCTTATTTTACAAAGCTAGATCTTAAATCAGGATACCACCAGATTAGATTAAGAAAAGATGGCATTTCCAAAATAGCTTTTAGAACTCATGATGGGAACTATGAATTCTTGGTCATACCTTTTAGGTTAACTAATGCTCCTTTGACTTTTAAAAGCCTTATGAACAAAATCTTTTGACCCCATCTTAAGAAGTTTGTGTTGGTTTTCTTTGGTGATATATTTATCTATAGTAAATCATGGGAAGACCACATTAAACATGTGGATCAAGTCCTACAAATTCTTGAGAACAATCAATTGTATGTAACAAGATACAAAATTTCTTTTGGGAAACAATAATTAGAGTATTTGGTTCATATTGTTTCAAGGGAAGTGGTTAAGGTGGACCCTCAAAATATCCAAGTTATTACAAAGTGGCCTATTCCTAATAACATCAAGAGTCTTAGAGGATTTTTGGGTCTTACAGGATATTATCGAAAATTTATTAAGAATTATGCACACATTGCAAATCCACTCACATCTCTCTTGAAAATAAAATCATTTGTATGGAATGAAGATGATACCTTGTCATTCTTGTTACCCCTCCATGCCTAGGGGTAACTAGAGGAGATCATGTATTGTGGCCCAAAATGGAGAACATGATCTCAACCATAATTATGATCAACATGTCCACAAATGGCATCCCAACAACCCCCTTCATTCACCTTTATAGTTACAGGTCAACCAAGGCTCATCACATTCAAGAAACCTAGAGTATGGGAGATGATAAGCCATTGTCACCATGAGGTATGTTAGTGTTGGTTGTGGATCCTTATTATATTTATGATTCAGAAGTTTGTTTCAACCATGCTTGGACCCCATTCCCTAACAGGGGGTGTGGGGAGGCTTTCCCCCCCACAACTTTCGTTAGGGGCGTCCAGGGGCGGGGGGGGTATAGCCCGGATGTGTATTATTGCGAATGTTATATTTTGAGAGAGGAAATTGCGAGAGAAAGAAGAGGAAGTTACAATGATTGAGTTGTAGGTTGTATCCCTTCATTTTGCTAGATAATAAAAAGGAAGGACTTGGTGGACGTAGCCCGCACTGGGTGAACCATGTATATATGAGCCAAAAATGAAGGTATTATGATAAATTTGCAAGTTAGTTTACTGTACCTTTTGCATCGGATCGTTAAGAATGCGAAATACATAAACTTATTATCTTGTTTGCGGAATATCAAATGTAACTTTTACTTGATGCTTATTAATGAATAAAGAGATCAACCATTAATATCCATGCTGTAAATGAAGAGAATAGAACAACAAAACAGAAAGAGAAATAGAGACAAGAGGTTGATAACAGAGTTCACCAATCATTGGCTACGTCTCTGGGCCCACTTCCAAGTCAAGGACCTCTTTATTGCTCTTTAAAATGATCAAAGTTCTCTTACAATGCTCTTTGTTGTTACATTACATGCTTCATGTCTGCTGTGAAAGACCTCCTTGCTCAGATTCATGCATGCACCATCAAACTCTTCTAAAAAACATGGCAAAATTGCCTCTCAAATCATGAGAAAATGCCAAAATTTACAAACTGCCCCTTCAAAACCCTGCATCAAAAAGTATCCTACAAGCTTCAAAAATCCAGGTTTATATAGATTTCAAGGCTCAAATGAGGAATCCCAACTTCCTCAAGATCTGGCCTCTTTTTGGGATCAAATCCCCCTTCAAATGGCCTCAAAATCCTCAAAAAACCAATTTCTGGGCATAATATCAGTCCAAATCTCCAAAAACTATACAAAAAACCCACTTTTCTAAAAATTACACAGTGTAGACCCCTAGGGCTGGGTGCGCGCCCTCAAAATAGGGTCACATGGCTCCATATGGCCAAGTGCCAGCCCTTTGGGCTGCGTGCTAGCCCTCTAGTTGCGCTAGCTCCTGGTTGTATGGCTCATTGCGTGGGATCAGGGTCCTATCCATGCGTTGGCGGTTAGGTGAGGCACCCGCATCCTTTTCGGTGGTCAAACATTGAAATATAACCATGGGTTGGGGCTAAGCCTCAGGTCCCCTATCTGCCACCATATAATATATGCAAATTTAAATAAATTTAAATACATTTGATTTAATAAGAAACTCTCGTGGCACATTGGTGTTGGACTATTTCTCAAAGTGTTGGCTTGGTGGGTAGTCATGGGTTCAAAACCCATGGACCCCCAAACTAATTTTTGGAACTTTCCATACAAATTGTTGACTGGGTGCCATGTGGCTACCCATGCTTGGGCCACGTGGCACCACCTCATTTGCCCAAACTTTGCCACGTGTCCAACTCTGATTGGATCTTCCATGCACATTTGCCCAGTCAACTGTTGCCACATGTCTCTGCCACATTAGCATCATGAGGTGTCTTTGGTGATGTCATGCTGACATCATCGTTGACGTTTTTCCAGTTTGACCTTTGACTTTTTAACTGTTTGAGAATACGATCAGAATGCGATAACTCTCCCATACGGAGTCCGTTTGAGAAAGTAAATATATTGTCAGAATCAGCGCGACGATCCAATTTCAATGGAATTTGTTTCATTCAATTCTGAGAACTTTGAGTTTTGAGCATTTTTGGAGCCTGGGGAGCCTCCTGGATCATTCCTCCCCACTTTGGAAGCTTTTGGACCACCAAAAGTCTTCTTTTACTCAGGTAAGAAGTGAGGGTACTGCCTCCCCACTTGTTTGATATCGTCCATCCTTTCTGCTTGGACAATAATCACCTCACTAATCACAACAAACATGAAAACTGAGGTAGCATTGTTTATCAGAGTAATCATCCCATCAATTTCACAATCATCTACATTCTTTGTCGCAATTAGCAGCCATACACCACTGAATAGAAACAAACTAATCAACAATACTAGACATGATAATGAGAATGAAAAAACATGCTTCCCCTTTTGAACAGGAACAGTAAACAAGTTATGCAACTGAACCTTATGTTGTACCTCTAGTGACACTTCATGATTATGCGAATCATACTGAATCATCTCATGTTTAGCATCACTAACTTCCTGTTTTTTTGCAGACATAAGTGTTAAACTTTTGCTTGCATTTACCATTCTTTTTAACAGTCCTGTAGCTGCAAAAGATCTATCAGTTTTCATGTGATGAGCACGAACAATGTACTCTTTCCCATCTTTCTTGAAGCAATATTTATTATCCTCCCTGTAGAATATGGCTTTTCTATCATAAAGGTAGGGGCTTCCCAAGACAATCCCGCATATGTCTAGTGGCACTATATCAAGCTCTACTTCATCATGATACTTAGAAGTGATTGCAAACTTAATTTTACATTGCTTGGTTACTTGCAAATTATTATCACCACATATCCATCCCAATCGATAAGGTCTAGGATGTGGCTTAGTTTCAAGTCCCAAGTTATTTACAACATCTTCACTGATTATATTGGCTTGTGATCCACTGTCTACAAGAGTATCAACTTTAACATTATGTGTTATAACCCTTATGTGGAAAAGTTCACTCCTTTTACACTCATCATTTACATCAACTGATCTAGAAGAGCTAGTACTTGCAACAAAATTTATACCTCGGATTCCCATAGCTACACTCTTTGTCTCATCACTAGAATCTGATCCAAGATCCACTTGAACTGTCGCAGCTGTGGTATTCTTCCTTCCGTGGTTGGAAAACTTCTTTGGCTTCATGTCAGGATACAAGACCCAACAACGATCTTCATCGTGGCCTACTTTCTTGCAATGCTTTCAAGAAGGCTTCTCCTTTCTTGTTGTGGTTGTCTTCTTCTCTTTCCTTTGCCCCGCATCCTTTCTTTTCCAAGTATCTGTAGAAACACTATCACCAACATTCCCTTTACTGGATTCAATGTGAATGGCTTGTACAAATACTTCATCAATGTTAGAAGGATTTAGCATAAGAATAGTGTGCTTAAGATAAGAATGTAAACCACCGATATATTTTAGGAGTGTCTCTTGTGTATACAAAGGAATACCAAAATTTAATGCTTTCTTACGAAATGTTTGAGTATATTCTTGTACACTTTGACCTTTTGATTGCCTTAAACATTGCCAATTCATCATTTCTTGTTGCATGTAAGCTAAAGGGTAAAACTGTTGTTTTAATGCAATAACAAAATCATTCCAAGAAGAGAATGTTTTACCACTTTTCTTAAGATCATCTCTAGTTCTACTTTCCCACCATATGAGAGTTGTGCCTCCCATTTTGAAACTTGCTAGTTGGATCTTAGTTTCGTCATCAACAATCTTTTGTATCCTGTAATAGACTTATAATTGTCTCACCCAATTATCTAGCTTTTCTGCATTAATTCACCATCATAAGTGGGTAATTGAAACTTTACATCTAACTTTAATAACGACATATCAGAAGAATGATGAGTTTTTTTCTTATCCTTGGAGGAATGTACACTTGATTCATTATTCGATGATGAGGATGAAGGAGAAGAAGGTTCCGAAGGTCCACCACCTCCAACTCCTCCTTCTGCTCTTACCGATGATTCACCTTCTTCAAATTTTGGATTTCTTCACAGTCCCCTTTCCTGATAAAGTTCCTCTACCATGGCTTGCATCAATTTAAAGGCCTCAAAGAAATCATATTTAGATTTTTAGGGACCCAATTTTTTTGGCGAAGACATATCTTGCTTATGCGGTCTCCTTTGAATCTTTGTGTCAAGAGCCTCAAGTTGTCCTTCTCCTCGCTCGATTTTTTCTCTGGTGAGCATCCAATGCTTGCAATTCATGTCAAACCTTCAAAACCAAATGCTTTGATACCATAAACTTGATCCAAAAATGAAGGTATTATTGATAAATTTGCAAGTTAGTTTACTGTACTTTTTGCATCGGATCGTTAAGAATGCGAAATACATAAACTTATTATCTTGTTTGCGGAATATCAAATGTGACTTTTACTTGATGCTTATTAATGAATAAAGAGATCATCCATTAATATCCATGCTGCAAATGAAGAGAAAAAAACAACAAAAATGAAAGAGAAATAGAGACAAGAGGTTGATAACGGAGTTCACCAATTGTTGGCTACGTCTCTGGGCCTGCTTCCAAGTGGAGGACCTCTTTATTGCTCTTTAAAATGTTCAAAGTTATATTACAATGCTCTTTGTTGTTACATTACATGCTTCATGTCTGTTGTGCAAGACCTCCTTGCTCAGATTCATGCATGCACCATCAAACTCTTCTAAAAAACATGGCAAAATTGCCTCTCAAATCATGAGAAAATGCCAAAATTTACAAACTGCCCCTTCAAAACCCTGCATCAAAAAGTCTCCTACAAGCTTCAAAAATCTTGTTTTATATATATTTCAAGAATTAGATGAGGAATCCCAACTTCCCTCAAGATCTGGCCTCTTTTTGGGATCAAATCCCCCTTCAAATAGCCTCAAAATCCTCAAAAAACCAATTTCTAGGCATAATATCAGTCAAAATCCCCAAAAACTATACAAAAAACCCACTTTTCTAAAAATTACACAGTGTAGCCCCCTAGGGCTGGGCGCGCGCCCTCAAAACAGGGTCACATGGCTCCATATGGCCAAGCGTCATCCCTTTGGGCTACGCACTAGTCCTCTAGCTGTGCTAGCTCCTGGTTCTGTGGCTCATTGCATGGGATCAGGGTCCTATCCATGCGCTGGTGGTTAGGTGAGGCACCCGCGCCCTTTTCGGTGGTCACACATTGCAGTATAACCAAGGGCTGGGCCACCTGTCACCCACAATATAATATATGCAAATGTAAATAAATTTAAATACAATTGATTTAATAAGAAACTCTGGTGGCACGTTGGTGTTGGACTATTTTTCAAAGTGTTGGCTTGGTGGGTGGTCATGGGTTCAAAACCCATGGACCCCCAAACTAATTTTTGGAACTTTCCATATGAATTGTTGACTAGGTGCCATGTGGTTGCCCATGCCTGGGCCATGTGGCACCACCTCATTTGCCCAAACTTTGCCACGTGTCCAACTCTGATTGGATCTGCCATCCACATCTGCCCAGTCAATTGCTGCCACATATCTCTGTTGCATCATCATCATGAGGTTTCTTTGTTGATGTCATGTTGATGTCAGCATTGACGTTTTTCCAGTTTGACCTTTGACTTTTTAGTTGTTTGAGAATATGATCAGAATGCGATAACTCTCGCATACTGAGTCTGTTTGAGAAAGTAAATATACCATCAGAATCAGCGCGATGAGCCGGTCACAATGTAATTAGTTTCATTCAATTTCGAGAACTTTGATTTTTGAGCATTTTTTGAGCCTGGGGAGCCTCCTGGATCAATATATGTGCCTCTATTATATTGTGTATCTTCTATGTTTTATTTCCACATTTGTTTTATTTTATTGCTCAGTGATCCTATTTTTCTAACAACTGGTATCAGAGCAAAATGTAACTCGCAAGAAAAGAGGGTTCCTGGTTCAAGTGGGAGCAATGGCGGAAGTTGAAAAGTTTAGGGTTGATAAATTTAATGGCCCAAACTAATAGTTATGGAGGATGCATATGGAAGATTATTTATATTTGAAGGATCTATTCCTACCATTGGGAAGATTATTTATATTTTAAGGATCTATTCCTACCATTGGGAAGATTATTTATATTTGAAGGATCTATTCCTACCATTGGGAAGATTAAAAAAGAAGTTGACGACCATGAAGGACAGAGAATGGGAGGTTCTTGACAGAAAGGCACTTGGAATGATATGGTTGAGCATGGCAACGACGGTGGCCTTTAATATTTCAAAAGAAAAGACAACGAAGGAGCCTATGGATGCATTGGCTAAACTATATGAAAAACCCTCGGCATCCAATAAGGTATTTCTAATGAAGCGATTATTTAATATGAAGATGTCAGGAGGTGGGTTTGTTGCAGATCATTTAAATTTAATACGGTTACTAATCAACTAAGTTCTATAAAAGTGGACTTTGATGATGTGTTCATGGATCTTCTAATCCTGTGCTTATTGCCAGAAAGGTAGAATGGCTCGGTCATGGCTCTAAGTAACTCTGTCTCTAGTTCAAACACTCTGAAATTTGATGATGGTGTTGGTGTTATCCTTAGCGAGGAAATGCGATGGAAAAACACAAGTGAGACATCAGGTAATGCATTAAACATAGATACCAAGGGAAGACAAAATTGATAGAGGAAAGGTCTTAGGGAACCATGGGAATTCTAGGAAGGGCATATCCAAATCCAGACTAGGAAAAATAGAGTGCTAGAATTGTGGGAATAAAGTACATTTGAAGAAAGACTACAGAGCTCCAAAGAAACAAAGAGATGGATAGTAGCAGAAAAATCAGGAAGCAAATGTAACAAGTGATGTGTTACAAGATGCTTTGATTCTTTCTGTAGATAATATTTCTGAGTCTTGGGTAGTAGATTCAAGGCCTTCATTTCATGCCACATCCCATAGGAAACATTTTCTAGATTATGTTCAAGGTGATTTTGGGCAGGTTCATTTGGGTAATGATGCACCATGCAAAATTGTTAGAATGGGTAAGGTACAAATAAAGCTAAAGAATGAAAACCAATGGTTGTTGAAAGAGGTAAGACATGTTCCATATCTAAGGAAAAATCTAATTTCAACATGGCAGTTGGAAATTGAAGGTTGTATATCCATATTTACAGATAAGGTGTGGAAGGTCACCAAAGGATCACTGGTGATAGAAAAAGGAGAGAAGGTGGGTACATTGTATTTATGTACTGTTAATATTGATTATTCTATCTCTTTAGCTTCTATATGAGTGGATACAACACTTTGGAATCATAGGCTTGAAAACATGAGTGAGAAGGGGATGCAAATACTTCGCAAAAGAAATTTGTTGTCATATCTTAAACACATTGATTTGGATTTCTGTGAGCATTGTGTTTATGGAAAACATAAGAGAGTCAAAAAAGAGAGAAGAGTGGAAGGTTAGAGCTTGTGCATACAGATGTATGGGGACCAACTCAGGTATCATCTCTTGATGGTTCTCGTTATTATGTTACATTTATTGATGATGAAACTAGAAAAACTTGAGTTTATTGCATTTGAAAAAAATATGATGTTTTTGATACTTTTAAGAAGTGGAAAGCTTGATGAGCAATAAAGCATCAAAATATACAACATTGATCACAAAATTTTGGCAGCAATTGAAAGCATTCAAGAAAGAGACATCAGGTATCAGACAACACACACACACAAGAGCTTAAAATAAAGATGATGGCACAATTACTGAACTGATTGAGCCCCCTAGTATAAAAGTTGCAGAATAGTTTTCGAGTTGTGACCTCAAAAGCCAGAAAGTAGAGAAATGGTAGGTTGGTCGAAACATGGTGTTCCATCATAAGGTGTGTGTAGGGGCAAGATGACCATAAGTCGGGCCAAGCACCACTCCGAAGGAACAATGTTGTAATAAGAGAGTCAAGAGGACTATTGTTGGACGGGCTAACTGAGCACTAGAGACTCATTGATTGCACAATCATTTACAAGATTAAAGATGAAGGAAAAAATAGTAACATGTCATTAGTTATTTGCACACTTGCTTGGGACGAGCAAGTGTGAAAATAACTAATGACCTGATATGAGCAAGGTTTGAGTGTGGGGGAGATGTTGGGAGGCCTTTTAGGCCCTTGTAATAAGTCATCATACACTAGCATAATAATGTATAATACATGTAATAAAGTATGTCAATGCATGTAGAAGATAAATGCAACCCAACGAAGGATTAGTTGGAGAGGGTACAACCGCTCCAACCATCTCTTTATTTTACAAATACTCATGAAGATGGAATACAAACTCGGTTGGGTATCCTTCCCACAAATCTCTCTCTCTTCTTGAGTACGTGTGTGTCCCTATTAATTCTCTTATAATGTAGCTCTCTTCTTGAATGCATCCATGTGATTCCCTGGACTACACCACTGCTCTTCGGTGCAGGTTGGCTAGATCAACTCTAGTTCAGACATCTCACAGGTGACTACCCCCCATCTCCAACCTCGGATAACTCTTAGTCAATGACGGAACTGTTGCTAGCCATGTTTACTTTTGAAGAAAGAATTCCCAAGATTCTTAGTGTTTTTTGTATTTGGTGTTTAGAAATTCCTTCCACTCCTCTTGTTTCTATTTCTGATTAGAATTAACTAGGGTTGAAAGAGGAGGCTTGTATTTGACAATGTGACTGACATCCTTGCCGATTAGAAATTTGTGGAGTAGTGTAGGTACGATGCAGATGAAAATGCCATGGAGATCATCGTAGAATCTTCATTTCATGTCGTCAACGGATATTCATTTTTCAATTGCTTGATCTTCATAGAAGTCATGTGTCATTTTCTCTAACCACTCATATAAATTTATCCATCCCCCATTGATCAGTTTGGCCATCGCCCTTTCGTTGGTGGAGCGAATATTCATGAGCAGAGTGGTCGATGTATTTTTAATTTATTTAGTGATTGCTTCAATGAACCTCTCATGGGTTTCAATGAGAATCGTGTTTTTGCTTGTGCAAGTGTTAATTAAATCCTTCTTGTGCAATTTTTCAAATAGTTATCAAGTTTTATCTCCCACCACTCACAAATCTCGTCCAAACTCAACATCTATGTGTGCATAATCTGTCGTACAGTCCCAAATCAGGTACTACCGACAATGGAACCAATATTCTAATCTATGGGATTACACGAGGGATTTACTAGTAGACTTCATACATCATAATACATCACAATATAGTAATATACAAAAGCACACATAGAAGAAGAGAAGGAAAATGCAAGTAATGGTGAGACCAACAATAAGTATATTTATATTATGATCAATAACACACCACACTTACATTCATGATTTCATGTATGTATACCTTGAGTCGATTGGTAGATAGTTACAACTTCTTTAACTACCCTAGTCGGTTGATATGTCCCAACAATTAATCAACTTACATTGCATATTCGACTTACTTTCTTAGTCGACTAACATTATACTTGGTCAAATGGTAGGTCTAGTCGACAAAGTCAGCTAAACCCTCCAACACCTTCCATGCTATTAAATAATCTAATAATGTGCTACTAGTCCCCAAAAAAGTTAAAGTTCCCCAACGATTTTTAATTTGAAGAAATCATAAGAAGAGCCTAAACCACCTCTTACTACAATACTATATAAGCAACTAGAAAAATGTAATTTGTGGAAAATGCAAAATTCCAGCACTAGAAGTGTCATCATTATTGTGAGAAAAAAAACACCTTCCTTTTGAATCTAAAATTGTGGTACATACGTATGCATCTACCATCATCCCAAAAACACTACACTAGAGAGCATGATTTTTTTGATTAGAATACGATCCCTCTTCCCAATGAACCCAAATAAAATAAAAATGATGTTTTTTTTCCTTTTCTTCCCCATTTCTAAAATGAGAGTTGCATGGTTTTTTTATACTTCTGATAACTATCCATTTGTGGTGGAATATGCGAAAACCTGTACAAAATTAACCTTCACCCAAGAATGAGAATTGTATGGTTTTTCAAAGGTTCTGATATAGAAAACAAAGCTACGGTTTGAAATTTACGACTGTTTTTCGTAAAATAAAATTGAGCATATGAATATGTCTGAGCCTAGGTTCGAACTGGGGACCTTTAGTGTGTGAGACTAACGTGATAACCAACTACACCACCCAGACAACTGTTAATTAACTATTTTAAATTCTTTGAGTTCTCATAACCATAAGAGAACACTGTTTTAAAATTTCTTTCTAAATCTTCCATTCGTGATCAACATAAGAGAACACTTTTGAAATGAATCACAGGCCTCAGGAGGATCGCGGGAATCGAACCCCGGTCAGTCAGCACTCCAGAATTTTAACCAACCAACTCAGACTCTTTTTCCTATGTTCACTTTTGCAGTGCCAGATATCAAATTGGTTTATGAGGCTTCTTGTTTAAGGGACTCCTTTGGCGTAGCTATTTCACTACTAAAGTCTATGGAGGTGTACATAGCTTACCCCTCTAGATTTGAACCTATGATCTTAAAAGAGGAAACACATATTCTTAACCATTAGATCCATTCATACAATTTAAAAAACTCAATATACTAAATCATTTTACAAAACATTTAATAAAAAAATCATTTAAATTATTGTCATGAAAGTTATTTATGTTGATACCTCCCCTTTGAAAAATATAATTTATTTAACTAATTGTATAACTAATGTCCAAATCATTGAACATGCCAAATAATTTTACCTTCTCTTTTTGTGATCTTCTTAATGTAATTGAATGTTAAGCATACTACTATAAAGTTGTTTCTCACTAATCCCTTAATATTTCCCCTCCCAACACTAAATGTACATGTTCCTTGTATGTACCTCTATTATGTCTGGCTGATATAACAATTTGTTTCTATTGATATAACAAGTATGTAACCAAACATTCTATGTTGCTCAGTAAGTACTAGATTTGGTTAGAAAAGATATCAAAGCAAGTCTACATTATTTTGATCATGTTACAAAATTAGTTCTCTTCAAGAAATATTAGAACAATATGGCATAGGTATAGTAGGTTCAATAGGTGAAGGTGTAGTTATTGTAAAATGTAATACATATCATGTCTTTTTTTTAATCTTCGTACAAAGCATTTTTTTACATAATTGAAAAGAATATCTTTCAAAATCATATGAAAAGAATTGATATGGATAATGTAGAAAGTCAATGGAAGGTTGAAAGGACTATGTGCATTATCGTTAACAAGAGCCACGTAGTGGTATGTCCCTGTGCCTTGGAGATGAAGTGTATGATAAGTGCATAATTGCAAAGCATGGTGCATGTATTCCAAAGGAGCATATAGGAGAAGACATTAGAACCAATGCAAGAGAGAGTTATATGATGTATTACAATATTATTAATAGGTAAGGAGTTCTTTTGGGACATAATAAAAAAAATGAAAATAAAGAAGAGGATAATAAAAACTCGAAAACTGAATGTTTAGTTTTTATCTAATTTGAGTTTGTTATAGAAAAAGTTGCTTTTAAAAAGGAAATATTGTTTTCATACAAATTACAATTATGGTCTTTATGCAAAATGCACCATGTAATTGATGCAAAAGAATGTAAGTATATTTTTTTTATTGTAGCACCAATGGACTATTTTTTGTTCATAGTTCCTTATTTTTAATAATGATTAGATAGCTTAGCCAATAAAGAACTTCTAGGCTTGATAGAGATAGAAACATATGACAAAAATATTTATGAATGCTTGTGAAAAACATAACAAAAGTATTTAACAAATCTAGTAAGAACAATAAGTATAGTCTTTGTCTTTCAAGGAATTTTGATAGAAAGACAAATGATGATATTTTAAATCAGAATAGGAAAAATCAATATCAAGAAGATTTGATAATATGCAAAGAGCAATGTATATGTATAGAGGTTATTGTTGTGGTCAAAAGTCTAGATTGAAATTAGTTTATGTTCAACCATTTAACAAATACAATAACAATAGGAAAATATGTTTTTTGTGAGACTTATGATAAGTAATATGTGAAATTTATGTTTTTTGTGAGAACTATGAAAACAATATGTGAAATTTAAAGTCTGTACTGAAACTAGTTTATATTGAACCATATAACAAATAGAATAAGAATAACTAGGAAGATGCCTTTTTAGAGCTATGATAAATAACATGTAAAATTGAACCATTGTTGAACATATAGTATAGATGTTGAATTGAAATATTTCAGTAGACATATAATACATATAAAGGAGTACACAAGATCACATAATGGAACATAATCAACTTAAAAACAATAAAGAGTATATAATTGTGTTTTTCAAAATAAGAGTATGAAGGGAAATATATTGTTTATAGAACTTATCAAGAGCTCAAAAATGGTATATGATTCAAGTCCAACGAAAAAAAAATCATGCTCATTCAAATACAAGTTTAAAAAAAAAGATGTTGTAAAAGTTCATAATTGTTGCCAAGCATCAAATTCCAAAATATTGTAAAAACATGCTAAGTATAAACTTTTACAGATTTGTTAAACAAGTAGCCAAAGTAAACACCAAATTCTAATTTTTCTATAGTTCTTGCATAAGTGGGTGATATGAAACGGACAACATCTCTATGTTTGTTGCATACATGCTTTCAACATTGCTTAGAAAAATAAAAACATGTTGGTCTTTAGTAGTCTATCTAAAAAACATTGTCATAATAAAACAATAAATATATTGCAAAAAAAAACAAATGCAAGGATTGCATATGAGAAATGTTGCAATAATGTGAATGAGAAATGTTGCAATAATGTAAATGAAAATGAAATTTTCAAATAGAAATCATTGAATAGAAATAAAATTTTATAGCATAATAGCAATTAAAAGTGTGTAAGAATTAGAGAAAACATTAATGATTTAATTAGAAAAAAATTGAAATCCAAAATAGAAGAAAAAAATTGCTTTTCAATAACAACATATTACACTAAATGTCAAATTCTTTTTACAGGAACATTGATTCAAAGCAATTGTTTTTTTTTAGAAGTGCATAATGTTGCAATGGGGATGTAAGCTTACTAATTTGTGTATGCAATAATAGAATAGTTTCCTGAAAGTATAAAAGATCCTTGTGGGTGAAATTATTGAAGTTTAGTGAATGTTTGACTAATATAGTTTTGATATTGTTCAAAACATGATTTTGTTATTTTGGGAAGACTTTCTATAGCCATGGGTTTTGTATAAAACAAGTGATCTCTATGTTAGTGGTTTCTAATGTAAATTCAAATTTATGATCATAGAAGTATGCTTTGTCTGGTTAACATGAACACATTTAGCTATTAGATTTTATATAAGAAAAGACATTGGTAGCAATTGTTTGCAATTGGTGCAATAAGGTTCAAAAGTGACAAGAAAAGTATTTTTGCACTTAACCACCCTTCAACTTGTATGTAAATTTAGTATTTGTTAATGAAATATGGGATGAATTATCTAAGGAGAAGTTGGAATTCTGTCAAATAGACTAAATGGGAGAGAAAATTACTTGAAAACTAGAGCATCACTTAGATTGTGCTACTAACAAGAGCCAATAGTTTATGCTTGTTGACATTGTCATTTAACACATGGATGAAAGTAAACTATCTAACATGCAAGGAAGAAGTTTCATTTGGACCATTTCAAATTATATTTTTGATTAAAAACATTGGGGAAATTTGGAAAGATAACTATTTTTACACTTCAAAACAAAATTCCTTGTTGAAGTGTATTACATAGGATGCAAAAGATCTTTTTGTTGATAGTTTTTTCTAAATTTTTTGGAAAGTGTCACTTTTGTTAGTTGGAACCGTGGATTGCATAAGATGCAAAAAGATCTTTTTGTTGATAGTTTTTACTAAATTTTTTGAAGAGTGTCACTTTTGTTGCATGCAAGATGTAGTACATTGTTTCTTTAAGAATCTTTTCAAATCCACTTTGTTCTATATGTTTTCACTGCATAATCACTTCCTCTTCTTTCAAGAGAGAGATTGATGGAGATCAGAGAGAAACTTTAATATCTAGAAATGATTGAGAAATGGGAAGGTGTGCATTAATTATGTATGGAAACTAAAATCAACCAATTATGTTTTTGTTCTTTTAACTTCTTTATTGATTAACTGTTGAATAAGAAAATGCCCTAGTGTTCAATTCAATTGAAGCTCAAGGCCTTTTTTAAGCTTAGTTGTTTTATTGTTGAATCAAAAACAAAATATCCAAACAATTCAAAGTGATTTATGTTCAAAAGAGTAAGTTTGAAATGAACTTGTTGAGAAAATATGTCTAGAAAAGAAAAAGGGGCTAGCAATAGTGGCTTGTGGCAAATACAAAAGAAAAAGAAATGCATATCTTTTTTGCTAAAATATTTTTCAACATAGTATTTAGTATGACATTTTTTCAATGAATTGATTTGCATAATTGTTGGATCAACTGATTAGTGACAATTACTAAGGGGGAGTAAGTTCAAGTACTAAGTAACCTTCTTGATTTCTTTAAAGATAAAAATCATTGACATGAATCAAAATATATATTGCATGGTGATTAGTCCAATATGTATCAAGGAAAAAAGAGCTAATAAAATTGTTCGGGAAGGTTGATAAAAAATGATCAAACCTAGAGACAATGTTATATGTTGGCTTTGATAAATAAGAATTGACTTTATGACTTTGCATGAATGAGATAAATATTTTTTGAGCTATCCCACTATGCAACATGTCAAACTTCAAATCACCAATGATCACAATATGTTCATGGTGTTCAATGTCTTTTTTTATAGTCTAAATGAGTTGAGAAACATCATCAAGTGGTGCATGAGGTGGTACACTAGAGATATTTTCCAATTTGACAATAGTGTTATTGATTTGAAATCAAATAACATGTGTTCTATATGCTTCGTTGCATCAATCTATTATTTATAAAGGGATATCATCTTTTTGCAACATGTACAAATGCCATGAAGAATGAAATGTTGATAGACATTTGTTTTTTGTTGCTAGAATACTTTGTTTCAAAACAAGTTTGTTTGTGTTTCCTGCAAATACAAGATATCAACTTGCAATAGATAATACTCATTGACAATATTCTGTATGTAGTGGCACACTTCTTGTGTTCAAGGAGTATATGAGCAAAGTGTTTTTTGTTGATATTTATTTAAAACTATGTTTAATTTTTAGATGTGCATTTGTTTGAAGTCTTTGTATCTTTGTAACAACTATTTTGGACATAGTAAAATATTTTGTTCCAATTTGCTTATGAGATAAAAAGATTCAATGCCATTAACTTGAGTAATTGAAGTGTACACTAGTCCATGTTGTTTAATTCTCGTTGAGTCAAATGCTAAGCCATCTGTGGTAAGGCTTTGATAGACATTTTTTTTGTTGTTGCAAGAATACTTTGTTTGAAAACAAGTTTGTTTGTGTTTCCTGCAAATACAAGATATCAACTTGCATTAGATAATACTCATTGACAATATTCCGTATGTAGTGGCACACTTCTTGTGTTCAAGGAGAATATGATCAAAGTGTTTTTTGTTGATATTTATTTAAAACTATGTTTAATTTCTAGATGTGCATTTGTTTGAAGTCTTTGTATCTTTGTAACAACTATTTTGGACACAGTAAAATATTTTGTTCCAATTTTCTTATGAGATAAAAAGATTCAATTTCATTAACTTGAGTAATTGAAGTGTACACTGGTCCATGTTGTTTAATTCCCGTTGCGTCAAATGCTAAGCCATCCGTGGTAAGGCTTTGCTATCTATGTATTGTTCGTGTGCATGCTAATTGAACTAGAAATTGTTGGCAAAGAATAATGGTTCCATTTGTTAATTGAACTTATCTACATATTCTTGTTACACGTGTCTAGTTTTCAAGATTGCTAGATGTGAACAAATGATGTAATGAAGCTTTCAAGAGCTATCTCAATTGATGGCTCTGGGAATTCAATCCACACAATGGCATTGTTTCTTTCTATGTAGGATTTTAAAATACCTTCTACACCATTAACTAACACATCTTCTATAGCATAGTTTCCTCCAATTACCTTGATAAGCATATTTATCTTTAGTTCAATTATAGGGCGCAAACGCATTTTCTTGTCACCATATATATTTGTTTTCATAAGATATGTTTTCTTATAAAATGCTTTTAATGTGAATACCTTTGAGTTAAGAAGAGATAACATTTTATGATTGTGTTGTTTAATGTATTTGTTTCTATAAAAGGGATATGGAAACATTTGATGATTTGGTGGACATCTATAGCAATGTTTGCTTAGATAGTCAATGTCAACATTTGTTTGTGAACATGCTCAAATTCTATTTAGAATGGGTATGAAAATTTTATTGTCATGTCTCATGACCTCTTTTAGTTCAAAATATTTGACATTGTCTATCCAAAAAGTATACAAAATCTTGCCATTATGAAATCATGGTTTTTGAAATATCCAAGTGTCAATTACAAGTTGTGCTTCACAAAGTTCACCAAAAAAAATGATATCGAGGTTTCTAAAATATATGGTTGGAGTGTGCATAATTTCTCAAAGTCTTTTGTCAATGTTGCATAACATTCAAGCTCCAATGAGGTTCACTTCATCTATAAGCTATAGACAAAGCTGCACATATTCCTTAGTAAAAAATTCTAAAGTGATAGATTTTTCGTGGAAACATGTTTGCAAATCCCAAAGGCAACCATAATGTTGAGTGGGTTGTGATTCCATCATTATTATATATGGTTTTTCTGGTAGATAAAACTATGATTCCTTGTTTTTTAGAGCACCACTATCAGGTTGTTTACTATAAAAGCACAATAGGTCGTGGTAGATTGCTTTAGCTATAGTTGTTTCCCCTATACCTTCTCTCCAATTAGGAACAAATGAAGTGGTGTGTCAGGATTTTTCTTTCCTCCTTATGATTTTTTGTGTTACTATTTGTTGTTCTCTATTATTATTTTTTTCTAATTTCATAGTAAAATTTTGTGCTTAAATCATATCATTGTTGCACATTGTTAATAGGGTTATTGGACAAAGGATGCATTTTTCTAAATTTTGTTTTGTATATTAGACAATTTTTTTTATCATACTTTTCTAGTTCAAAGCTACATGCCTATTGTTCAAAAGTGGACTCGCATACAAAGATTTTCTCAAATCAAGTTGCAACAATTTCTGAAGCTATATCAATGTCGCCCCATGTTTTTTTTGTTCAAAATTTTTTCAACAAGATCTAATCCAGATTGAATCATTATATTATTTTTCATTTATCTCAATGCTTTTAGAGTGGAAAAAAGTGGAGGAATCAACTTACAGGGCCATTTTAGTGGTAGGTCCTAATTTGGAAAATTGGGATTCAAAACCTTATGGGGCCATTTTGAGTCATCAATGACATTTTTTGGGGTTAAAAATTTTCCAACACAACTGGGGCCCCGTGACGTTATTCTAAACATTGATACCTTTCCAATGGTTCAAACATCTTGTCAATCACAAGTAGTATGCAAAAGTTATGCATCCCACAAGTTGATCTACCATGTTGACCACCATGGTATGAGATGATGCCACGTCAACCCCCATTATTCATGGATATGGGGCTAGCCACATACGTAATTTCAAGAATATTCTAGAAGGTTCAAAACCCTATCATAATTGAGGGTTGAGAAAGTAAAAAAGCTACCCATGTATTGCTATCAGACTATGTTAAATATCAGGCCACTAGGAGGAGAAGGGGTTCCATTCTTTTGCATTGTATCTCATTCCATAGTTGAATCAAACATCTGAGAGTGGTATTCCGTGAGCATAATAGAGGAGAAGATATTATGTAGAAGCCATATAAGCCACAGTTCAAAGACAACTCCTTGAAGAGTGCCTCTTTCTTTGTACTTGCATCATTTCTATACCATAGAAAAGAGAGTAGAGAAGCCTCACACTCTACCTGGGTTTTATCCCATACTGGATTTCCTAGGTCACATCTTTTGTTTATTTGTGGATGGTGTCAATGTATTTTACTGTTCTCTATTTTTCGCATTTTATCTATTTCATGCATAAGCAGAAAATCAGTAACTAAACATTCTGGAGATCTAAAGGAAAATTAACCTTAATAGTAAATATTTTAGTATTTTATTAGATATGTTGTGACAAACTATTCTAGTGGAATATCCACGGTGTTTTACATATCATATTGGTATCAAAGAAGGTTTTTCTTTTGGGTGTTTGTGGGAATTTGCAAGATCTAGGAATCGACTTAAATAAAAGTTGCAAAAACCCTAGCCATGTCAGATGTGTATGTTCATAATAACCCTCGAGATCCAAAAAAAGAGAGATTTGAGCAATTGCAAGCACAAGTTGCTAACATCGGTCGCAATATGAACCTCCTCATGGTGGCTCTAGCAAGAAAGCTCGAACCATTCAGAGTGATGTAGGCTCTAACTCAGATATCATATCATAGGGGAAATCGGGAGATCGGGAAGAATCGATAAAGTAGTCACAAAGAGAATATGAGAAAGAGTAGTTGAGTTCGAGTGTTGTTAACCCTTCATAGTCCCTATTTAATATGTAAGTGAAAGTGGACATGCAACCATACGAAGGTGAGATCAATGTATTAAAATTGAATCATTGGTTACAACAACTAGAAGTTTATTTTAGCGTTCACCATATAGATGAAGGGAAGAATATTTCATTTTCTAGATTGAAGTTAGAGGGGCATGCTTTAACTTGGTGGGTAGGACACACTAAAACACTTAGGCTAGAGGGTGATCTGTCGGTAACTGGGTGGGGGTAATTCAAAACCCTCATCAAGTCCCAATTATACCCTACCAGTTATGTAGAGGACCAATGGATTTGGTGGCTTTACTTCAGGAAGAGGCAGTGGTAAAGTGTACAGGAGTACACCACTGAGTTTAGAAAGATGGCCATCATGATGGGTATCTCTCCCAAGAACCTAGATGTACTCCTTAAGTATCTGGGGGGTTTACAAGTCATCTATGAAACTAGGTGATTCTCTTCATGCCAAGGACAGTGGATGAGGCATGTGTACAGGCATGGTACCTAGAAAACATAGGCCAAAAGAAAGGGCAGCCAAGTGGTTCAAAGCAGAAAGAGCACCAGAAAGCTTCCAAGGAGGGGAAGAAATAGTGGAAAGGTGGAAAATATAAAAAGAAAAAAACCACTACACATCAGAGTAAATATCCCAACAAACATTGCAATCATTGCAACATTGATGGCCACACTGAGCAAAAATGTTGGAAACTACATCTAGAGTTGAACCCAAAGAGCCGCAAGAAGGAAAAAAAGAAAAATAAACTTCTAGCCACATATTCAAGCAATGAGGTTGAAATTAACTCATATGTGGATGCAAATATTTTGTGCACATCTATGTAGAAGGAGATGAATCTGAGTAGCCTTCATCACCAGAAAGAGAAAGAGATGACCAAGCTCTTCGACATTAAGATTTAGGTCAAGAAGACCAAGATAGATTCTCTACTCGAATCTGGTTCGCAAGCTAATCGCATAGCAACAGATCTAGTTAGCAAGCTTAGATTGGAGGTTCACGATCATCCTAGCCCCTATACATTGGGTTGGGTAAACAAGGATGTAGAGATAAAGGTAACAAAACAGTGTAAGATTAAATTTATTATAAGTGTTGATTTTATTGATGAAGTGGAAATGGATGTAGTATCGCTTGATGTATGTGGATTAGTGTTTGGAAGCACTTACATGTATATGAAGGATGAAATATTCATGCAAAGAGCTAACTAGTACCAATTGACCAAGGATGGGAAGTCCTACATCATCAACACACATAAAGGCATGTCAAAGATATCACTAGTAAGTTCCAACCAAGCCAAGAATTTGATTTCAACATGTTTTTCTTTTCTTAAGAGAAAATCAATGTGATGATGAGTCAATGAGAGTGAAGGAATCCCTAAAAGGGTACTAAAGAACACAAACATCAATTGGAGGATTTTCTACAAGAATACAAAGGAGTATTCAAGGATCCTAAAGGGATACCACCCAAGAGGGAAGTGAATCATGAAATATAATTGTTTCCAAACTCCCCATTGTCGAATATTGGGATGTATAGACAATCTTTTATGGAAGCAAATGAAGTGAAGAAGCAATTGCAACAACTATTGGAGCAGGGTGTGATTCTACCAAGTACCTCACCTTGTGGGTCACCCATCATAATTGTACCCAAGAATGATGGGACTTGGAATTATATGCAAATCAGATTTATTGAAATCTTCCTTATCAACTAGATTCAAATGTATTAGTTTCAGTCAAATTCAAATTCAACTCTCTTGGAGAAAATAAATTTAAATATGATCAAATAGTGTCAGAATACTTAGCTCTTGAATAGCTTATATATTTTTGTATCCTCTCATGGACTTTCTTCCATTGCCTATATTCAAAATTGTTTTCCATATAGCTATTCGACTTAATAGAGTCACACATAGCATTAGTTTCGTAACAATACTTGCTAATTACAACATCTACAACATTTCGAGGAAATTTTTAGCATGATAAGTTCAATCCAATCAAGGAAATTGTTGGTGAAACTATCCTAGATGGATAGTGCTTGTCATGCCATTTCTGGTGGTATGTGGAATGTCACATAACTCCTCCTGCTTTGAGAGTTATGGCTTTACGAA
>JZKD02S0130077.1:167813-181824 GCA_000966675.3 Picea glauca
GAACCAAAAGCGGCTCGCTAGCCCTGAATTTAATGCCTTGCAGGCTGGTAGGTTGATGGCTTGATGAGGGATGGGGAGGTGGACCGCCTATCCGTAGAGCCATCATGACTGACCGGCGCAAGGGTAATCGTGCCACATGCAACCTCGCGAGAGGATAAGGCGTATGGTTGGAACGATTGAAGGGGGGACGCGAGGGGAACTCTGATAATGACGCAGAGTGAGTGATTGCAGAGAGGGAGGATTGCAACCTTCGCTCCTGGGCACTGGCAGACAGAGGGACGCAGGTCTCAGGACATCGTGGTCTCAGCTCGGGGGTGGCTAGTGGTAAATCCAGTAGGAGTCGCTACGCCTACGGTTGGGTGGAAATGAGCACCCCTCTCAGCAATCGCTTCCATTACTGAACTTACTTCTGATAAGTGTTTTGCTCATATTGCATCTGGGATTTATATGTTGTCACATATGTTCATAGACTTGTGGAATTGTACATGTTTTCCTGTGTAGAAATGTCTGTGTATTAATTGATGATAAGGAGTAGATATTAGCTCATAGAACTGTGAAATTGTAAAGGATTGCAGCATGAGAGTGTTCGTGTTACGCTTGATATGAATAAGTTGATATATGTTTATCGCAAAGGATACCATGCACGACGTACGTCGATAAAATGAAGCCAATCATGCCCAACCATTCTCGGGAAGTTCTCTTCCTTTATCCGCTCCCGGAAAAGGCCCCGGTAAGGATCTCTTCACAGAGATTTCCTCTTTGGAAAGGTTCGCTAAGAACCCAGAGTAAGGACTTGAACGCATAGGCCTTATTAACCCTGCACGAGGAGGAATGATCCCGTTAAGGTTCCAAGGTAGTAGTGTTGTGAGGAGTGACAAGTCGACAGATGAGATCTCATCGGAGGAACCATAGTCATTCACGACCATTAGATGGACGAAAGTAACGCAGGCGTTACATACCTTGCCTTTGCCCTCTATCATCGTGAGCAACGAGGAAATTGGGATCATAGACCCCAAGACTCAAAGGAAACGAATCTAGACCGTTAGATCTCGGTCCAAATTACCCATCAGCCGTTGGATTTGGAGAAGATGCGCAGGGGTTAAGCACAGGGGTAGGCGTGCGAGGAAGTGATCTGAGCCATCAGATCTGGGGTAGAAATTTCGTAATCCGTTGATCTCGGCAGGACACGCGTCAGCGTTTGGGAGGCGTCGGGATTTTTACCATCGGAGATTTGGGGAGTATAGATCCGTTGCATATTGAAATCGCGATACGCGATTTCCCGATCAGATCTGGACCGTCCATTGTACAGGACGCATGGCAGAGGATCCCGAAAAGTCGTGAATCGGGAATCGGAGTTCCTGAGAGCAAAGGGAACAGGACTTCGAAAATCCTGAAATCCCGAGAAAAGATCCTAGCCGTTGACCTCGGCAGGACACGCGTCAGACATCAGGCTAGGAATCGGGATTGTAAACCATCGGGGATTTTAGGAGCAAAGAGATTGTGGTATCAGGATTCGCGATCCGCGAAATCTCGATAAGCTCGGAACCGTCCATTAATATGGACATGTGTCAGAAGATCCGAGGAGGTCGCAATTCGGAGAGTCGGAGTTCGGCATATCGGAGTTTCAAGAGCCATGAAACTCTTACACATCGAAACCGCGATATGCGAATTTCCGACACCATCCTAGGCCGTTGATACAAGGGACACGTGTTGAGCATCCGGAGAGAATCGGAGATCGGGATATTGCGAGTCCCGGGTATATGTGTTTTATGTCATCGCAAATGTCGAAACCCTGATGGAAGGTTATACGGTTACAGTCATATGGTAAGTGGTCACATGGACCATGGTATAGCCAAGGGGGGGCTAGCCAGTGTAAAGGTGCGTCGAGAGTCCAAGGGACTTGTGCACCATAACATTGAGAGGCACCAAACCCCAGCAAGAACTTAAGACCGTGGTCTTGTGAACTTTGTGGTTGTATTGACTAGGACTTAGCCCGGAAATCCAATACACTAGGAGCACATCGGGGATCGGAGGATTGGGATTTCCAAGTACGTGTGCACCGCGGCACCGCAAACTCCGAAACCTCGACGAGAAGCTGTCGTATGGTCATGTAGGAACCAGTCGTGTGAATCAAAGGCTTAGCCAAGAGGGGCTGAGGCAACCAGAGGGGCGCGTCGAAAATTCATTCCATCGGGGATCGGGGATTCGAGAGGACAGGGACCCTCGACACCACAACCTCCGAAACCCCGAATCCCGATATTTAACCAGGGGTTGGCAATTCTGCAAATGCCGGTTTTCTGGAGATTTCTCTCTCGTGGGAGATTAATCCAAAGTTTTTAAAATTATGATAGTGGTTATGTTACAATATAGGAGAAGACATTAGAACCAGTGCAAGAGAGAGTTATATGATATATTACAATATTATCAAAGGCAAGGAGTTCTTTTAGGACATAATAAAAAAAATTAAAATAAAGAAGAGGACAATAAAAACTCGAAAACTAAATGTTTAGTTTTTGTTTAATTTGAATTTGTTATAGAAAAAGTTGTTTTTAAAAAGGAAATATTGTTTTAATACAAATCACAATTATGGTCTTTATGCAAAATGCACCATGCAACTGATGCAAAAAAATGTAAGTATATATTTTTTTATTGTAGCACTAATGGACTATATTTTTGTTCATAGTTCCTTATTTTTAACAATGATTAGATAACTTAGCCAATAAAGTACTTCTAGGCTTGATAGAGATAGAAGCATATAACAAAAATACTTTTGAAAAACATAACAAAAGTATTTAACTTGCTTTATATGTCAAGGAATCTTGAATAAAGCATACATGCTATTGCTAGTTGAAATACCTAAAAGAGAAACAAAGTTAGTGAAAACAATAAGTATGTTCTTTGTCTTTTAAGGAATTTTGATAGAAAGACAAATGATGATATTTTAAATCAAAATAGGAAAAATCAGTATCTAGAAGATTTTATAATATGCAAAGAGCAGTGAGTAGTGTATATGTATAGAGGTTATTGTTATGGTCAAAAGTCTAGATTGAAACTAGTTTATGTTAAACCGTTTAACAAGTACAATAATAATAGGAAAATACATTTTTTGTGAGATCTATGATAAACAATATGTGAAATTTAAAGTCTGTATTGAAACTAGTTTATGTTGAACCATTTAACAAATGGAATAAAAATAACTATGAAGATGCCTTTTTAGACCTATGATAAACAACATGTAAAATTGAACCATTGTTGAACATGTAGAATAGATGTTGAATTGAAATATTTCAGTAGACATATAATACATATAAAGAAGTACACAAGATCACATAATGGAACATAATCAACTTAAAAGCAATAAAGAGTATATAATTGTGTTTTTCAAAATAAGAGTATGAAGGGAAATATATTGTTTATGGAACTTATCAAAAGCTCAAAAGTGTTATATGATTCAAGTCCATGGAAAAAAAAAACCTGCTCATTCACATACAAGTTTAAAAAAAAAGATGTTGTAAAAGTTCAAAATTGTTGCCAAGCATCAAATTCCAAAATATTGTAAAAACATGCAAAGTATAAACTTTTACGGATTTGATAAACGAGTAGCCAAAGTAAACACCAAATTCTAATTTTTCTATAGTTCTTGCATAAGTGGGTGATATGAAACCTTGAAGGACAACATCTTTATGTTTGTTGCATACATGCTTTCAACATTGCTTAGAAAAAAAGAAAAAATAAAGATGTTGGTCTTTAGTAGTCTATCTAAAAAACATTATCATAGATAAAACAGTAAATCTAATGCGAAAAAAACAAATGCAAGGATTGCATATGAGAAAAGTTGCAATAATATAAATGTAAATGAAAATGAAATTTTCAAATAGAAATCATTGAATAGAAGTAAAATTTTATAGCATAATAACAATTAAAAGTGTGTAAGAATTAGAGAAAACATTAATGATTTAATTAGAAAAAAATTGAAATCCAAAATGGAAGAAAAAAATTGCTTTTCAATAACAGCATATTACGCTAAATGTCAAATTCTTTTTATAGGAACATTGATTCAAAGAAATTGTTTTTTTATAGAAGTGGATAATGTTGCAATGGGGATGTAAGCTTACTAATTTGTGTATGGAATAATAGCATAGTTGCTTGAAAGTATAAAAGATCCTTGTAGGTGAAATTATTGAAGTTCGGTGAATGTTTGACTAATATAGTTTTGATATTGTTCAAAACATGTTTTTGTTATTTTGGGAAGACTTTCTATAGCCGTGGGTTTTGTATAGAACAAGTGATATTTGTGTTAGTGGTTTATAATGTAAATTCAAAGTTATGATCATAGAAGTATGCTTTGTTTGCTTAACAAGAACACATTTAGCTATTAGATTTTACAAAAGAAAAGATGTTGGTAGAAATTGTTTGCAATTGGTGCAATAAGGTTCAAAAGTGACAAGTTTTTTTTTTTTTTTTGCACTTAATCACCCTTCAACTTGTATGTAAATTTAGTATTTGTTAATGATATATGGGAGGAAATATCTAAGGAGAAGTTGGAATTCTGTCAAATAGAGTAAATGGTAGAGCAAATTACTTGAAAACTAGAGCATCACTTAGATTGTGCTACTGACAAGAGCCAGTAGTTTATGCTTGTTGACATTGTCATTTAACACATGGATGGAAGTCAACTATCTAGCATGCAAGGAAGAAGTTTCGTTTGGACTATTTCAAACTATATTTTTGATTAAAAACATTGGGGCAATTTGGAAAGATAACTATTTTTACACTTCAAAACAAAATTCCTTGTAGGAGCGATTTATCTCTAGTTGGAAAAGAAAAAAATGACAATTTTTTTCTTTAAACAAAATATTGAACATATTGTTAGATTCAATAAAAAAGAGTTCAGTGAAATGTAGAATATGCATGTATTGTTTGAGAGGATACAATACTTATTGTAGCTTTGCTATGCTTTAGTTGACCATCTTTGAGGAAGAGTTCATATTGATTGTTACTCTAACAAAAAAATGTCACAATAGGAGCAATAGATCCAATTGGATAAGTTGCTTTTGATGTAGCTAGTGTAGCTTTTATTGTGTCTAGTGAAGCATGAATGTTTGTGCAAACATTTTCAATTTGCTCAATGGTTGTGGCTATGTTCAGGACAATGCAATATTTGACATCTCCTCATTCAAACAAGGACTTTTGTCGAAGGCCAAAGTTTCTAATATGAACATTCAATCCAAGTTTCAAGTAAAAAACAAATTCTTGAATCAAATCATTTGCATCATTTACTATTATAATCACTTGTCCATGTTTGTCAATGATATTAGCATCCCATGTAAAAGTTATATTTTTGTTGGGGAGTTAATGGGCCATAAAGAACTAATGCATCACCATCAAAAACTTTTTAAGGTCTATGTGTGCATAATTGCACAATAGAACACAGTGTTTCAATGGATTGTGATAGAAAAAAGAAGATGGGATTTAAGAAAGTTATTTTAGATTTTTTTTTTATGATAGGTGTATTCTATGTTTGAAGGTAAAAGTCATTCATTGATTCTACAGTATTGACTTTTTTTTAGAGAACAAAACATTAAAAACATAAGTGGATTCATTACTGGAGGAAAATTTGACATGAATGTGACTCACTTGTTTGGTGTTGTTGTTTTATCATCATGGTAAAAAGGATACAGCTGACGGATCAATGGATGGCACGGGCCGTAGCTTGGTATCACTGCTTAGAACTACTTGCTTTATTTATGTCCCGCTAACTCAAGGTCAAACAAACTAGTTATGGCAGTTAGATCTCAGCTAAAAACTCAACTCATTTGGGTTGGTTGGAACCGTGGATTTCATAGGATGCAAAAGATCTTTTTGTTGATAGTTTTTACTAAAGTTTTTTAAGAGTGTCACTTTTGTTGCATGTAAGATGCTATGAGTGGCCAAGGATGTAGTACATTGTTTCTTTAAGAATCTTTTCAAATCCACTTTGTTCTATATGTTTTCACCGCAGAATCACTTCCTCTTCTTTCAAGAGAGAGATTGATCGAGAGTAGAGAGAGACTTTAATGTCTAGAAATGATTGAGAAATGGGAAGGTGTGCATTAATTATGTATGTAAACTAGAATCAACCAATTATGTTATTGTTCTTTTAACCTCTTTATTGATGAACTGTTGAATAAGAAAATGCCCTAGTGTTCAATGAATTGAAGCTCAAGGCCTTTTTTAAGCTTAGTTGTTTTATTGTTGAATCAAAGACAAAATATCCAAACAATTCAAAGTGATGTATGTTCAAAGGAGTAAGTTTGAAATGAACTTGTTGAGAAAATATGTCTAGAAAAGCAAAAGGGTCTAGCAACCATGGCGTGTGGAAAATACAAAAGAAAAAGAAATGCATATCTTTTTTGCTAAAACATTTTTCAACGTAGTATTTAGTATGAAAATTTTTCAGTGAATTGATTTACATAATTGTTGGATCAATTGATTAGTGACAATCACTAAGGGGGAGTAAGTTCAAGTATTGTTTGTGTGCATGCTATTTGAACTAGAAATTAATGGCAAAGAATAGTGGTTCCATTTGTTAATTGAACTTATCTACATATTCTTGTTACATGTGTCTAGTTTTCAAGATTGCTAGATGTGAACAAATGATGTAATGAAGCTTTCAAGAGCTATCTCAATTGATGGCTCCGAGAATTCAATCCACACAATGTCATTGTTTCTTTCTGTGTAGGATTTAAAAATACCTTCTACACCATTAACTAACACATCTTCTATAGCATAGTTTCCTCCAATTACCTTGATAAGCATATTTATCTTTAGTTCAATTATAGGGCACAAATGCATTTTCTTGTCACCATATTTATTTGTTTTCATAAGATATGCTTTCTTATCGAATGCTTTTAATGTGAAAACCTTTGAGTTAAGAAGATATAACATTTTATGATTTTGTTGTTTAATGTATTTGTTTCTATAAAAGGGATATGGAAACATTTGAAGATTTGGTGGACATCTATAACAATGTTTGTTTAGATAGTCAATGTCAACATTTGTTTGTGAACATGCTCAAATTCTTTTTAGAATGGATATGAAAATTTTATTGTCTTGTCTCATGACCTATTTTAGTTCAAAATATTTGACATTGGTTATCTAAAAAGTATACAAAATCTTGCCATGATGAAAGCATGGTTGTTGAAATATCCAAGTGTCAAGTACAAGTTGACAGTTGTGCTTCACAAAGTTCACCAAAAAAAATGATATCGAGGTTTCTAAAATATGTTGTTGGAGTGTGCATAATTTCTCGAAGTCTTTTGTCAATGTTGCATAACATTCGAGCTCCACTGAGGTTCACTTCATCTATAAGCTACAAGCAAAGCTACACATATTCCTTAGTAAAAAATTCTAATGTGATAGATTTTTCGTGGAAGCATGTTTGAAAATCCCAAAGGCAACCATAATGTTGAGTGGGTTGTGATTCCATCGTTATTATATATGGCTTTTCCGGTAGATAAAACTATGATTCCTTGTTTTTTAGAGCACCACTATCAAGTTGTTTACTATAAAAGCACAATAGGTCGTGGTAGATTTCTTTAGCTATAGATGTTTTCCCTGTACCTTCTCTCCAATTAGGAACAAATGAAGTGGTGTGTCAGGGTTTTTCTTTCCTCGTTATGATTTTTTGTGTTACTATTTGTTGTTCTCTATTAATTTGTTTTCTAATTTCATAGTAAACTTTTGTGCTTAAAACAAATAATTGTTGCACATTGTTAATAGGGTTATTGGACAAAGGATGCATTTTTCTAAAGTTCGTTTTGTATATTAGACAATTATTTTAGGGTAAATTCATGGAGGTGGGTAACACTTTCGTGACAATCTGATCTCCAAAATTCCGAAAGACATTTTTTCAGCCGAACCAATAATTTCTTTCAGCCGAAAAATATTTTTTCAGCTGAACACTTGAACGTCAAATCGAACGGTACAGTGACGACGCCCTCGATTTTCATGTAGAATTTTAGTTGGACGTATTTTTTTCATCCAGCAATACCTTTTCGACCGACAGATATTCCGACCGAAAAGCTATTTCGTCTGAAAGAATATTTCGTCCGAAAAACTCTTTCGACCGAAATATCTCTTCGGCCGAAAATCTCTTTCAGTCAAAAAACAATTTATATATTCACCACACATCGTGACTGTTACGTTTTTTCATCTCTTGGCGATTGTGAGAGGGTTTTTTGGTGAGTGTCAGTGAGTGATAGTGAGTGAGCTCTTGGCGAGTGTGAGGGAGCTCTTCGTGCGGACGTCGTGTTGGCGGGCGGTGTTGCGGGCGGGCGGGTGGTCGTGTTGGCAGGCGGTCCTGCAAGCGGTCGTGTTGGCGGGCGGTCTTGCGGGTGGTTGGAGGTAAGATTTAACTTCAGTTTCAAATTTAAATTTAAATTATGTAATCTTTAATTTAAATTTTTAATTATAATTTTTATTGATTCTTTTATTTTGTTGTTTTAAATTTTAATTATAATTTTAAATTATAAGTCATAGTCCCGTGGATTGTGACTTGGCCACAGGGGGCGAGCCCTATGGCCAAGTCGTGGGCATGCCAACGGCTTGGCCACAGGGGTTCCCCCCTGTGACCAAGTCACAAACCCATGGGCTGTGAATTGGCCACGGGGGTGAGCCCTATGGCCAAGCCATTGGCGTACCTATGCCTTGGCCCCTCACAGCCAAGTCATAGTCCCATGGAGAAAAGGGTCATTTATCTGTCCAGTATAAAGTGGAAAACCAAACCACCCAACCCCGCGACCAAGTCACAGTAAAAAATGACGACTGCTAATACCAAGAAAAATGCAACTGTAAAAACACCTTGTGCTACAAGACACTACATTTCAGTCCTGCCAACCTGCCACGGATAAGGTGTTCCTTGTCAGATCCCAGTTTTCTAATACCAATGATGATCCCATTTCATTCCTGCCAACTTGCCACAAATAAGGTGTTCCTTGTCAGATCCCAGTTTATATCGTGTTATTTGAAAACACTTGTTTACATTCTAGTTTGAGTCTGGAGATTTCAGTCAATATCTAATACTATAATCGATCTCAGATTTTCAAAATTACAATATTTTCTCCTTAATTTTGTTGAATACCAGCTAAATCCAAAAATAGCGATATGCTCTTGTAATGTAAGAATATACCATGCAATGTCGAGGAAAATTAGTTCCAGCTTGAGTTTGAGTGAAAATGCAATCTAGATTTGTCCCCATGGACTGTGACTTGGCCACGGGGGCCCAACCAAGTCCATCAATCAAATTCTGAGTTGGGGACTACTAGTTAGTGAAACCCGTATTTAATTCTGAGTTGAGGACTACTAGATAATGAAACCTGTATTTAATTTTGAAGAGTACTCTTGCTACATAAAATAAAACAACAAGATATCATCTGTAGATTCTATTTGAGGATGGACATATATATTTTAGATTACACAGATTCTTTAGATTACAGATTCCGTAGATTACAAATTCTGTAGATTACACAATATATTTTTAGATTTTGGATGGACAGACTCTGTAGATTACACAGTATATTTTTATATTTATGTTAGTGTTAGATTTGTTAATCAATATTAATTTCTTGTATTTGTGTTTATTTTAAATTTGTTAATTAGTATTTAGATTTCAGATTTGTTATGTGTGCATGTGTGTATTATATTTCTTGTAAATATAATACAAATAAATCTGTTTTTCTATTTCTTTTTCTTTAAATATAAAATTGTTCTTGTATTTCTTTTTCTTTAAATACAATTATGTTATTATTTTTCTTAAAATATAAACCTGGTAAATAAAATATAAAATATAATTCTGGTAAATATATCTACCTCATGACGTAAAGTAAAGTATGGTAAATAAATATCCATGTCAAAATAAAACCAATGTTAAACATGATTAATTACAAATAAATCAGGGGATCAAAATTGGGAACATTACAAGATGTAAGGTTCAAATATTTGTAAAGATTTTTATGGAGAGTTAAAAGGTGCCCTCTTGAATGGAAATTGTTTTTTCAAGGTTTTCCTCTTGATTTTATATAATCAATAAGGCTTCCCTCTTGATTTTATATAATGAGTAGATGTTTGACTTCTTCAGAATCAATTCTTCACTAGTTTCTACTTTATTCTTCATGTTCTTATCTATAATTCATATATAAAAAACACACAGAAAACTAAATGCACAATGAAGAACATAAATTATATAGTGCAAACGAGAGAATATACTTGAAAATGGAGAAGAAGAATTAGAACATAAAATAACCATCATGTTTTATTGAGTGAGAGAGGAGAGCCTTCTATAAGAAAGGTGAATTTTTCCTTCTTGTTATTAGATGATTACAATAGAAGTTGCAACAACTAACTAAATTCTTACAACAATAATTACTAAAAGCGCACTAAATGCTTGTAGTGGAAAGTGTTGAAGCGAACTATTGTCTACAATAGAAATATATGAAACTAATTACAATACTAGTTAAGGAGTGCCCCCTCATCCTGAGTGGCCAAGGAAATGGGGAACACTTCTTGGTGAATTAATTCCTCCCTGTTTAGATCCGGAAGTGTCCATGCTTCCACCATGAAATGAGGGAAATTGCATTGCAAATGATGTTGGCATTTGAATTGGTACTTTTCCAACAAGAGCCATACATGATCTCCTAAATGAAAGAACAATGGTGTGCACTTCTTATCATTCCTTTGTTTCACACGGTCTTGGGCTGCTCGTAAGGAAACTACTTCCTGAGCATAACACTGAGTCTTGACATATGGATAAAACGTTGAGATGACTGATGTTCTTGTTGGTGATGTGTCAAGCCCAAAGGAGCATGGGTCTATGAATGGAATGTCATCGAATGATCTCCTAGTTTAAGTACCACCCCACTAGAAAAATATAATGCATGCTTCTTAATCTCAAAGGGTTGATTCATATCTGAAAAATGGAGAACCTGTGAAGAGTATAATGCAGGTGGAAGCTGAGCGAATTGGTGCCTAACCTTTTGCAAAATAATCTCGAGGTCATGGGAATTAGAGTGTGCTAGCCATTGTGCCAAAACCTATCCCAAAGATGGATCTAATCGATGCCATACTATGTCCAGTATGAGTCCCAAATGCGAAATTGATGTGTGTCCTACATAGGATTTATTTACCTAAAGTCTATGTGCCTGCAAAATCTCGAGGATACTACAGACGTGATGAAGATGTTATGCCCAAGAATTACTGAAGACCAAGATATCATCAATATAAATGATCATACAATTACCCAAATGACTTGTTGCATCCATGCGAATTTGATGGTAACCAACTGTCAAATCCATCTGCATGAAGGAATAATCCCCTTGTAAGTGGTCCAACAATCCCTCAATCCAGGGTAGGATGTAGCGAGCTTTAACATTGGATTTATTAAGGGCATGGTAGTGGGTCACTAGGTGTCATTCTGAATGATTCTTGTTTTAGATAACAAAGGCAGGGGATGCACATGGAGACAATGAAGATGGAATATGGCATAAGTTCAAAATTTGACCAATTGGGTTTTCCATCTTATTATCCTCTTGGTGAGTGTTGTGATAGGATAGGGTGTCAGGAAAATAAGCACCAGGAATTAGATCAAGTGTGAGCTTGATAGAGTGAGACAAGGGAAGTTTTGTGGGTTGTGTGAATACATCTGCAAATTCTTGGAGTGAGGGATCCCTGATAGGAGGTACAAGGTTATTTCGATTGTATGGGTTAATGGAGTGAACTAAGAACAAAGAGACACATTGGTTCAGACTGACTTGATTAATGATCACACAGTCAATAATAAGCTCAGTGGATTTAGGAGCAGAAGAAGTAAGAACATAGGTGCGCCCTCATGTTGCAAGTGGTATTGATGAGATTTAGCATGATAGATAGTGTGTCGGGCCTGTTGGTAGGGAATGCCAAGTAACAAATCAACATAATTAAGAGGAGAGACACCACACACCACAATATCTTAGAAAGGGCCAATCACAAAGGTAACCGCACAACATTGGGAGACAGTGAGACAAGGTCTTCCTTTTGTACCCAGCCGAGTTGGTATGGGGATGGGTGTGGAGTGGTGGGTAGGTTCAGGCGTGTGACCAATTTCTGGGCCACGAGGTTCTTTTGGCTTCTGTTGTCCAATATGAGAGTAGCCAACTCATGCTTGATCTGACAATTATGTGTAAACAAGGGCATATTATAGATGTCAAATTCATTAGTGGTCATCAGGATCAATGAAGGGTGCACTTCAGTAGGATTTTTGAGATAGACTACTTCAATATGGTTAGGGGAATCTATTTGAGCGACCTCTGCAAATAGAGTTTGGTTGGTGCGAATGTTCTTAAGTGACCGACAGTTTGCAGATGCATGCGAGTTTGTCTTATGAAAGGTACACTATGGCACATTTATGGGTGTGGATGGGAACGTAGGGGAAACCAGGGAATGCTCAGTATGTGAAGGATTAGCAGTAGAAGGACCATATCGGGTTGGGGAGAGAATATTTGAGGAGCCACTTTACACTCCATGTCCAAGGCCTAAAGAAAGGCCTTGTCCAAGGAAGGAGACTCAAACAAATCGACTTCACGATGGAAAATTGTTAATAAACCAAAATTAAAGTTGACAATCAATACCTCTTCCAGATCATAAATATGTAGTTGGATGCATAAATTGTAGAAGGAATCTATGTATCTTTGTACTAAATGATGGGAGATTTGTTGGAGTTGCAACCATTTGGCAAGGAGGTTCTGTCGACATCCTGAGATATAGAAGTGATCTCTAAGTGCCTAGAAAAATCCCTCCCATGTCGTAATGTGTGGTGTCTATGTCTCGACCGAGTCACCTATGTTCATGACCCAGGAAGAATTCTCCAGTTCAGTGTCGCACCATGTTTGTGTAATTCCTTCGATTTGCAGACTGACGATATGAACCTTCATGTCTTCTGTCATCTCAAGACATGTATGAAAGTATGTGGAAAGACTGTGAAGCCAAGAGTCAACATTATCACCATTCATTTGGCTTGCTAATTTCGGTAATTGGAAGCACGTATCGAGCTGCATGGGTTTTGGAGCTCTGTATTATTGAAGATGGAGTAGCTCCTTGAGATCCATTGTTAAATTTTGAATTAGAGCTGTGGTAGTGGATGCAGAATCCTTTGTAGATGGCTCTTTGCATGGAGGCATAATTTTCAATCACCATGGATGCCAATTTGTCACTGGATGTTGCGCTGAGAATCACTGAACTCCTGAGGGCCTTGAGAAGGCACCCGATACCTTGAAGAGCGTGTGCGGAGAATGGTGAAAAATGAACATACTGGAAGCCCTGATGAGGGCACACTGGAAGTCACGAGGAGGACGTCTGACTCTAAGAAAAAAAAATTGTTGGATGAGCTCTCTTTTGAATTTCCTAGTTGAGTAGAAGCTGACTTGGATCCAAGCTCTGATACTAATTGATTTGCAATTTAGACCCGAAAAAAAACACAGAAAACTAAATATGTTGTGAAGAACAAAAATTAGATAGCGTGGAGCAGATAAAATAAAATATACATGAAAATGGAGAAGAAAAATTAGAACAAAAAATAAGCATCATGTTTTCTTGAGTGAGAGAGGAGCGCCTTCTATAAGAAAGGTGAATTTTTCCTTCTCTTTATTAGTTGATTACAATAGAAGTTGTAGCAACTAACTAAATGCTTAAAACAATAATTACTAAAAGCACACTAAATGCTTGTAGTGGAAGGTGTTGAAGCGAACTACTATCAACAATAGAAATATATGAAACTAACTACAACAATAACTACAATACTAATTAAGGAGCGCCCCCTCATCCTGAGTGGCCAAGGAAGTGGGGCACACTTCCTAGTGGCCCATGTTCTCCTTTTCTCCTCTTCTCTTAATCTCATCCTTTTCTCCTCCTCTCTTCACCTTGTTCATTATTTCTTTATATGACGATCACAAATAATTTTGTTTCCATCAAGATGTTTTGAATGTTGTATTTAAGGTATCTC
>JZKD02S0130077.1:181834-207821 GCA_000966675.3 Picea glauca
AGAGACTTGACCCCTCGTCTAAATACAAGTCTATGAATCCTCATATAGCCTAAAGTGCTTAGTTATCTCTTAGATTCTTTTGATTGTTTGCTACTTTAATGGTTTTTTTGGCACTAATTGACCGGAATCGGGTTATGTAAATTTGGACAAAATCTCTATTTTATGTTGTTTAAATTGTCTAAATGAATTCAGCTTGCTGAAAAACCCCGGCACTTAGATTATGCAAATAAATAAGCACTAACTACTTTTGGAAACAATCTGTACTCGTACAAGTGCTTACAGTTGAAATTTGAGTAAACCTAAAAGGAGACAAGTCAAAAATACAATTAGAAAAATATTTTTTCTTTCTTTCCCTCCAAAAGTATTTACTCTTATGGTTGGCACCATCATCTTGAATCCTATTGGTTCTTTTAAAGTTTATTTGGTTGGCACCATCATCTTGAATCCTATTGGTTCTTTTAAAGTTTATTTGGTTGACATCATCATCTTGAATCCTATTGGTTCTTTTAAAGTTTATTTTGATTGTAAATTTTTTTTAGGATAATTTGTACCCCAAAATTTCCCTAATGAATATAAAATACATTACTTTAAGTTTAAAATTTTAAATCTAAATTTAAATGTCACAAAAGATTTATAAAGTTATGAAGATATTAATGTTATCAAATATTTTGTGAAAGCATACAAGAAATTGGTCCCAAATTTTGACAGAATTTGCAAATTTATGTGTGTGACTATGTCAAGTCAACATTCACTACATTGTATTGTGTGAAATTTCTAGGCTTCAGAGGTTGAAAGAAAACTCTTGATTCATTTCATATAGTCTAAATTTACACCACTTAGTAGAGTTGCACAAGGTTGAGATCTTAGATCTACTTATGTTCTATTTTCTTTTAATTTTAATTAGATTTCTATATTCTCCTTTGCTATATTGTGATTGTTCTTTATCCATGTTTTTGTGGTCATGAGAAATATATGGAAGAAACTACATACAAGATATCTACCCCACCCTAAGCCCTCTAACTGAAGTTAGGTAAGGACAACATGGAATGGGATTTACTTATGTTAAAAACTAAAGGAGAAATAGTACAAAAAGAATCATGCACATAAATGGACACTAGAGATTTANCTTGATGTTGTGGAAGTGTTCTAAGTTAGCAACATGCTATTGTGGGCCATTTTAAATCCTATAGAGGATTGGTCCTGTCGCATATATGTTTGCATTGAATACATCCTTGTGTATTCATAATGTTTTCCATGTTTCATTTCTTAAGAAGTACATCATTGGTCCTGTCGCATATATGTTGCATGAAAAAAATTTGTTTCTTGACCCATAGTGAGATAAACTGAAAACACATGGAAAAAAAGTGTTTTTTTCAAGAAACATTTTTGATAGACCCACAGTGAGATAAACTGGAAACAGATGAAAAAAATTGTTTATTTTCATGTATTTTCAGTTTATCTCACTATGGGTCACGAAACAATTTTTTTCATGCAGTTTCAATTTATTTCACTGTGGGTCTATCAAACGTATGCAGAGTAGGTACTCGTACAAGTGATTACAGTTGAAATTTGAGTAAACCTAAAAGGAGACAAGTCAAAAATACAATTAGAAAAATATTTTTTCTTTCTTTCCCTCCAAAAGTATTTACTCTTATGGTTGGCATCATCATCTTGAATCCTATTGGTTCTTTTAAAGTTGATTTGGTTGACATCATCATCTTGAATCCTATTGGTTATTTCAAAGTTTATTTTGATTGTAAATTTTTTTTAGGATAATTTGTAAGCCAAAATTTCCTTAATGAATATTGTTTGTTTCTTGATATGCCAGAGAAATGATATTTATGAAAAAGTGAAAATAAAATACATTACTTTAAGTTTAAAATTTTAAATCTAAATTTAAATGTCACAAAAGATTTATAAAGTTATGAAGATATTAATGTTATCAAATATTTTGTGAAATCATACAAGAAATTGGCCCCAAATTTTGACAGAATTTGAAAATTTATGTGTGTGACTATGTCAAGTCAACATTCACTACATTGTATTGTGTGAAATTTCTAGGCTTCAAAGGTTGAAAGAAAACTCTTGATTCATTTCATATAGTCTAAATTTACACCACTTAGAAGAGTTGCACAAGGTTGAGATCTTAGATCTACTTATGTTCTATTTTCTTTTAATTTTAATTCGATTTCCATATTCTCCTCTGCTATATTGTGATTGTTCTTTATCCATGTTTTTGTGGTCATGAGAAATATATGGAAGAAACTACATACAAGATATCTACCCCACCCTAAGCCCTCTAAATGAAGTTAGGTAAGGACAACATGGAATGGGATTTACTTCTGTTAAAAACTAAAGGAGAAATAGTACAAAAAGAATCATGCACATAAATGGACACTAGAGATTTACCTTAGAAACCCTTTCAGGAAAACCAACACTTAATATATATATCTATTAACCTTGGCCAAACTGGTCGATCCAAGATATCAATATCTTAAATAGGCTTCATCACATATAATACCATGGAAAAATACTATGGGTTACCAAAAGCATGGGCTCATAAACCACCATATGTAAGCCCATCAATAATTGACTCAAGGTGATCTTAATCACTCTTCCTCTGAGTAAAGATTAACCTAACCTTCCTCACTTTGAACTTGACTTGAGATGAACCTTCCCTCCAAGTTTATAAACCAAGCATCCAAAATACAATATGTGCCCCCCTATCACCTAGGTTTACGTTTAGACTTTATAATGGTGAACCATTAAACCGAGGGTACATATGCCTAAATAAGTTTTACAACCATATTCCCATTTACATGTGATAAAATACAACTCCATAAAAATTATTGCAATCATATGCACAAACACATGATGCTATGAAATATCAACTTGTTTCATTGCCAACATCCCTCTTGGTTCAAATACAATGAACCTATTATCACAAAATATAGCATTGTGCAAAGCCTTCCCAAGATGTTAAACTAGTGTAACATATTTTAGTAATTGCCACTATCACCTAAGCAAGTACTTCCCTCTTTTTAGTAAATCACAAAGATCCAACTCAGGGGAGGCTTCCCTTGTTACACATGAAATTTTCAAACCTAGGTACCTTGCCCTAAGTGTCATATAAGTGTCTCATACACCTTGACACCATGGAATAACCTATGTCACAATCCCTAGTCAATGTGGAGGAGGGATATATTACATGAAGGCCAAAATACCAAGTGCACANCTCTGAGTAAATATTAACCTAACCTTCCTCACTTTCAACTTGACTTGAGATGAAACTTCCCTCCAAGTTTATAAACCAAGCATCCAAAATACAATATGTGCCCCCCTATCACCTAGGTCTACGTTTAGACTTTATAATGGTGAACCATTAAACCGAGGGTACATATGCCTAAATAAGTCTTACAACCATATTCCCATTTACATGTGATAAAATACAACTCCATAAAAATTATTGCAATCATATGCACAAACACATGATGCTATGAAATATCAACTTGTTTAATTGCCAACATCCCTCTTGGTTCAAATACAATGAACCTATTATCACAAAATATAGCATTGTGCAAAGCCTTCCAAAGATGTTAAACTAGTGTAACATATTTTAGTAATTTCCACTATCACCTAAGCAAGTACTTCCCTCTTTTTTGTAAATCACAAAGATCCAACTCAAGGGAGGCTTCCCTTGTTACACATGAAATTTTCACACCTAGGTACCTCACCCTAAGTGTCATATAAGTGTCTCATACACCTCGACACCATGGAATAACCTATGTCACAATCCCTAGTCAATGTGGAGGAGGGATATATTACATGAAGGCCAAAATACCAAGTGCACATGAATTATTATTAATATTCATGAAAAAGAAAGTAATTAAGTGTGAGAATACACCTCACATTTGGTTTCCTATTTTTTAGGGAAGGTGGAGGATCTCATGGATGGTTGAAATATTTCCTCCTTAAAATCCTTGAGAGATATTTCCTCCCTAAAATATTTAAGAAATATGTTCTCCCTAAATATCTTAGAGATCCCTTTTATAGTGGATCTGATGAAAGATCCTCTACATGGTGGTTAAGCCTCCAAATCCTATATAATGAAGGCTTTCCATGGAGGAGGGAGGCATGGAGTATTTTAAAGATACCAAACTTATGATCTCATAAGGAAAGAAGCAATTAGAGGCATCAAACTTATGGTATTGGGAGCTTTGTGCAAGGGTTGGACGAGGACGACTTGGAGAGGTTGTTGGGACTTCATCAATGGTTTGTAAGCATCTCTTTTGAGTTCTCATTAATACATGTGCTTGGCCTGTTTCCTTCAAGTTTTTGTACATTTTCATGGACTTGTTTCTTTGGATGAATCTAGTTTTAAACTAATCATGGTAGAATAGGAAGTATGCTTTGTCTTCATTGTTTATTGGATTGCAGGACTCGTTGAAGGACTTGAAGATCGTGCTCAACCTGGACTGAGCGAGGAAAAAATTCATAAAAAGGTACTCATAATTTATTCCTCTTATATATTCACTAGTTTAGCTATGTTTAAAGGAATGTCAGTGTTCAAAGTTAGCACTTTTCTGTCTTGGTCATAGGGGTCTAAGATCCAAGAGGGAATTCACCTGTCCGTAGGTGAATTTTCCTACAACAGAAATTGGTGAATCCATTGAGGATCGAAATCGATTTCTATTTCCTTGGTTTTTCCTTGCACGTTTCCCACCTTTTAGATCAGTTTTACTATTTGTTTATGATCCATTACCTTTGTCCCATCTTCACTAGCAATTTCACCAATTTCTATGCATTTTGGGTGAGTTTTTCTGTATTTTTTGGATTTGTTTTTTAGGTTTTGGGAATATCAACACTCCCATGTAGGCCATATTAGAGCACTAGTGCTCCCCTACATTGATTTACAGAGTGCTGCAATGCTTTGTTCCCTTGAGACAGGGAGTGTTGGTCTCTTTCTTGGAGGATTTTTGTCTTCTTCTACTCAAATTTTTTCATCCTGTTTTGTGGAAGTATTTACCCAAACTCTGTATGTTGGTTTGTGAAGTTCTTTAGGTTGATATTTAGTGCTTATCACTCCATATTTTCTTGATTGGAGCTTGAAACATTTTCAGAAATGTGAAATTTTCCTTTCTAACTGCTTGTTTTGTCGGGACAATTTGAGTGATTCCTCTTTCTCCCTGTCTTTTGTTGGATTCTTATTTGCATTTTCTTGTACTCCTTGAATGCTTATTGGTTGTAAAATATTTGATTGAGTTCTTGTTAGGAAAAGTTTCTAATTGTTTTCTTTCATACCTCACTACCTTGAGTTTCTACTTGTTTTTTTTTTACAGTCTCTTTGACTCATTTCTTGAAGATCTTGACATTGATGAGATTTATAAAAATTTTGGGACATTATGCATTTGGGAATGATAAAAGTTTTCTCCTTCTCGTAATATAGCTTGCATCAGAGTGAAATATTTGCATTCTCATTTATTTTCATTGTTTAGAGTCGCTCAAAACATCATTTAGTCCACACCATTTTCCTCTTGAGTAAACAACAACCTTAAAAATCAAGCGCTAAACTAAAATTTATCAAACATTTTTACATTTTCTGGTAGCAAACCTACATTATATTAAGGTGTAGGGATTTGGAATAGGTGTGAAAGATAAATTTACAAAGAATTCAAAACAAACATTAGCATCTTGCGATAGGGAGAGTAAAATCCAATTTTCGTATAAGCATAACTGGGATCCCCCTCTCGCACAGGGGTTACGCACACGGTCACGTTCGGGAGAGCAACGAAGATTATCCCTCCGAGGCTTAACCGTTCGTAGTAGTTATATTGTATATTGGGGGTTCTTCTTGAGGTCCAACTGTCTTCATTTGGTCTCAGTGCTTCGCGAATTCTGAATCCGTTCGGGGTCCTCTGAAGTTCTACTGGTCCACTTGTCCTCAGTTATCTCGAAGGATTTTGAACTTGTTATCCTGCTCATACGTTTAAAATGGATTGTTGATTGTACCCACCCAGAGGATGACAGCGATTTGGTGACCTTAGTAACCATAATCCTTAGGGTCTTTACACAGGGTGATGGTGAAGGGAAGTCTTTGTTGTACTTGGAACAAACGTTGGTCAAACTCACTCAGGCTCCTTGGAGGGTAAATCCACGTTTACTGTGTGGAAGCTTGCACCAAGGAGTAAGTCTATTAAGAAGGTCGCCAACGTAACTGATCCACCCACTCTATCCCAATCCCTTCCTATATTTATCTCATGATGTTGGATTTCATCACCAACTAGTGCTTTCATTGTGGGAAGGTTTGTTTGATTGTTTGCTTCTTAGATTTGTAGCATGTGTTGTTTATTTTACTTAGCGGACCTTAGGTCGAGTCAGTGTTAATGGCATCAAATCCTACGAGTACCAATGGAGGAAACCCTTTTCCTTGGGACCCTTTCACCTTTCCTTATTTTGGAAACGTTGGTCCTCTATGCATTGCCACACTAAGTATTTCGGGACTCACGATCGGATTATAGGTTTGGTTGTTCCCCACTTCAGTGATCTCAAATATTTATAGTGCTTCAACTACACCTAATGCTTCAGATGTAAGTACACCACCCACACATTAAACTCATGTTGAATTTTTTCCTTCTTCACCCATTAAGTCTCCTTCCCTTTCTCCTTCTTCTCCTAGTGAAATCTCTAAAGCAAGTTGCCAGATTGATAAGAAGAAGAAGAAATAGAAAGAGAAGAAGAAGAAGAACCATAAAGGGACCAAGCTTCCAACTACATTAGATGTTGGATCCAAGCAACCAACTATTGTTAATCTTACTAGGAGTGTTGATGAGATTGATAAGACTACAATGAAGAATCTGAAACCCAAATTCCCTTGCAGTCTTTGTAAGGGTGACCACTTTCTGAGGGATTTCCCTGGTCTTCCCTAGGTCTTAGAAATGTGGTCTTCTACATCATTGACCCCTACTGGACATGTTGGTTACACTCCATAAACTAGTGACGTTAAGGTTGGTAAGAAGAAGACAACTGTCAAATTTCCTTTCATGTTATGTGAAGGCGATCATTACTCTCACCTTTGTCCTCGTATGGACGAGGCTTCTTCTCTTTTGAAAAAGCTTCAACTTCCAACTAGTTATCATAAGATTTCTCCCAACCCATCATTATTTTATGGAATGGTCAATTTGATTCCATCCTTGATCAGTCTGGTTTATCAGGTGGTCAATATGGTATCATCCTCGGTTGAACCACTAACCAAAGTGGTTGATCTGGTTACATCATCGGTCGATCCCACTCCTCCTCTAAAGAGTGCCAAAGTGGTTTCTTCAGTTACATCATCGGTCAATCCCACTCTTCCTTTGAGGAGTGCCAAAGTGGTCACTCTAGTTACATCATCGGTCGATCCCACTCCTCCTATGAAGAGTTCCAAAGTGGTCACTCCGGTTACATCATCGGTCGATCCCACTCCTCCTCTGAAGAGTGCCAACGTGGTCGATATGGTTCTACCATCGGTTGATCTGACTCCTCCCTTGAGGAGTGCCAAAGTGGTTGCTCAGGTTACACCACCAGTCAATCCCACTCCTAAATCAAAGAGTGAGGATGTCACTCAAGTCTACCTTGTTGATACGGATTCACCCGAATAAGGGGTACTCTGTCCATCCTGATGGCACCCCCTTCAATTAATCAAATGATTTCTATTGATTGGAATCATTTGGCAGAACCCCGTCTTCCCTCTTATGTGCCTTTCCAAATCACCGTGCAAGTTTTTGATAGGATTATTCCTAACACTGTAATAGACGAAGGTGCTTATGTTAGCATCTTATCTGCGAATGCTTGGAAATATTTTGGTTCCCCACGGCTTGCACATGTGACTCAAAATATGTTGACCTTTGACGGAAGAGCTAGTCAACCTTTAGGGATCCTTCCTCAATTTCCAGTTACTTTGGGAGGAAAAACGGTCTACATTGATGTGATGGTGGTTCATGACCCCTTGGAATTTAACCTACTCCTTGGGTGAGACTATGTCTATGCTATGAGAGATTTTGTGTCCACTCTTTTTTGAGTGATGTGTTTCCTTCACAACGGAAACATAGTAACGATAGACCAACTTTCATTCATTGAACCTCATCCAATGGTCAACCATCTGCCTTTTCTGAACCGTCCTTACATGCCAGTGATGTTCGTCCCACCACAGGTCAATTATGTATCGACCTGCCTGTTGGTACAGGGGTAGACCCAGGGTTCAACTCTAACAACGCACCAACAAAACCTTAACTATAGGCCCTTTCGACAACACCTGCGAAGCAGATGAAGTCTCACCCGAGGTAGAGGCAGGGGGGTTGCAGGACTCAGGTGTCTACGACTATGTTGGGACACAAATATGTGATTAAAACACTTAACAAAGCACTTAGCCAATAATATGCATTAGTTATTGAACCTTATTCACATCGCAGGTTAAACCCTTGTTACATATCAGCGTAGTAATAATCAAGATTAAGCACATCCAATCATTTAGCACATAACATCAACTCAGATTTAACATTCATCATACATAAGCACTAATCATCCATCTATCTATCTATCATACATCAAGATCCTTTCACTAAGCATATAAATACATAAACAATATGAACAACATTGCACAAATCACATCAACATAGGATATACGTGGTTCACCCCAGTGTGGGGCTATGTCCACCAACTATTCTTCTTCTTTATTAGTCTTCAATCTTTCTACATTCTTCTGCTCCTGTGCACAAAACCACAGAGCTCAGGTTCGCATTGGACAAGTGATCTTCACACAATGCACTAGATCCACCTTCCTCAAAACCAAGTCAAGGCACAAAGACAACTCCTTGATAGTACAGAGCCTTATATACACTGTCTATGCATTAAGCAACTCACATTCTCTTGCACTAATCCAATCACAAGTCTTTGCACATAACTAACACTTACACCACTTCTTACATTGCTTAGCTATCTATTTATACATTTACAATGAGGCCTAAACATGGGTAAACACATTTGCCGACATCCCATACTTGTTACATAAACCCTAATAACCCAAAAATCCCACAAAACGAGTAAGATCCCACGATCTCAGCTCCGCCTGGGTGCTCCATCTTTGACCAGCTTATCAAAGTCCCAAAAATTGTCAAACACGACCAATGTTCTCTCAAAAGTTGGTCAAGGGCCAACAGGCCCCGAACACTCACCTGTGACTCGTCCCGAGTCACTCATATCTGGGCAGGACTGCTTCAAAGGCATCAATATTAGCTCGAGTTGCCTCGACTTGCTGCTTCGCTAGAGCCTCCTGCTCAACGAACTCCTGAATGAATTGCTTAGTAACAGGCCCTTCAAGGAATTTTTCCACTGTCGCAACCAGTTGGTCTATCTGCGAGCCTTGTCCTTCAACTTCTTCAAAAATCATGCAGGATTCGTCCTGCACTAGCTGGAGTCTTTGTGTCACTTCCATAACCTTGCTATGGATAGCAGTAACTTGATGTTGGATTGTGCATTTCTCTTGTAACCTCTTCATCTTCTCAACGAAAGCAAGCAGCTTCAGCTTTGATTGTACGATGGACACTTGTTGCTTATCCTCCTGGAGTTGTGCCTCCAATTTCCTCAGCTCCATATATTCTACAAGGCGCTCATCGATCTGTGCACTTCGATCACTTAATTTCCTACACTCCGAGGTGAGTGCCCTAATTATTTCTACTACGTTCCTGGTAGCTTCTTCCCTCTGATCGCACACTTCTTGTGGAGTGCTCAACACCGCTTGGATTTATAGCACCATTACTCTTGCTCGAAGCTATTGAATGGCCTCAGTGAGCTTCCCCATTTGTATCTCAAATGAATATTCTTTCTCCTCTACCAAGACTGACACAAAGCGAAGTGCTCTAGTCACTGCCTCTTTAACGAAAGTCTTCTTTGTAAGCAGATGGTCTTTTTCTTTTTGCATCTTCTCTTTGTCCTCTCTGAACTTATCTCTAATTTCATCTTTCTCTTGTTGTGCAATTCGAAGTTTCTCTAAGGCCTCCTCCTTTTTTTTCTTGGACTCGATGAATTCGAGCCTTAGTTGCATCTTCTAACCTTCGTAATTGGGTGGGATCATCCCCCAATTCTGCAATTTCTGATGACGACGACACAGTAGACACAGCACGAATCAAGTAGATGGATTGATGTATGTCTCTAAGATCCTTCTATATTATGTCATACAGTGTTTCTTGCTTTGCTTCATGTCTTTGCAGGATATCTTCTGAAGCGTCTTCTACGACTGTGATGATGATATCTACATTGTCCACTATCAGCAGATTCTTCGACTGAGGCTTATTGGCTTGGGTCTTCTTCCATACTGAGGGTTTCTGTAGAGAAACCTTTCATTTCTTCGATGTCTCGACCTCTGTAAGGGGATCCTTTGGCGGTGTCACTTCGCCTTTTTATTTCTTGTCTCCTTCTTCCCCTCCTTCCTATTGGTTCACTTTGTCTCCTCCTCCTCCTGCAGGTGAGTCAAGGGTAGTTTCCTCTAATGTGTTGTCCTTCTCATCACTTTCTATGTTATGTACTTCCTCCTTCTCCTTGTTCTTCATTTTATTTTCATTTCTCTATCCACCATACTCAGTCAGGGCGACCAAAGGACTTTCAATGATGTTGGGGTCAGAGACTTCTGCATCTTCGACCAGTACAAGGAATTTTTCTGGCCATTCCTCAGTGATCTCTTCCATGTATTCCTCTGTCAATTTATAGTAAGATTGTATCTCCTCCTTACTTTTATCCCTGTGCGCAGTAATGTAGATGAAGTGTCGATCTGCGCAGAACTTCGCAAATGATATGTATTGATGAAAGGTATTTGGGTTCATTTAGGACAATGATTCAATGGCGTGCATCAAATGTAGGTAATAGGCATGGAACACCATGTTCTATTTCCACTGCTTCTCCATATCGCTCGTGTACCACAAGGTGGAGAACCTTACAGCCAACGGCTCTGATGGCTCGACTTCGGGAAATTTCACTCCCTCGAGCATCTACCAAGCGACAAATGCAATTAAAATCAGTAACCAACTGAAATGAAACTCATAGCCTTGGTCCTGCACTTCGCAGAAGTCCTTCTCCAACTTGTTGATGAGGTAACTCGCCCAGTTCATCTGCATTCCTTCGACACACTTCCATGCGAGGTCCACTACAAACCCTGTGACTTGCGTCGGCCTATTCTTTCTGACGTACTTGCCTGCTATAAGATTAAAATCTAGGCACATTGTGCCATCATGGATGGAGGATACCTTGTAGCCTCGCTTCCCCTTCTCTACATCGCCATAGGCTTCCTTTATATAATTGGCCAGGGTGTGATTTGCAACCTTCTCTAGGTAGAACTGGTGAGGGTCCGGTCCTTGCATGCTCAGTCTTGTGATCCAGTGGATCAGTGTCAGATCTACAGTCACGCGCCTATCAAGACACATATACCCTCCATGATAGCACAACAAGAGGATTTTAATGCAAGATTTAACCTCTTGATGTCGGTCGAAGTGGGGGATCTTCATCATGTTCAAGACCGTGGAGCACGCGAGCTCCTTAATCCATGGTTGGGGAACTATTTTGGGCTTCTTCCTAATCATGTTCATCAGGTACCTAAGCAGCATGAGCATTGCATAGTTCTTCTGGTATCTGAGGTTGAAGTCGTCGATCTTAAGAGCTGGGTTCAGTCCCAACTAGGGTCCAACTGCACGTATCTCCTTCGGGAGGTACGTAGTGATGAGTGTGTATTCAAAATCACGTGGGACATTGTCGTGGTTAACCGCGCCATTCAAAGGTGGGATGTATTATGGCAAGACCAATGGGATCTTCTTCACATTAGCCAGATCATCGTGGTGTTTGCTTTGTTTCTCAGCAACGCATCCAGAACGTCATCCAGTCGATGGGAATGCTTTCAATCCACTAGTCGACGATGCTTGCATTCCTACAGACATGAATTTATCACTCATGAGATCCACAAGAATTTCCTCCACCAACTTCTCTACTGCACTACGTTCACCCAGCATTCACACTTGTAATAAAATAAATTGGGTAGGTGAATGGAAAAGTAAGGTAATCAAATGAATGACGAAGTATAGAAAGCACAACGCGATAGGCAATTAGTTCTTTGTTAGCGCGGATATCTTAGTTTGAAAAAAGTGTTCCCAACGCAGCATACGACGGGTTAAATAAGCAACATCGTAACAAATTACTTCAATGGGTAGGAATACGTCCATGAATGTTCATCCATCCGTTATGGCATGGTCTCAATGGTCCAACAGAGATCTTTCTGTCAATAACTACGTTTCTAGCCATTCTGGAGTGTCGTTCTAACGGTTGGGACACCTCCAATGGTCATATAGCTTCGTCGTGGCGAAGTCCCATTCTACACAGTTCTGCTATTCCGACGAGGTCTTCAATTTCTATAAGCCTGCCTTCTGCGAAGTCTTCTCTAGAACTTCTTGCAGTTTTTTTAACTTTGCTTTCTTCTTACTAAGCTTTCTTGCCTTCTTTCCTGTGATACGAGTCTCTGGATTCCTCTTTCCATTCTTATTCTTACTTTCTCTTAGCCTAGTAACTTCGTACTGTTGATTTTCTTCCAAAGGGTGCAAAGGTATTACCTCTTCTCTTACTATTTCCATGGTGGATGCACCTCTTTCCTACATGGACAGGTGCGTTAAGCCTTCTTGTGTTTTTTCAACTTTGACAGCTAATTCTCTGGCCCTCTATTGCTTCGACTTATCCTCTTGTTATACTATTAGTCACGTTATTTTTCTGGCTATGAAGTCCCTTGATTCTTTCTTTTTATATGTTGTATCTTCCTCCTCTGCTTTCCTTCTGATATGGTCCTTCTCAATCCAAGTCTTTCCTAACAAAAGTGAAAAAGGAGCATTGTTATCAACAAACTTAATGACTTCAAATTCTTTTTCGTTTGATGTTTCATGAGAAATCATAGGTATATTAGTAACTTTGCCACATAGGGTTATCATCTTTCCTTTAAACAAACCTATCCTTCCCAATGAAGTTACCATAACAGGCTTTCCCAAAATTTCCCAAGTGCTTTCTGGCATGATATTCACCTGCGTTTCCTCATCCAAGACATAGTCTATGTCGAAGTCCCCTATTCTTGTTTCTATGCATTGTTTCTCTTTTAAKATCTCCGTTAAACTGACGTCTCTRTGATCATTCAGTGTTTCTTTCAGCTGTAATAACATAGTCTCTGATTCTTTCTGGTTTTCTAACATATCCTTAGTCTCTTGGCCTTCTTCATAGTTTTCTTGTCTCATGTTCATMTTTTCAACTTTAGCAAGCATTCTAGGGAAATCCTCAACTTTGTGACCAATAGATTTACAACAAAGACAAATAGGATCTGTACCAGGGAATTCCTTAGCAAGATGTCCTGGTCTTCTGCAATTATAACACAGTGTCAATCCTCTCTTTCTTTTAAATGATCCCCAGCCTTTCCTGTACCGTGCACTAGGATCACAGTGATGGACCTACAATCTGCAAAAATTATTTCTAGGTTCTTGCATCCACTTGTTAGTCCAAAAACTCTTTCTATGCATAGGAATAACATATCTTTCACTATCTCTATCAAATTGATTCAGATCCATTCTTTCTTCTAATTGTGCCCTAGTTTTTAGACTAGGAAAAAATCTATCAATCATACCTAGATTCATACTTTCGAAGAAAAAATTCCACTTATCTTACCTTGACCAGAGCACAAAGATTTAAGATCTTACCTCTTTTCTTCAAATCGAGTTTCTTTCTTAGCATAGAGCTTCGCAAGTCAAGTAGAATACTACGCACTACAACAACAGATCTATGCACAAAGATTTTCCTTTTCTTCAGTTCCCAACAATCATAGTTTCAGGTCCCGACAACGGAACCATTTGTTGGCACAAGGGAAGACCCAGGGTTCAACTCTAACAACTCACCAACAAAACCCTAACTATCATCCCTTTCGGCAACACTTGCGAAGTAGATGAAGTCTCACTCGAGGTAGAGGCGGGGGGGTTGCAGGACTTGTAGACAACCGAGCTGGGACACAGATTTGTGATTAAAACACTTAACAGAGCACTTAGCCAATAACATGCATTAGTTCTTGAACCTTATTCACATCGCAGGTTAAACCCTTATTACAGATCAGATCAGTAATAATCAAGATTAATCACATCCAATCATTTAGCACATAACATCAACTCAGATTTAGCATTCATCATACATAAGCACTAAGAATCCATCTATCTATCTATCATACATCAAGATCCATTCCCTAAGAAGATAAATACATAAACAATATGAACAACATTGCGCAAATCACATCAACACAGGATATACGTGGTTCACCCTAGTGTGGGGCTACGTCCATGAACTCTTATTCTTATTTATTAGTATTCAAACTTTCTACATTCTTCTTCTCCTATGCACAAAGCCACAGAGATCAACTTCACACTGGACAGGTGAGCTGCACACAACGCAATATATCCACCTTCCTCACAACCAAGTCAAGGCACAGAGCCAACTCCTTGATAGTACAAATCCTTACATACACCGTTTTTGCACCAAGCAACTTACATTCTCTTGCACTAAGACAATCACAAGTCTTTGCACATAGCTAACACTTACACTGCTTCTTACATTTCTTAGTTATCTATTTATACATTTACAATGAGGCCTAAACACGGGTAAACCCATGTGTCGACATCCCATACTCATTACATAAATCCTAATAACCCAAAAAGCCTGCAAATCGAGTGATATCCCGCAATCTCAACTCTTCCTGGGCGCTCCATCTTCAACCAACCTGTCGAAGTCCAAAAAATGGTCAAACATGACTAATGTTCTCTCAAAACTTGATCGAGGGTCAACACTGCCCCATGCGTTCAATATTGCATGAGAGAGAATCTCTCCCTTCTCATGGCTTATATCTAGTAGTTGACATGGTCATCTCTTCGATAGGGCTATTGGAGTCAGATATATCTACCCTTATCGAGGTTGTCGACATTTATTCCTTCCAAAGTGATTTTCTTCCATCCTGTGAAGATCTCTTGGAATCCTTTATTGACAGTTTTTCCTTGACATGTATTCCTTCCAGAGAATTGTCCTCTTGGGAGCCATGATCAAGTGAAGTCATGAGCATAGTTTCGCTTCTCTATGGAAAGCTCGTTAAAAAATGAAATAGAGGTCTTGAGCATAGTTTTCCTCTATGTAGCAAGCTCATTAAGAAATGAAACAAAAATCTAGGGATTGAACCCGGAACCACAAGCATAGTTTTCCTCTCTATAGCAAGCTCGTTAAAAAATGAAACAGAAATCTCGGGACTGAACCCAGAGCCTTGAGCATAGTTATTTTCCTGTGACAAGCTCGTTAAAAAATGAAACAATCACCTCTCCTTTCAAGTCAAGTCTTTCACTATATCTCGTAGATATTGAGTCGAATCTTTATCTAGACCTTGTAGATGTCGAGTCGAGTCTTTCGTTAGGTCTCATTTTTGAACCTTCATTTCATCCACCCTTAGCCTTTTTCTCCATCTAGTACAGAAATTGGTGACAACCTCAAAGTCGGTGAATGAATTGAATCTTTAGGGGGCATGTCTCTAGGCTTTGATTATCATTTTGGAGTTAATCTCCTAGATTTTCAAGCTGGGGGTAGAGTACCAACCATCCATGGGTATCCCAACCTTTGGAATTTACGTTGGGAATTCACAAGCATAGTTTAATTTTGTTTCAAGATTGTGTAAAAATGAAACCAATACCGAGCTTAGTATTTTTTCTTTCACACGCTCGAAAATACATGAGAATGTAACCGAGTAGACTTTTATCACTTTTTCGGACTCGTAAAGGTTATATGAAAAAGGAACCCCCTGGAGTCTCCTTTAAGCTCTTTTCAGAATCTCTAAACATGAAAACATTTTCGAGTGATATTGCTTCCTTTCACACTCGTTAAAAGGTTTGAAAGGGCATCTTTTGAGTGGTATTTTATCTCTTTTTCGACATCGCGAGACTAAAATTACGAAAAAGAACAACCCTGGAGTCTCCTTTAAGTTGTTTTCAGACTCTCTAAACATGAAAAACCACCGAATTTTCCTTCATTGGACTCATGAAAATTACACATTGAAGGGCCCATATGGGAACGAACCCTTACTTATTCCAGTTCGTTAAACAAAGGAAGAGGAACTTACCTAAGGTGAGTTATATTGAGCATCTATTACCCTCCTCGAGATCATTAAATTAAAAAGAGGTACTCATCTATCTGGGTGGGGGGAAAATTGAAGGAAGTGGGTCAAGTTTTTTGAGAATCCTTTATGGCATATTTTGTCACCCTTGAACATGGCACATGTTTGCATCTCATCTTACAATTGGGGAATATGCTTGTCTTTGAGTCATACAAATTCTATGTGTCGCCATACTTTTTCATCGAGTCGAAGAGTGTTCTTATTGTCATCACATTACATTTTTGTACTCGTCGATTCAATGTTGCCAAGTCAGTTGTCATGCCTCATCATGTTCAATGGAAGTTTCACTTCAAACCATCCCTCTGCAGTATTACAAGTTTCCATTTCCTCTGTCAGTCCATACTTATTTGATTCACCATCTTACATCACTTTCCTATTTCAGTTTCATGTCGTGGATGGGGGATACATCAAGGCCCTCCTTCGACGAGTCTCTTCTTGTCAACTTCAACACATCATCCATGAATTAGACTTAGAAACCAGTTAGTACCTTGGGACCTGTATGGCTCAATGGAAGGCCTCCTCACTTTTGACAATGAGTTTACATCATTGACCTTTGATCGGATGATTCCACGAATGTTCAACATCAGCTCATTTATTCACATTTGTTGGAATGTACTCGGGTACCTTGGGAGTCATTGACATCATTGGTGATTTCCCTCGCACTTGTTACTTGGGTCATATCATTTCAGAGGAAGGAATAATTGTGGACCCAACAAAGATAAAATCCATTGAGGAATGGCCAACGCCAATAAATAGCGTAGAAGTGAGATCCTTTATGGGATTGGTAGGGTACTACAAAATGTTTATTGAAGGATTCTCAAATATTTCACATCCAATCACATCCCTGCAAAATAAAGGTGTGTGATTTGAGTGGGCTCTGGATTGTGAAAGGAGTTTTCAATACTTGAAGAGTTTGTTGACAAGTGCACCAATTTTGAGAATTGTTGATCTAGATGCAAACTTTGTGGTATGCATAGATGCATGCAAGGAAAGACTCGGTGGAGTCCTGAGTCAGAATGGGCATGCGGTATGCTACGAATCAAGGAAGTTGAAGGAGCATGAAAGGCTCTATGCTACTCATGATTTATAATTGGAATATATAATACATGCCTTAAAGACGTGGTGGCATTATCTCATGGATAAAATATTTGAGCTGAGAGCATACCATTGTGGTATGAAGTATTTGTTTGGACAACCAAGTTTAAATGCCACACAGAGTAGGTGGTTAGAGTTCCTCATTGAGTATGACTTCAACATAAATCATATCAAAGGAAAAGAAAACAAGGTGGTTGACGCACTTAGCAGGAGGATGCATGAGCTGCATGCTACAACCATTAGCATGTACTAGACAAATTTGTACAACAAAATTTTGAAAGTTCCCAAGTTAGATCTTCATTATATGGAAATAAAGGAGAACTTACAACAAGGTATGTCGCAACAAACTTTAGAAGGTTATGAATTAAGAGAGGATGGGATCCTCGTGTATAGATGCAAAATATGTGTGTCGAATGATCAAGAGATGAAAATCCTGATATTGTTAGAGATGCATAAGGTTCCTTATGTTGGACATCCAGTTTACCAGAAGATAATTGTCACAGTCAAGAAGAAATACTATTATCTAGGAATGAAAAACGAAGTTATTGATTTTATAGCTCGATGTCCCAAATTTCAAAAGGTCAAGGCTGAGCACAGAAATTGAGTTGGTTTTCTACAACCTTTTCTCATTCCTGGGTGGAAGTGGGAAGTTACAAAGATGGATTTTATAACTAAGTTTCCTAGGACTGTTAAGCAACATGATTATATTATGGTGGTGGTGGAAAATATTACTAAAGTTGCCCATTTTATTCATGCATGAAGTTTATAGGTTGCATGGTGTTCCTAAGACAATTGTGTTTGACAGAGATTCCAATTTTACCTTGAACTTTTGGAAAGGGCTATTCAAAGGATTTGGAAAAAATATGAACTTTGGCATAGCATATCACCTTGAGTCAAATGGATAGACAAAGAGGGTAAATCAAGTAATAGAAGATATGCTAAGGATGTGCATTATGGATAAGCCATCAAAATGGGAAGACTACTTACATTTGGTAGAGTTTTCTTACAACAATGGACATCAAGCATCTTTAAATATGATTACACTTGAAGAATTGTATGGTAGAAGTTGCAACACATATGTGATTTGGGATAACCCAACAGACCGTGCAGTAGTTGGGCCAAATATGCTCTGAGAAATGTAAGAGTAGGTGGTGTAGATAAGGCATAATTTAAAGGCTTCCCAGGAAAGACAAAATAGTTGTGCAGATAAAGGCAGAACCCACAGAGAGTTTAAAGTGGGTGATCACATGTTTTTGAAAGTAAAATCCAGGCCGAGTTCCTTGATGTTGTGGAAGTGTTCTAATTTAGCATCATGCTATTGTGGGCCATTTGAAATCCTATAGAGGATTGGTCCTGTCACATATATGTTTAAATTGCCTACATCCTTGTGTATTCATAATGTTTTCCATGTTTCATTTCTTAAGAAGTATATACCTGATGCTAATCATGTCATTGATTGGAATGTGATTCAAGTGGAGCCAAAAGACAATTTTTGAGTGCAACCGATTTTCATATTAGATCGGAAAGTCAAGCAGCTTAGGAATCGATCCATGGAGTTGGTAAAGGTCCAATGGAGTGGTATGGTCTTGAATGAAAATGTAATGTACTTATAGGATGGTGAGTCATGGTACCAAGTTTTGGGTTTTGTGTGCACCTGTGGAGTGCGCAAGGATTGTTATCAAAGAAAAAGGTGCACACATTCCATAGTGTTATGCATTCCTAAGCTAATGCATGTGGGTTGCACATCAAGGGAGGGTGCACATATTCCACACCAATGCGTGCACAAAAGTAAGTGCACAGGAATGATTGTGATGTGTATATATGTGTGTATATGTTTTGAGTTCGGAGAGCCTATGTGACTATTGGGATGGTGAGTCGAGACACAAATAGGCTAGTGCACATATTATTGTAAAGTGCATCATGCTCAATTCATTAATATATTACATTGTTGCGTGCAGATTGACTCAGATAAAAAGAGATAAGGGGTTGAACTTCACCGAAAAAGGGAAAAAGGGGGGACTATTTTAATGATATTTTCAAAAAGTGTAATTTATGGATATATTATTTATCCTAAGTTCTCGAGGGATGGGAAACAAGTGACCAAGTGGCTAAAATAAATTTTGAAAGTGACAAGTGTCAAGTTGAATGCATTCAATATATATTTTTAGCCTTAGTGTAATTCTGGGGAGGTCGCTCATTTGAAAACCATTGAGACAAAATTTCCTCTATGAAGGAATTATGTATTTTGTTGTAACTTATTTGTCATTTTGCTTAACCTTGTGCTTGGGAAAAGTTTGTTATGATTGAAGAAGCTGGTCATTAGGCCTGTAGGTTATTGAAGAAGTGGGTTATCAGGCTCGTATTTTTTCCAAGAGATGGGTTGTTAGGCCTGTGAGCAATCTCTCCAGTTGAGAGATTGGATGAGAATTTTTCCCTGATGCATTGGAATTAGTTGCAGTGCTCTAAGACTTCCTGATATGGCCTGTTGTTGAAGCCCTAGAAAGGAAGTGGAGTAGTCGAAGGATTGTTGAGTAGAGAAGGGGCACACTTCTTAGGGTGGCACATGCATGTGGGGAATGAGGGATTTTAGACTAGTTGCAGTAGTCGACACCTTGGACTAAGAAATTCCATTGTTTGTTAGACCATAGATTGGCACTAGGAATCCATTTTCCCTGGTGGAGTTCAAGCCCCAACTTAGAGGTGACCTGTTGCTGAAATATTATGAACAAAAACAAGTATGGTTGGGAGGAACATCTGAGTCATGCGTGTAGTTGGTAACTTTTCATAAAAGATAAGCGTTCTTATTTTCTTTCTTGTTACCTCATGCTAATTCATTTGTATCTATTATGATCTATTACTTGCATAGTGTTGCATATGAATAATGGTTGTTATTCTATTAATGTTGTCTATTTTATAAGTGTGATGTTAGTATTTAGCATAGTATTTGTATATTTTTAGTATACTAGTTGATAAGTAACTTATGTTAAGATAGTCCTGGTAAATGGTTAAGAGCTTCCTGTGGGAGGATAGAGGTACCGTGTGCATGGAAAGTGGTATGTGTGCACAAGTGACTGGTTTTTTGTGTGCGTTAGAACGTAGTATGTGCGCTCTAGAAAGAAAGACCTATAAGTAGAATAAGAACAATTATGTATGTTGTGGTATTTGAATGCTCTGTATGGTTATGCACACAATAGTGTTCGCATGTTGGAGTGGTCTTACGTTCTTTAATGTCAGTGTGCTCTGTATGCTTGAGTGTATAGTTATATTTCATGTTACTTCCATTGCTATAATTTGTATAAGCAGGAGGGATTGGGGTGTGGTGTAGACCAGTTTGGGTTGTGCACAATTCCTTGAGTGATTCCACGCAATTAATATAATCTGTATAAATAGGAGGGACTAGGGTGTGGCACAAACCAGTTTGGGTTCTGCGCACTTCCTCGAGTGATTCCGTGAAATTAATATTAATTATGCAATGGAATTCTAATGTATCACCGTTCAACAGTAAGTTGGGTAACGTTACTGATCTGGATTATTTTCAACATGAAATGAGAGTGGAGATATAATAAATAAATGTACATAGATATATTAGATATCCAATAATATAACAAAAATGTATTAGAGATGAAACCATAAACACAGAGATATAGTAATACAAAATTTCTATTAATGAGCGAAATGTACAAAACTATAGAAATGCAGAGTGAAAGATTCGTTATAATGGTGGAAGATTATCTTTGAGAAGAGATGTGACGGTGTTGACCAAAATTTGGTCACCTATATTTTCACTCTCTTGGATCCATAAAAAACTTGATATCAAAAGAATACCTTTTTTCAACTTTTATAAGTTCATTCTGTAGCTCTCAATCTCAGTTTCGCCACGTATTTTCCGGATCAGATTTTTTTTTTTTTCTGTATGCCTAAGTTACTCAAGATCTTGTTCAGAGGTCCTATTTTGAAGAATATTTCTAAGTACCATGTTCTCCTCTTCTTTTTCGAATTTCAGCTAAGTATTCTCATCACTTTCATCTCCATCCATATCAACACTTAACGTTTTTTATCTTTTCCACTCTACTCCTACTACCTATCCCATACACTCAGCTAGTCTCAATACTTAGTGTTTTTGGGACTCCTACCTCATCTCCCTATCGGGCTCACAGGTTGGCCGACTCATACATCCCCTCAACTCCTTACACTCCCTCATCCGCCAACCCGTTGTCTACACATCACCCTTATCCCTCCGCCACCTACAAATTACTCCCACCCCTTTCTCCACTCCTACCCTTATCCTTATATCTCCACCCTCTCCACTCTTTATCCCTTATCCTCCCATACTTAGCCATATTTCAATCTATGGTGGGGGTGGACACCCACCACACTCCTTTACCCTTCCTCCTCACCTTCCTCACCCATGCTCCCGCCACGTAAATTTATCCTCCCTCACTTCTATCATCTACATTTCTCCCCTTCCCCCCAAACTAATCATAATCCTTGTCAAGTTTACGGACACTGACCACCCTCACTCCCTTATTCACCTCACTCCCCAACCTGCCAACCCTCTCCCGCAGACTACAAACTCACTTGCTTAATTTTCTCCACCTACATATCTCCCCTTCCCCTGATTGAACATCTCATATAAATTCCCATACTTAACCTATTTTTGAATTTTTCATCTTTAAAATGTGAACCAATAATTATTTTCCACATGGCACATTACTATTTGGCGGGTTATGGAGGAATTACACATGGCATCCAATAAGAGCATTACACGTGGAAACAAACAAAGAGGGACATATGAAGCGATCTGATTGAATGATGTAATAGCCAATAAATTTATGACATGTGGCGACATATTATTGGATGACTCATCATGGTGATTGGGCATGAGGTGGATGATGACAGTATTCAAAAATTATTATTTTATTCAACAATTTTCTAAGGAAGTCGAACCCCTTATGCTCCATAATCATCTTCTCCTGTTTCTTGCTAAGTGTATGAAATACTTAGTATTATATATCATGAATAATATAATATCACAATGCATGTGGGATCGAATTTTAAACCAAAAAGTTGAATTTTATGAAGGGAAGCATGAAATTCATCCAAGGGCTGTGATTTACCCAAGACAATCGATCGACTGTGGTTGAGCATTAATCTTACAGAGGCCATAACTTGAGCTCCGAGTGTCGTAATCATGAAAAATTTCTACTGTTGGAAAGATATTTAGATGTATTATATGGTGGTATAGGTTTCAATTCCTTTATCAGAAATTAAATTATCATTTAGATGCATTTTTAATGGGCCTGCGTGACAACTTAACTTCACGAGCTCATATCTTGAGATCCGGGAGACGGATTTGTGCAAAATTTATATCATTGGAAAGATAAGAAGATGGAGATCACATAAGAAGTGATTTACATGGATAAAAATTTGATTATCATTCCCAGAAAACTAAAACACAGTCCTATTTTAAATGGGAAATTAATTAAATTGTGAAAATAAAAGTTTATTTAAAAACTTTTATTAAAAATGGAAAGGGACCCATTTTAGATATGTATATATTGATGATATAATTTAATTAATGAGAAACTAAATAGGAACTAATTAAATGGAATGTTTCAATAAGAAACTTGTATGGGAATTCCAAGAGAGGAAGAAAACCCTAACTACTCAAGTAGTTAGAAAATCTCTTCTTAAAAAGAGAAGAGAGGCTTCATCAAAGGGTCCAAGAATCAGTATTGTGAGAGGGGCAGGGAAGCATATCAGAGGAAGAAGAAGGTACATCCATGGATACACAATCAATCTTCTGATCGAATGAAAGAAATCTCCATCTTCTCCATTCTTCTTATTCTTCTACATCACTTCTCATAGCTTTATGCTTGAATCTTAGAGTTGGGAACAAGGTTGAGTTGTTGAGTGTTTTTATTATATTCTTCTAAGATATTTTCTTACATGATCATGGAGTATTTGCAGACACATGCATGGCTGTCAAATATTTTGTAATGAAGAACATATTTCACGAATAAAACTCCACAGATAATTGCTTCGGGGTTGATCTTGACTGTATCTTGTAACTTTGAGTTTTAAGTATGAGGTATTTGAGGTTGACCTATCAAATTCTCTTTTGATATTGATAGCGGTACTCTTTTAAAATTATTTGATATGATGAAATTATTCTCTCCTATTTTTCATGAAGAAGACATGGATGTATTTATATATTATTAAGAAGATTGTGTGTGATGTTGATCACAATTTAACTCTAATGTTGAAGCCCTCCTTCAATATTTTATTATTGTAAAAATACTTTTCTTTCACATAAAGATCATATTGGGTTATTGAAGAAGCATTTTTCATTTAAATCCAATTAATAAATATTTGGGGTTTTCTGTCTAGCACTCTCCCTACTCCAAGATATTTAAAGATATATCTTTTAGCCAAAGAGGAGAACCACCTGTCTAAAAATGAAGGGGGACTAATTTCCTCATGAGGTTGTAGTTTTGGTCCTAATGGATTCAAGCGTCAACATAAGGCTACTCACATTCACAAGAATATGATTACAATGAGTCTCTAAAGGGATTTTTAAAATAAAGAAAATCCAAAACCCTAACCCCAGAAGATGAAAATCCAATAGTTTTGTGCACCCTGTTTTGGGTAGTTTGGTGTATCAACTTCTTGGGGGCATAACTTTGGCATACAATATCCATTTGGGGTGAAATATAGCTCATTGGAAAGATTTATCATCAAGGAGATTCATTTATGGGGTTCTGATGGCCATGGAAGTTTAGGAACCAGAAACCTACTAAAAATAGTAAGTTTCTAGAAGATTGTTTTAAGCCAGTTGGAATAGGTGGGTGGAAACTGATATCCACCTAGATCAATCCTACCTCCTTAGTAAGCAATGGTATCCATTGCAATGAGTTCCCAAGGGAGAGGGGAAATCATTTGTTGAATATTCATCTTGATGAGTTATTTTCCTTACTAGAGAAGTTGTGCAGCATAGCTTATTGAAGGTTGTCATGAACCCATGGCTGGAAGGGTTGGACCCTTTTAACCAGTCTGGATACATGATATTAATGTGTGCAGAAGGAATATTTGTGCTTTGTTGCAATCTTTTCAACCTACTTCTGGTGGAAAGAAGGTGCTTGGACCGAGGCTGTAGTGGTGCTCTTTTGTTCAACTTTTTTATAGACTTTGAAGAAGCTAATTTGTTTTAGCATGAGATACTACCTTGTGGAACTGTTTAGGTGGGACAGTAGTTGGAACTACCTCTGGTATCCTCTATAGATGACCCCCCAGAGTAACAATGACACTATGGGGTCGAGACTCATAGATAACATGGCTCTTCCACATATATGGCTGGCCCAAGAGAAAATCAAAGACGTCCAATGGGAAAAAATACATAATGCCTCATCCTTGAAATGTTGGATGTCGTATGACAATTGGAACTACTGGATGAAACGAAGATCTCATCCCTGGTGAAGCCACCCAATGTTGTATGGTTGTGCGTGTGGTTTTGTCGATAATCCAAACTATTTCATGACCTCTGCTGAGATGATGTTCTTTTGGCTTCCACTATCAATAATAAAATGCAATGGGGTCCCCTTCACCCACATTTGTGAATGAAAAATGCGCTTCCCCTCTTTAAGATATGGTGGTTCTTCTGGTTAAATTATTGTGGTTGCAAAAGTAGTAGTGGGGTTTATGTCTATGATCTGTCTTATCTCATTATTTTCTAAATCAGATTCTGAATCTGGGTTTAGATATTTTTCTTTGATCTCGGCCACCAATGACTATTTTGAGAAACATTAATTGCTATTGTGCCAGGGGAATTTGTGGAAATCAAACCAATTTCTAGTGTCCTTCTTCGTCTTTCCATGACCCTTCTTTTCCTGTGGATTAGACTGGTTTTTAGGAGGATGTTTGTTAGGGTTGTCTTTATCATACTTTGGTTGTTACAGATTTGCAGACCCAAACTCCCATTTTTTTTGGTGCCTAAATTTCTACTCGATTTTGAAATCATATCAATAGGAAACTCCCAACGATGAGATGTCCAGAAACTCCATTTGAGTTTGGATGTATCTTTGTATATCTCCACGGTATTTCAGAACCAAATTTGTAGTGTACCTATTTGCACTACCCAGGTTCACCCAACCTCTCACGCACATCATTCATTACATGGATGTAAAAACAAATGCATTTAACCAGAATTAAACACATAAAACTCAGAGTCAAATTTATAATTCACTCCTGCAATTAAGCAAACCATAGCATTCAACAACAAATACATTTACACAGCGGAAAACATGATACATAAACAGAGCAGTCATGCTCAACATGATTAAAACATAACTCAGATATACTTATCTTTTAATAGCTGTAGAAATCACCAACCAAGTGTAGGCCTTCCACGAACCTCCCAGCCTTAGACCACACTGTTCATCAGCTCAACAGTAGGTCACCCCTGAGTTGGGACCGAGCTCCACCCCAAGGCAAGGAATCTAACTCAGGCTGAGGTTTCAGGGAAGACAATTACATACACTTTCAACAGGAAGAAGCTCTCCCAGGAATCTCCCATGCTCACTGCACACAGACCCTCATTCCCCACATGCCTGTTCCACCCCAGGAGAGTGCACCTTCTCTGTCACCTAGACAGTC
>JZKD02S0130077.1:223388-239432 GCA_000966675.3 Picea glauca
GTTATATTACTGGATATACGCGATATCTCTGTGCATTTCTTTATTATATCTCCGCTCTCATTTCGTGCCGAAAATAATCCGGATCACTGAAACTACTCTTCGCCTGCACATACTTTGCACAACTCCTGTGCCTAACTGCACTTCTGAGGAAATGAGAACAAAAGTTTTCCTATTTGAGCTTTCAGAGACAAACCTCTGAACCCTTTGTCAACGCACTCCTTGCGGACAATTCAACTACACTCCTTGCAGGAACTCTTGCTCAGATAGAGAAACAATTGAAACTCATTTCTCTTTCTCTCTTAGACTTAAAAAAAAAAGCATGAAATCATATACACAACATATAAAGCAAATGTATAACAGAAAGTAAACATCCATGAGCATAATATTCAACATGCATACACAGAGAATATCACAACACCATGAATCTGAATCAAATCTTTTTGTATTAATCCAGAACTTCTGTACATGGAATTCTTCTACACAACTCTCTGCTTCTTCTCTATGCTCTATGCTCTATTGACATAATAATCTTACAACTATACAATGAGAGTTTCTATATCATGTTTCCCTCTTGCGCTCTAAACTATCTAATCTAAGCATTAAATTCTATCTACCTACATTAACTTATGCATAAACTCCTCTATCTACTTCAGATGAGAGCGGGACGCTCAAGGTTTGATTACAATGCTCCTTCATAAATGTGAGTATGCCTCTATTAACTATCCCATTAATTATATGGCACTTTCAAACTTCAAAACATTTTAACAAGAAATGTGTTGGCGCTTGTCCAGTTGTCCTCCACATCCACACGCGCTTGCTACCTGCTAGCAATGCTCCTGCATCATACTCCCTCACTTGAAAATTTTCATGGGCTCCTGTCCATGAGATCTTGCACGGTCTATCCATGCTTCTGAATCTCTGCTTCATTCTCCCAGATCACATCTTCAACTAGATGGCCCTTCCATTTGACCAAGTATTTAAAGTATTCCTTTCACCTGGTCCTCTTACCAACTCTTCTGTCTAGTATGCGCTCCATCTGCGGCTTTTCTGCAATTGGCATTTGTTTTTTCCGCTGAATCTCTGGTTGTTCATTTCCTTCTTCTGCTTCCTCAACTTTATAAGGGTACAAATCTGAGATATTGAATATCCGAGAAATTCTGATCCCATCGGGTAAGTCAATCTCATATGCATTCACCCCAATTTTCTTCAAGACCTTACATGGCCTGATTTTCTTCATCTTCAGTTTATTATATGTTCCTCTCGGGAACCTTTCCTTTCTCAAATGTGCAAGGATCAAATCACCAACTTCAAACTGAAGTTATCTCATGTGTTGATATTCTCTTCGCTTATATTCTTGGCTCGAATTATGCAATCTCTCCTTCACCTGGCTGTGAAGTTCCTTCATCGCCTCTGCGAAATCTTCTGCACTAGCGCTCCTAGTCACAGTCTGTTTTGAATCTCTCAGCTCAGAAATTCCTCTCAGATGCATGCCATAAAAAAATTGAAATGGACTCTGTCCTGTGCTTCTGTTAATTGAATTTTTGTAAGCAAACTCTTCCTATGGTAATATATTGTCCCACTGGATGTGGTTTTCTATCACCAAACTCCTCAGTAAGTCTCCCAAACTCCTATTCATGACTTCTGTCTATCCATCCGTCTGAGGATGATAAGATGAACTAAACGACAATTTTGTTCCCAACTTCTTCCATAAGGTTCTCCAGAAGTGTCCTACGAACTTAGTGTCTCGATCCGAAACTATGCTCTTTGGCAAGCCATGAAGTTGAATGACTTCTTTGAAAAATAGGTTCACAATGTGAGTTGCGTCACTGGTTTTCTGACATGGAATGAAATGTACCATTTTGGAAAATCTATCCACCACCACAAATATTGAGTCAGACCCTCTTTGTGTTCTTGGCAACCCCAATATGAAGTCCATGTTGACTGCATCCCACAACCTCTCAGGTATGGGTAATGGTTGATAAAAGCCTGCATTCTGTCTCTTTCCCTTTGAATGTTGACAAATTCTACATCTGTCCAAAAATATTTTGACGTCTTCTCTCATTCCTGGCCAAAAATATGACTGATTCAACTTTGTGAACATCTTATCATGACCGAAATGTCCGTCCAATCCTCCACTGTGTTTCTCCTTCAACAAATTCTCCCTCGTGGAGCATTTTGGAATACAAAGTTGATTACCTTTAAATAGTAATCCTTCCTGGATCATGTATTATGCCCATTGGCTTCTATCCCTGAGAATTGGATTCTCAGCTACTTCATACGCCTCTCTAAAATCTGGATCATCTCTGTACATGTCCCTGAGATCATCAAAACCCAATGTTTTGACTTTGAACTCCTACAATAGCAAACATTTCCTGCTCAAAGCATCAACAAATTTGTTAGCAGTACCAGAAATATGTTTAAACACAAAAGTGAAATTTTGCATATATTCAACCCATTTGACATGTCTTTGATTCAAATTCTCCTATTGAGTCACAAATTGCAATGCATGATTATCACTGTATAAGACAAACTCCTTGGGGATCAAGTAATGTCTCCATTTTTTCAATGCTTGAATAATAGCGTAAAAATCCTTATCATATGTGGAGTATTTTATCTTGCCTTCATTCAACTTCTCACTGAAATATGCTATTGGCCTGTCTTCTTGACTCAAGACTTCCCCTATTGCAAATCCACTTGCATCACATTTTACTTGAAATGTTTTTTTGAAATCCGGCAACACCAGAATTGGTTGTTCCGTAATTTTCCTTTTCAACAAATTGAATCTTTTCTCAGCCTCTTCCATCCAGTGAAAAGATTTGTGTCTCTTCTTCCCTGTGTCCATCATTGGTGCACTAATTCCACTGAAATTCCTGATGAATGTTTGGTAGAAACTAGCCAATCCGTGAAAACTTCTCACCTCAAATATACTCTTTGGTGATGGCCAATTCTTAATTACCTCCACCTTATTTGGACCCATCCTCAACTTATCTGCAGAAATAACAAACCCCAAATAAATGAGATCTGTCTTCATAAATGAGGATTTCTTCATGTTTATCAACATCTTCTCTTGTTGTAACCTCTTCATCACTGTAGCCAAATGTTTCATATGCTCTGCCTTTGTTTGACTGAAAATCAATATGTCATAAAGATACACAATGACAAATTTTCCGATGAAATCCTTCGAGACTTCATTCATCAATCTCATGAAAGTACTCGGCGCATTTGTTAAGCCAAACGACATGGCAAGCCATTCGTATAACCCTTCATTTTTTTTGAATGTTGTCTTCCATTCTTCACCTTCCCTCATGCGAATCTGGTGATATCCACTTTTCAAATCAATCTTTGAAAAAAAATTGGACCCACTCCAGCAATCCATCAGATCATCCATCCTTGGCAATGTAAATCTGTACCTGATGGTTATTTTGTTGATTTCCCTTGAGTCAATACACATCCTCCAGCCTCTGTCTTTCTTCGGACTGAGTACTGTCAGAACAACACACGGACTCAAGCTTTCTCTGACCAAACCTTTGTCCAACAAATCCTGGACTTTTCTTTTGACCTCTTCATTCTCATGGGGCGTTAATCTGTATGCTACTTTGTTTGGAAAACTAGCTCCAAGTATGAGATCAATGTGATGACTCACACTTCTAATTGGTGGCAACGAACGAGGTAGTTCGTCCACTACTATGTCAACGAACTCTTCCAGCAATTTCTGAACCTCTTCTGGTAAATCATCTACCCTTGTGCTGGTTAAAACAATCTTTGGCTTCCTGACCACAATGAATTGTGGTTCCTCCTTCTTCTTAACCTCTGTAAGAATTTATTTCCCACTCATTAGAAGTATAGTGTTTCTCACTTTGGGTTTTACCTCTTTGTCCTTAATCGGAAACATCATGTGAGTTCTCCCATTTTTCTCTAGAGTGTATGTGTTCATTCTCCCATCATGAATCACATTCCTGACATATTTCCATATTCTACCCAGCAATAGATGACAAACATCCACAGGAATAACATCACAGAGTATTTCATCTTTATACCCTCCTATTTTAAACTCAACTAAACATTGCTTAGTGACATTTACCTGATGTCCTTTTTGCAACCATGAAACTCTGTATGGGCTTGGATGATCAATCGTCTCTAGCTCCAGTTTTTCTACCATCTCCGTTGAAACGAGATTATTTATGCTACCACTGTCCACAATGACCTTGCATACCCTATCCTTGGTCTTGCAAGCAGTTTGAAAAAGTCTATTCCTTTGGACCGAAATCTCCACCTCCTTCTCTGGTGTTAAGAGAACTTTTTGCATCATCAACGATCTTCCTCCTTCAACATTTCGCCTTTGTGCTTCAGCAATGTGAGTCTCTCCTTCTTCTTTCTTCTTGTCTGGACATTCATAAGACTTGTGTCCAACCTTTCTGCATGTGAAGCATGTTATTACTCCACCTCTTCCCCTTCCTCTACCTCTAGTATGAGGAAAAATGTTGTTGTCAGCATACTCTCCTCTCTGATCAGCATAATGCCTCCTCTGTCCAGTATATTTATCTTTCTGTGAGCTTCCACCTCTCTCAATTTGAGGTTTCTTCCATTCTTCCTTAGGCTTCTGATTTCTATCTTAGATGACTGATTTTMCCTTGGCTTGACTTCTGCCTCGGCCTCTTTGACCTTGTTTTCGGCTCAGCTTTTCTTCSACCTTTAGATCCATTTGATAAGCATCTTCCACTATTTGGATGGTCATCATGCTCATCTCATCTCATCCTGAATTTYGTATCTCAGGCCATTCATATACYTGGCAACCTTTTCATCATTACTTTCACGATGACCTACTCTGATGTTCAGTCTGTAGAACTCTTCAGTGTACTCCTTCACTGACATCAACTTCTRTCTCAAGTTTTGCATCCTTTGAAACAGAGTAATTTTKTAATCTCTAGGAATGAATTTCGCTTTCATCTTTGCAATCATCCTATCCCAACTCTTGATTTTCTRCTTACCTTGGTAGCGTCTGTCARCTTGCAGTTCATCCCACCACAATGCTGCATGTCCTTTAAGTCTCATGACAACATGTTTGACCTTCTTGTCTTCTTCGACATCTTCATAGTCAAAATATGTGTCCAGAGCTCTAATCCAATCTAGAATCTCTTCAGCATTCAAGTTTCCCTCATAAACTGGAATGTYTATTTTGGCTCTTGCACTCATTCTTGCAACAGCTCTAATCAAGCGTTCATGTGCTGCATATTCTGCTRAAATTTCTTCTTCTTCATGTCCAACGTCATCTTCTCTTTCAGACTCACTGACATCTCCAATATCAACTCTGCGCCTTTGTTTTATTTCCACATCCACGAGTCTGGYGTGAATATCATGCAGATCTCTTTCCACTTCTGGATTATTTCGGCACCTACCTATATTTTTCTCTTGACACCTCCCTATCCTCTGGAAGATCGGGTGTTTGTTTGTCCCTTCTCCTCAGCGGCATGGCTGAAATTATTTCTCACTTTTCCTGCCTGAAATATACAAACAAGAATCAGGCTCTGATACCACACCTGACGTAGCCCTCCCAACCCACAGGTCGGAAGTCCACGCACACAGGATCGCTCTATTCCTTTGGCCCGAAGAGCTCTCTCGAGCTGGCTCTTCTATTTCCCTTTAAGGAAATCTACACCCACAGAAAACCTCGACAAATCTCCCTTTGCACTTCGGGATATCTGACTTCGCGACTTCGTGAGTCTTGTGGTCAAGCGACTGTGCCTTCAGACCTCCGAACACTGATATGCCGAGTTCTAATAAATGCCGAAACGTTAAGGTTCTACCTCCAAAAGAAATCAACGGTTTTGGAGGTTTCCCTTGATCCAACGGTCAATGCTATTTCGCGCACCGGGAGCTCGATATACAAGAGCTCTATGTCTCTTCTACCTTCCGGTCTTGAAATCCAGAAAGACTTGAGTGCCTGCTCCAGGTCCCACAACCCTTGTTGGGAACCTCCACATTCTTCCACGCGTCTCTTCACCAACTCTCCAGCTGATGTGGGCTTCTTCCAACTGTCGCCTCCTCACTACCTGCTAGCCCGTGTAATTTCGCTATTTCGAGTATAGGGGGTCCTAGACTCGCGATCCCAACCTTATGTCACCGTGAACCCCGAATTCCTGAGTCCCGAAGTTCTCTCTTTCACATTTCATGGATTTGATCCGCCAACCTCTTGGCTTACCCTCGTTCATTCAAACCCCGAAATGGCAAATTTCTCTGACTCCTCCACGTGTCCAAGTACTGGCCCCACTATGAAATCTTTTGCTGTGTCAGGGTTTTGGATTTTTCAATTTCACGAATTCAAGCGTCGAAGCTTTGATCCTTCCACCCACGAAACCCCAAAATGGAATTTCGCGAGTAGATCCAACGATCCTCATTGGCGTGAATCTACGGCCCTCTCTCTCCTGAGCTTCCACTTGTAGAAACGACCATCGTAACCTCCTTGCTCCTCCGCGAAATCTGACAGCTTGCGGGACTTCACGAATTCTCTATGGATAATCTCGACCGCCTGCTTCTCCCTTTAAGAACTTTTGCACTCGTAAACAAAGTGTTTTTTCACGGAACTTAACCATCTGCAACATAAAATTCTGTACATGGAATTCTTCTACACAGCTCTCTGCTTCTTCTCTATGCTCTATTGACATAATAATCTTACAACTATACAATGAGGGTGTCTATATCACGTTTCCCTCTTGCACTCTAAATTGTCTAATCTAAGCATTAAATTCTATCTACCTACATTAACTTATGCATAAATGCCTCTATCTACTTCAGACGAGAGCAGGATGCTCAAGGTCTGATTACAATGCTCCTTCATAAATGTGAGTACGCCTCTATTAACTATCCCATTAATTATATGGCACTTTCAAACTTCAAAACATTTTAACAAGAAATGTGTTGGTGCTTGTCCAGCTGTCCTCCACATCCACGCGTGCTTTCTACCTGTTGGCGATGCTCCTGCATCATAAGAAAGAGTAGATGTGATTTCTTAGTGCCATTGGTAGTGCATCTATGTGATGTTGAATAAGTGTTATGTGTGAACTGTGTAAGGCTTGCAAGGCTAAGTGCAAGTTATTGTGAGGTTGCTATAGAAAGCTAAGTGATGTAACGCAAGGAAGAAGGATCTAGCGAGCTGCACGGATCTTATGTCCTATGTGAAGAAGGGTTTTGGAGGATTTGTGCTTGTAACATATTTAAGACGATAATAAAGAATAAGATCTTGTGGACGTAGCCCCAGAGTGGGGGTGAACCATGTAAAACTGTGTGTTATGCTATGTGATTTGATTCAATGTGTTTTTACTTATGCTATGTGCTTTGATATATCCACTTATGCTCTGTTCTTCTTAGATATATATGATTGTTAGATCTGATGTGTATGAGGATGCTTAGTGCTAATCTACTGGATCTGATCTGGGTTACTATGGTTAAGTGTTGAAATACTGTAAATATGAGTGTACACCACGATGCTCTGTGTTGTCTGTGAAGTATAATAAGGGTTGAATATTGACGAAAGATCGATGTTAAGTTCTCTGTAAATGATATAATCACAGATCTATTTCCCAGCTAAGGTTGCAGACACTTGATTCTTGCAACCACCCCTTCCTCTACCTTGGGTGAGACTTCATATGCTTCACAGGTGTTGCTGAAAGGGCCAATAGTTAGGGCTTTTTTGGTGCACTCTTGAGCGTTCAACCCTAAGTGTGCCCCTGTGCCAACAAGAGACTTTTTCTCAAGGATTGGATCATGAATTAATGTGATTCAATGAGATATTGGATAGGTGGAGAAGGAATTCCATCTAAAGATCAAGTGATGGAGAAGAAAAAACAGGGGCAGTTGCAAGTGGGTTTCAGTTGATTGAAGCCACGACAATAGGGTCGCGTTTTACGAACTTTCATATAGTATTTGAGTGCATGTCTGTAGGTCTCAATGGATAGAGGAACATATATGTGGGTTTGATTAAGGAAAGGTATGTACATCGCGGAAAATTTGAAATATCGAGGTCGTACAATAGATTAGGAGTTTATAGGGTTTGCAAGTATTCTTCATAGTTTTCTATATTTCTCTCAGTGGGTCGTCATCCCTGTTACAGGAGCCCTGATTGTATCATAATAAAATCATCTCAACATTGGTTTTCCCTTCGAGGTTTTTCCATGGGTATCTACCCAAAAATATTGGTGTTTATGTGTGCATGATTTGGTTTCCAGTATACTTCCACTATCTTTATCGAGTTGAATATTCCAGCAGTGTTTTTTTGTTTTGTGAGCTACTAATCTTCTTTTCAATAAGAAAATCACTAGATAACAAGATACCTAGGTGTTGGAGTAAGGATTTCAACATCATGTCCCTCTAATTCTGCAATAAATGTGCATGTAATAATTATTGTTAGCACATGCATACTATAAAAAATTTCATTAATTACAATATAGGTTATTCTTCATATCAATTTACGAAGAAAACATTGCACTATGTCAAAATCTAATTCTTTAGAGACATTTTTCTCTGAAACAACTCTCCAATGGATGTACTCATGCCTCATTATAAGTTCTAAATGAAAAGTTACAACATCCAAAAGTTGTAATTTCCTCTCACTTACTGCTACAGAATTTACTTTATTACCTTCAGATAAAATTTTAGCTTCCAATTCAAAATTCTAGGTGGTTAGATGTCTTCTCCTCCTCGATACCTTTCCAACGACTATTTGTTTTCTCAAATATTAGCTCCAAGATTAAGGTTATGCTCCGGAGAAGTTTATTTTGTTTCCCCATTTTATCCATGTATTCTAAAGCTGTCTCCTTTCTCTTTATGCACATTTTTAGATACCCAAATTCCAAATCTGGCCCTCTGGAAGTAAATTGATGTCAAAATTTTACCTTAATTGTTTCATTTGTAACTTTCTCATATGAGATTTGATTTGCATCTGGGATAACTGGTTGGAAATCTCTCTCTGAGTTATTTTATTTAAGTTGCAATGACATAGTGTACCTTTGATAAACTTTGTTCTTGTGGTTTTTGATTGCCTAAAAACATAGTTTAGGGCCTCAAAATCACCCTACAAGTTCATGACCTTCAAAATACCGAAAAAAAATCATATAAAATTGATTATTTTACTGTTATAATAGCCTCTTAATATGCACCGTCTATCTCAAAGTCAGGACAAATCTCATTCGTTGATCTGTTAAACCTTCCCTAGGCCTGTGAATGAATCTCGACTGTCAATCTACAACTAGAAACAATCTGAATCATCGATTTTAAACACTATATCGACGATCGATGATTTTATTTTGGTGCACACAACACTTGCAAAAACTATCAAATCGACCATCGACCATCGACCATTTACTTTGACAACTGATTTTCAATACATCGCTAAATTAGTTGACTCAACCCTAGGTCATCGACTGTCAATGATTTTCGTTGGTGGGTGAAACTCCTTACCAATTCGGTCGACCTCGACCATCAACCATTGGACATATCTTGGATGATGTGGAAATTATGATGACATGGCATGGCATGTCATCTTGAGGTGTCAACTTGTATGATGTGGCATGACACGTGGATGTTGACGTGGCATGACATGTCATCCTCCTCTTTTCTTCATCAATCATCGACAATTTCCCTTGGATGACCCAAACACCTCGCTGAGTTGGCTGACCTAATAATCAGTCATCGGTGATTGATGATTCCCTTTTTTCAAGAAAACACCTTGCTAAAATGACAGAAATGACCATAATTCATCGGTGATTTCAGTTGGCGACTGAAATACTTCGTCAATTCGTCCAACCTGACCATTAGTGATCAATGAATTCTCTTGGATAACTCCAATGCTTAGAATTTTTCTACCAAAACCCATATGAATCTGGCCCATCGATCTTCCAGTCTAAATTATCTTGACCATTTGTCTTCTCCAACTTCCAAACGAATGAAAACGAATCCCGACCGTCGATTTGATCCATTTTAAAAACTACCGAAAATGAATCTCAACCATCAATTTGCTTCACCTTCCAAACGGCCAAAAAATGCATCCTGGACGTTTATTTGCTATATCTTTCCAAAATTTGAAAGCATTGTAATTTTTTAAATCTATTACAACGAATCTAGGCCGTTGATCTCAAAATCAAACACAATCTCAGTCGTTGATTCACGAAACTCTACCCAATTCTATAGTGGCCATTAAAACATGAATTTCAACCTTTTGAGTTGAATTTAGCTCTACAACTTTGTAGATTGATTCCTTGTATCATCTCTTCAATAGTCCTGAGGCACGTATACTTGAATTCTCTCACGAAGTTGGGTATTTTACTCTAATTTTCGTTATTTTTCCCCAAATTCATCACAAAACAAAATCTGTAACAATAATTTTTCCCAAATTTGAAGTGGTTCTTGGCCCATACAAACCCGTTGTTTGAACTAGAAGATATGATACCATAATGTAACAACCCCCAGCTGATTTGAGGATCATTACTATGCAGAAACCACATAAAAACAAAATGTTTCTGCTAACTAATTTATTGTAGCTTACCAACTACAAATTACACATAGATTTAACTAGTGTCTGGTACGATTAATTAATTGCATCTACAACATGCTAAAATCACACATGAATGCATCTAATCACTCATTATAACAACATATAAGTCATCCTTATACGTAGAGTTCATGCACATCAATTAAAACTCATAAGGAAAGATAGAAAACAACTAAAACACTTATATTTTTAAAATAGTTGTGCAACCAACTTCTTGGGATGGATGTTCCACCCAACCATAGACTTGGTGTTCCAAATATCAACAATAAGTCACCCTCAAGCCGGGGCTAACAATCCACAAAAGAGGGTGGTCGGTCATTGTCCACTCACAACTCAAAAAATCCCACAACCCACTGGCATTCTCTTACAACTATCCTGATTTTCCACCAACTCCCTTCCTCTCGACCTGTCCAACCCAAGGAATGTACCCCTTCACTGATATTAGTTCCTTGGGTGTCCAATTCATTTATCATAGTCTCTATGGCAGATGTAACTACGAATATCTATGTTGGGAAACTCAAGGGAACTCACTTCCATGAAAACTACCATCAACAACAACAAACACTTTTTGTTACAGTGCAACTCACATAACCATTCACTCTTCAGGCCTGCAAACTTGGCTCATGAGTATTCTTCTCTGAATACACTCTAACATGCTCCAGAAATTTCCCTCCATGGTTTCCCTAAATCCAAGCTCTTATATTATACTCTATGCATGTTGTTCATCCAAAAGAATCACTCTCGGAAACTGTTGTAACTTCTCATGCAAATTTCCTCTCTTTTTTTCTTGCTTAACTTACACACTTCCCCAAGCTAATTGTACTCATCCTCCATGCTCCCAATAACTATGGGATGTGACTTCTCACACCTATTTTCTTACATGCATTCAATGATTGGATTTGGGAACACTAAACAACAAATTAGAAGGTTCATATTCCAATAGTAATTTTAGGAAGTGGGTTGAATTAATAGACATGGATAATCCCCCCTTGGACCCCTCTTAGACCTTCTCTTAGACCCTCTCCTCTCTTGTGGATTAATTCATCCCCCATATATGTCCATATTCCCCAGTAGATGGCATCACATTTTCTTATTATAACTTAGAAATAGAATTCACATACACATCTCTTGTTCATAGTCACACACTATATCTACACTAAGCATTAATTGAACCGAGGATTGTAGTGGGGACATTACAAATAATTTATCAATCAAACATACTTTGAAAATTTTAATGTACATAGATATCTTATGGATATGGATGATTTATTTATCCATTTTAAGCCCAAACTTCAAGACTATTATATGTTTATTGAGTACATATAAAGGTCCCACATAGATATTAATGTCGAGAAAAATAAGGGATCCACTATGCAGAACCAATGTACAAAGATATCATATGTATCAATGGATTATTTTTAATTTTAATGTTCTAGTGTATCATATGGATGATAATATATATCTTTGTCACATTTCATATTCAACATTGTGTCCTTCATCATCAACTCCCTCAAAATAGTGTCCAATGGTCATTGTTCTAGTTACCATTTAACCTATAGTTATTCTTAGTGACGTTAAATCCATATTATATGTCTTGTTTGAAAGACCCATAATAGGAACACGAAGATGACAAATTGTATAATCCGACGTGCAATTTGATAACAATATTAAAAAAGAGAAAGATCAATGTACTCCAAACCTTATGTCTCCTTGTAAATTGTCAATAGATATACATATGGCATTGAAAATATGTGTAATTGGTGAAAGCATGCTCACATGTAAATATAAATTTGGTAAACAAAAAGACAATTGTTGGAGGAGTGAGTTTAGATTTCTTTTTAGATGGATCGACTCTTCAACTCCCTCCCAGGGGAGAGAAATTATGATTCAAATATCCAAAACTATGAAAATGGTGAGTGAACCCCCCTCCACCCTTTCTACCTTGTTCCCTGAGCTTTTTCCTGGTGACTGAAAAACATCCCTATTTTCACTGCTATTTTTGCTAGTGATCACTGAACAGTCTCTTCTTTGTCCATAGATCCCTTTAGGATGCCCGACCATATCTTCTATTCTTTGGGTCCTATCACTACCCTGCATAGTGGGTTTGAGGAGGAAAAAAATATATGTTCCCCATTGAGCGCACCTATTCATGGAGGTAGAATTTCGTGCCCTCATGGGTGCAGATGATGACTCTCTCTGGTAGAGTATAGACTTCTCCCCCTCCACCATTTTTCTTTCAAAATATGTGACCTCCCCTTCCATACTGAATCGGGCCTTGGGATCCAAAAACTGTCCAAAAATTCCTTTGACATCTAAACCCTCCTCATCACACTCTACAACTATTTACCCACCTTTGATGCCCCCCCAACCTGCACTCCACTACACCTATATCTCTCCCTCCTACATGTTCCTCTATGCCATTGACCTTTTCGACTCCTTCATAGACCCCACTGACCAGTGCTAAAGCCACTCCTTCCCTCCCCCACCACTCTTCTTTCCATCCTATCGCAACCAAACCTCTCCATCAACAGAGCTCCCCTACCTCTTTTGGTGCAAATAAACCTGTATCTAGGCCTTGGTGCCCAAGAAAAACAAAAAAGGGATGGTGCTAGGAGACGATGTGGGCCTGAAAGACTCTGTCAACATGGCCTTATGCACACTCATTGGCAGAATCTCATACCGATCAATCTACAAAATAGATATAACAATATGGGTAAAGTCAACTTCGTTGCCTTTTCTCGACTATTCTCCTGAGATATCCTATTTGACATAGGGTTGGCTCAGATTCCACTTATGCACCCCGAAGGAATCTTATCTACTACTAAATGGACATTGGTTATTTGATGGAGGCATCCTCATGCTTAAGAGATGGGGCATTAGCTTTAATCCTGCCCAAGATTATTTTCATCTTCAACACCTTTGGGTACTCCTCCCTGAAATCCCTCTTTACCTCTAGAACAGACCAGCCTTAGAGGCAATCGACAATAATCTAGGCACTGTCCTGACAGTCGACCTGAAAGTTTTGGAAGCTTCGATCAAAAGAGCGGCCAGGGTCCTGGTGGAACTGGATATCCATGAAGGCTTACAGGAATCCTTAGATATTGAATGGAGGGGACACACTATCTGACAGAAACTTGACTATCTAGGTATACTTTTCAGGTGTACTCTTTGTAGGCAGACAGGTCACCTGTGTTCTCATTGTGTGGGCAAAGTGGAATCGGATACATCTGAAGACACTATGATATATCTCTTTTCTATACCAAATTCTCCTTGCTTTCACCTTGCAGCTTCTCCGTTGGGGTTCCATTGTTGTTTTGGATCCCCTGGAAAATTATTTTACTTCTCTCCTACATGATCACAATCTAGTGGATCTTCCTCCATCAGCTATCGCCCCCACTTGGCGCAATGGATGCTCGGGTCCCTATGTGATATCCAAAAGACTGGATCACTTCCTCCTCTTAGTGGACTTGATCCTCCAAGCAGATATTCTAAAATCTTGGGTCAAATTTCCTTTTTTCTCCGACCATGCACCGATCATTCTTAAACTGGCCCCCTGCAGACACCATTCTTATCCATTTAAGTTCAACCCAAATTTGTTGCAGGAATAAGAACTCCATTAAATGGTCAAACACGCCTAGATGGATCCCATTTACCAAACCAAACAGGATTTACAAATGCGCTTGGTATGGAAATTAACCTCCTTAAAATGTTTGGTAAACAGGTGGGAAAAAATACACAGAACTAGCAAACTACACAAACTCCGAGATTTGGAGACTTTAATACTAGATCTTTCACACTTGGATAAACAATTCGATAGGTGACCACTTACAGACAAAACCTTGGAGAGCCTTGAGACTAAACGTAATTCACTTCTCTTGGCAGAAAAGGCCCTTTGGCGTCAACGCAACAAGGCTACTTGGCTGAAGTGCGATGAGCGCAACACGAATTTTTTTCACTGCTTTTCATCAAATCGCATAAACAATAAATGTATTTGGTCAATTACGGATGCTGGTGGATTGACTCAATATGATCAACTTGCCATAATTTTTGCGGCCACTAAGCACTTCAAATCATTTTATGCAGCTAGAACGGACCCTCCTTTTCAGGACTCAGTTAGAGTGGCTAGCCTCTTCGCAATTTTAGCAACTACAGAGAAAATCACTCTTTGGAAAGTCCATGTTCTCTTTAGGAGGTAAAAATTGCACTTCATTCCCTTGCATCAGACAAAATTCTCAGCCCAGATGGCTGGAGAATCGAGTTTTTTCTCAACTACTTTGAGCTAGTTGGCGAGGAGCTTCTGCATTTGGTTGAAGACTCCAGACTGTGGGGACGTGTCTCTCGCTCTATAAACTCAACCTTTCTGACTTTAATTCCAAAAGAAAACAACCCTAAATCTTTCGATGATTATAGGCCGATTTCTCTCTGTAATATGCGCTACAAGTTGATTAATAAAATCATCACCATTCACTTGAAGTTGGTCATCTCTCGATCACTTTCCTGTGAAAATTTGGGCTTCCTCAAAGGAAGACAAATTATAGATGCAATAGGCACTACATAAGAGTGCCTCCACAGTATAAAAGCTAAAAAATCAAAGGCACACATTCTAAAACTGGATCTAAAAAAGGCCTTTGATTTCATTGATCGGGACTTTCTTCGTTTGATTCTGGTTCAATCTGGGTTCAATCAAAACACCATTTGTTGGATTTTGGGTTGTGTTACAAGTGCCACCTTCTCGGTTCTTGTCAATGGAGAAGCTTCCCCCTTCTTCCATAGCGGCAGAGGACTGCGCCAGGGTTGCCCTCTTTCCCCACTACTTTTCATTTTAGTTATGGAAGGTTTGAGCCTTCTTCTAAAACTTGGCCAATCTCAAGGGAATATGACAAGAGTTAAAGTATCTAGGTTGATAAGGATCCTTCATCTTCTTTTTGTAGATGATGTCTTGATATTGACAAATGACTCACTTCTTGAATGGAGTGAAATAAAAAACATTCTACTTGTCTTTTGTAGGGCCTCAGGACTACAAATAAATTGGACCAAGTCATATTTTCAGTACTCAAATCTCTTCGATCAGACGCTAACTCAACTCCATATCCTCTTCCATTACACTTTTAAGAATATGTCAGAAGGCTTCAAATATCTCGAATATTTCATCAAGGCAGACTCCTACAAGATTGTTGATTGGAACTAGCTATTGGAAAAAGGTCAAAAGAAGAATTGAAAATTGGTGTAACCACTGGCTCTCCCTTGGTGGGTGCTTCACTCTCTTAAAAGATGTCATGGAAGGCCAACCGGTTTATTGGATGGCTATGGCTGCCCTCCCGTTGACTGTGCTCCACATGCTCTGAAATATCTCCTTCAACTTCCTCTGGTCAGGTTGTTCAAACACACCTTGCTTTCATCTCTGTAGCTGGGAAGCACTTGCAAATCCAAACCATAAAGGCGGTTGGGGCCTCAGGAACATACTCTTCTTCAATCTCGAACTGGCTGCAAATACACTTTGG
>JZKD02S0130077.1:271435-286930 GCA_000966675.3 Picea glauca
AATACTACAAGCAAGAGGATGAGATGTAATTACAACTTAACTCCAAAGAATGTCCTTTTTCATAAATTTAGTCCCCTATGCCCGAAAAAGTATAAAACAATACCCAGGAGAACTCTTCTAGCCACTAGTGACAAGAGTGTTCCTTTTTCAAAATTAATCTACTTGGTTCGTAAAAGGGTTAATATTAAACCAAATAGACATCCTTTCAAATCCAATTAACGAGTGTGAAAGAGACAAGTTCACTCGAAAATATTTTCTCTTTTTGAGAGAGTCTAAAAAGAGCTTAAACAAGACTCAGGAATTTTGTTCTAAGCAACATCTAATGGGGGAGGCTAGGGCTCCAGTGCAAGGCTTTTGTCGAAAGTCAACAACTCACAGATAGCTGACACAATATTGGGAAAACCCAAAGCTTTCCAAGTCGAGGAGGATAAAATACTTGCATCGGTTACCTTATCTACAATATATTGAAGAATGCCCCTTATATGGAAGGGTGTAGAAGAAGAATGTCAAGGCTCGACAAGATCATTTCAATCAAAGGAAACCACCCTAGGACTTGGAGGGAGCGTACTCGAAGAGAGTAGAATGCTCCCTTGTTTAAAAGGTAAAGGACTAGAAATACTAAGGACATGGTCGAAGGATGCATCACCCTCCAAAAGAAGAGTGGGATTGACCAAAGATTGCATCAGCAATGTCACTTCCTTAGACTTGTCACTCTCTAAGAGAAGAGTGGGATCAACCGAAGACTGCATTGGCATGACCACTTATTCAACCGTTGGTTGGAAAGGATGCGAGACAACAAGGTCAAGAGATGCATCACCCCCAAAAGCATGAGTGGTTTCGGTCGAAGATTGCATCAAAACAACCGCTGGTTGAACAGGATGTGAGAAAAAAAGGTCAAGAGACACATCACCCCCTAAAGGAAGAGGGGTTTCAACCACATATTTCATTTACATGACCGCTCTATCAACCAAATAAGTACTAGAATATTGGGAAACCAAATACGACTCAGAACCCAAAGGGCCCCCAGTCAAGGACCATGCTTCTTGTACCAAAGCAGTAGCAGGGAAAAAATGAGTAAGGTGATCTCCTTTGCAAAGCATACAAAGGAACTTGGGCTTACATATTATACGTCTAGGCTTATCAATTGTATGAATTTCCCCAGCATGACTTGCAGTGGCTGGTGACATGCTCCCAGCATGACTTGCAGAGGCTAGTAGAAAATATCCAACATGACTTGCAGAGGTTGGTGATGAATTCCCAACATGACTAGCAAAGGTTAGTAATGAACCCACAACATGACTAGTAGATGTTGGTGATGAATCCAAAACATGACTAGAAGAGGTTGGTGATGGATGTGAAGTGTGATTAGCAGTTACTAGAGTTGTTCCCCCAACATGACATGCAGCGGTTGGTTGCTAGTATTCAACATGACTTGTAGGGGTTGTTGACCAATATCCAACATGACTAGCATAGGTTGGTAATATAATGTCAATATGACTTGCAGCGACTGCACTAGTGGTGATTGGTTGTGGCATTTGAGACCAAGGTTTTGGGAAAGACTGGTTTTGAGAAATTGCAGGCCAGGAAGGGTTCTAGTATACACCATGGCCCTGTCCGACGGGAAAGTATCCTCCTCCAAACTGATTCACAAAGAGTTGTAAGGGCATCATCACCAAGGAAGCCTCTTGTGAAGATAAAGTGACATGAAAAGGGTTACTCAGGTGAGTATATATGTTTCCCCCAGATGAAGGAACTTCATGAAGGGGGTTTCTCATTCTATAAAATTTACTCCCCCCGGATGGAACACCAGAGGATAGACGAAGGTCCACCATGGGAAAAGAATTCGTAGGAACCCACATAGCGGAAGAAGGATAGATGGACGGGGTGTAATAAGTAGAATGACTACCCATTTGATCACTTCTCTTGTAAAAGTGAATCTATGATTGGATCCATAGGAAGGAAGATTCCAACCTCCTACCGTAAGAGTTGGTTGAGTGATATGACTCCCACCAAATGAAAAGGGAGAATAAGGAGGCATCATGCCTCTRGACACAAAACTAGTATTCACATAAGGAGATGAGACAGGGGATGGAAAGTGYGAAGACATGTCCAATATACAATGAGAAAAAATATTAGAGGCCCAAGGTATTGGYTGAGTATCATGATTCAKCGTACCACTCAGAAATACAAAAGGATTCATCCCCATGGAATTCGAAAATACCATGTGYTGGGTAGCGCTAACTAAGGGAGTCATGGGGGCTCCACTAATCATAGCAATGAAAACTCATGACGCAATACAAAATTCTAAGGCCAACTAATAATCAGAGAGCACACCAAAGTAAAKTCAAAATTCAAATGCACACAAACAGGATATAGTGGTTGAAAGGGGCCTCCCTCACTAAAGTAGGTATGCCTCGCCCAAGAGGGGCCTGAGACTCCCTTCAAAACATTGGGGGTATCATAATCAATTATAAGGGCCCTCATGGGCTTAACAACATAGTCGGCCAGATCCCCCGGGAGAGGTAATCCTCCATAAAGGTTGTGTGATTTCCAACCCTTATCTAACTCAGGGTACCTGCAGAATAACCCCTGCAAGTAACCTGTGTGGCTACCTATGTCAAGCAACTAAAGCCACCACGATATAACCAATGCACAGGATAATAGTTGTAAGTCAGGTCCACCATATGGGTAGGGTAGCAAAGCCTAAAATCTTGAAATCACCACCTCTCACAAAGGTAAAGGTACTATCAAGACCCCCAGATACGAATAGATCCCTAGAAATATCTCTGAAGCTAAGAAGATATTAGAGGGATATCTCTTCAACCAATTTTGTGAAACCTCGTGATTAACTTTGGTGTGAGTGGAGCTTCATGATGTCACCAATTATACAATCGATTTCACCACTTCCTTAGTCAGACACATATGTTTATTTTAATAGCCTTGGAGAAGTTTACTCACAAAATCTTATTCCAAGGCTCTAAATCTTAAGCTATTTTGTGCACCCTGAAAAATAAAATCGTTTCTAATCAATTTTAAATTTATTAGCATTACTTTTAGTGGCTTTGTTTACTCAAAATATGTGGTCATGAAACTGATGATGTTATGACTCAGCAAGTAAAAGAAATGAATATGAATATAATGCAAAGTCCTAACTTCAATTCTCAACAAATGATACGCTTTTCAAAAATGAAACTTTCAATTCAACTCTGCAATTTCAAATACGATGCAATATTTTCATACATGTATCAAGATCAATGATAAGAACCCAAAAGATAAAATGTCATAATGCAAAATGTATTATTTTTGTATTTTCAATATAAAGAAATGAAAATGCAAGGATGGAACAATAGATTGATATATAAACCTTGTTGTAAGCAAAAAGAGACAAACCAAGAAGGATATCAAGAAGAAAACACCCATCCCAAGATGCAAGGACAACCAATGAAAAAGATGATGAGAAAGAAAAACAACTCGAAAATTAAACCAAAGAAAGGTTTCCTATCACTCTGTAGGCACTTAACAATCATGATCAAAACTTACCTAGCAAACACCAAACTGAGAAATCAAGAAAAAAATAATGATGTACTCGAATGTTTAAGGAAAAACCACGTATGTATGCACCCTATAGAATGACATCTCGTGTATGTACGCGTCTATCAAGGAAAAACTGTGTATATGTATTGAAACATTTCCAGGTTAAGGATAAGGCCAAGAAACTCAGACTAAAAATGAAAATAGGTTTTCAAGCAATCAGATGACAAGAAAACTCAAGCTAACCAAGAGAAATCAAAGGAGACAAACACTCAAACCCCGAAAAGAAGATTCCCTCCCCAGTATGGTCACCAATTATATTATGAGGAAAATCACTTTATGGCATGGGTTAAACCACAACAGATGGAAATGACTGCAGAAATCAACTCTAATATCAAGTATGTTATATAAACAAACATGCTAACAAGATAAGATAAAGAGCCTACCTCGTGTAGATGTTTGATGAAGTCCATCATTGAGCACTTGACCCAAATCTATACACCTGCAACTTGTCCTCAACAACCAAGATATGCAAGCATATGGTGATAATATATAATGTTAGCACATATAATAGCATAATCCATCAACATTCATAACAAACACGCCCATGGAATAACAATTCAAATATTTGCAAGACATTAATTGGACGAGAAAAAAGTATTTCTATTAAAATGTAATCAACAGAAGTGTATGAATGACAAACTTCCATGTCGGTACATTCAGAACCGAGAAGCTAAGTCCCTTCTAGCTGGGCCTCCACCACTTCAATCCTCCACCAAAGGAAATCTCATATAAGAGAGACAATGAGGTTCTCCATCAAATAGGGAAGAGCTTGGGGGATGAACAATGTGTTCGGACTTAAAAGGAAAAAGGGATGCAGACTCAATATGAAGTGAATAATTTCTCTAGAGTAACTTTTCTCTCAAATTTGAATTCTTATCCTATCTTCCACGGCTTGGATATGGCCCATTTTTAGCCTTCAAATCGAACTGAAGGGTCGAGTCTGAATGTTTCCAGTATATGGAAGGTCAAGGATCATGGATCTTGTGACGTGACATGGAAACCCGACACCATTTTTAATTTTGGACACAAAACCCGATGTACGCGGGTTGTAATGGTGCAACCTGCATATACGCATGTTGTATAGTTGTTAGGGTGCGTATATGTGGACAAATATTATTTTTAGCTCTGGGAATTGCAAAAAGTGACTTTGAGTCTACATAGGGAAATGGAAAAGGCCTTCTAAGCAAGTTGTATAGGGTGAGGAAAATCTTGCTATAACACTTGGCCCATGGAGTACCTCAGCCTTGTTCCAATAAAATCCGATAACATCTCAAGGGATAACATCCAAAATGGCATCGTTGTCAGGGATGTAAATTGAAGAAATATTCCCTGGGGATATGATATTGTAAGCTCTGAGACTTGATAGTGAATAGAACTCAAGAACTTGGTTGTTAATCTTTCACCTAGAGAGTCCATAGAAGGACAATTTGGAATATACCAGAAGACATACTAGAAGCCACCCTCATCTTGATTAGGTCCCGATATATTCATATACAGAAAATCTTGTCACTTGGAGAAATGTCAGAGAACGTCAAATCTCTTATTTTTCAGGTAACCCTTATTTAGAAATATTTCCTTATGTTGCCCATCAAAGTGTTGAATCTGTAAATCTAACTGATATATCTGAAGATTCACTTTCTAATTTAAAATCTACACTAGAACCTTTGATAGATCTTCAAAATTATCCTTTAAAATTTATCCCATAAGTTAATTATCCTCATCAACCCTTTTTGAAAATTATTGTCCCTCCTCTATCCTTTGAAGCCCATAACATCATTTTACAAAATCTCATGGATGTTTTAGGTGGAGGAAGACCTGGGGGAAATCAACCTCCTCACCCACCACCTATAAATCCTTCGGTCACTTCCAAATTTTCCCAATTGAATCTACTCCAAATTACCCATGACCTCCAAGAGAATTACATGAAATACCTACCAAATTTTGATGGAGATAAAACTCGCTCAACTAAAAAGCATATGAGTGATTTCTAAGATTTTACATATGATCAGTTTGTAGAGAACAAATATGTCTTCATGAGGCTATTTGTCCAAAATCTATAGGAAGATCTTATAAAATGGTTTAGAGAGTTACCCATTGCTTCAATTGATAGTTGGCCAACTCTAGAAACTGCCTTTATCAGACAATGGGGGTAGAAAAGGGATTTCCTATACTAACTGAATGAATTTATCACACTCAGGAAAATATCCAATGAAACTGTTGATGACTTTAACAGGAGGTTTAATAAGCTCTATAACAAGATCCTTGCAGATATAAAGCCATCACAACCAGAAACTAAAGTGACATATGTTGGGGCATTTGATGTTGATTTTTCCATGACTTTGAGAGAAAGAAGGTCCCCGACTCTACTAGTAATGCAAGAGGATGCAATAGACTTATAAGGAAACATGATTTCATCAGGAAGATGAATCAAAAACAAGATCAGGAAGAAAATAAAAAGTTCGAGGAAGATTGTGGTACTTCTGACCCAAGTAGATAACTCAAAGAAGAATAGATGGATGAGATGTCTAGATTGATCAGAAATATGACAAACAAAATATCCATATTTGAGATAGAGCATAGCAATAAAAACAGATCCCCCAAAGACAGAGGCATAAGGAATCCTAACCCTAATCAATTCAAAATACCTCCTAATACACAACTCATGAGAAGGGAGAGAATAAATGAAGAACAACCCATTCAACTCCCTGTAAAAACCACTTTATAGAAGAAGTAGTGGATGAGGGATATGATGAATACATAGAAGAAACCCACCTACTTCAAGATGAGAATGATTCCATACATCTAACCGAAAATGATTATGAAGATTCTCTAATTCCTAAGAAAATGATGCCTAGAAGTCAACCCAACAAAGGAGCTTTATCCTCAATTCAATACAGAATTTTTTTTAATGCACTATAGGTTGAGATGCATAATAAGTATGATCTTAGGCCTTGACAGAAAGCAGTTGTTACAGGCAGTCAACCTCAGGCTAAGAAATTTGGTACAAAGTTGTTTGAAGATAAAGCTAAAGAGGTTCCATACATCCCTAAGGTAGATGAAGTTTTGGAGCCTATAAAAAAGAAAAAGAAACTAAAGAGCTTGAGGAATTATCTTCACCTTTCAATTTCGAACGTGAATTTTCTAAGATCAATATTCTTGTGCCTTTGGTGGAGCTAGCTAAAAACCCCTCATACCATAAACAGATTGAGAAAATGATGCATGGGAAGGGATCAAAAAATCCCCCTGATAATTTGAATATACAATATGAGTCCCCTAACATAGTTTTTGGTCCTCATATTAATGACAAACAAGAATATGTGGCACCCTTCTATGTGACCTTCAATATTCATGATAAGATGTTTCACAATTGTATGCTCAATTCTGGAGCATCACACAATATTATTCCCAAATTATTCATGAAAAAGTTGGGGATGGAAATAACCAAGCCATATCATGATAGTAACACCCCAGGTTTTGAGCCCCATATTAAATAATGTATTTTGTTAATCCATGAAAGGCCNTCAAAATTCAAATGCACACAAACAGGATATAGTGGTTGAAAGGGGCCTCCCTCACTAAAGTAGGTATGCCTCGCCCAAGAGGGGCCTGAGACTCCCTTCAAAACATTGGGGGTATCATAATCAATTATAAGGGCCCTCATGGGCTTAACAACATAGTCGGCCAGATCCCCCGGGAGAGGTAATCCTCCATAAAGGTTGTGTGATTTCCAACCCTTATCTAACTCAGGGTACCTGCAGAATAACCCCTGCAAGTAACCTGTGTGGCTACCTATGTCAAGCAACTAAAGCCACCACGATATAACCAATGCACAGGATAATAGTTGTAAGTCAGGTCCACCATATGGGTAGGGTAGCAAAGCCTAAAATCTTGAAATCACCACCTCTCACAAAGGTAAAGGTACTATCAAGACCCCCAGATACGAATAGATCCCTAGAAATATCTCTGAAGCTAAGAAGATATTAGAGGGATATCTCTTCAACCAATTTTGTGAAACCTCGTGATTAACTTTGGTGTGAGTGGAGCTTCATGATGTCACCAATTATACAATCGATTTCACCACTTCCTTAGTCAGACACATATGTTTATTTTAATAGCCTTGGAGAAGTTTACTCACAAAATCTTATTCCAAGGCTCTAAATCTTAAGCTATTTTGTGCACCCTGAAAAATAAAATCGTTTCTAATCAATTTTAAATTTATTAGCATTACTTTTAGTGGCTTTGTTTACTCAAAATATGTGGTCATGAAACTGATGATGTTATGACTCAGCAAGTAAAAGAAATGAATATGAATATAATGCAAAGTCCTAACTTCAATTCTCAACAAATGATACGCTTTTCAAAAATGAAACTTTCAATTCAACTCTGCAATTTCAAATACGATGCAATATTTTCATACATGTATCAAGATCAATGATAAGAACCCAAAAGATAAAATGTCATAATGCAAAATGTATTATTTTTGTATTTTCAATATAAAGAAATGAAAATGCAAGGATGGAACAATAGATTGATATATAAACCTTGTTGTAAGCAAAAAGAGACAAACCAAGAAGGATATCAAGAAGAAAACACCCATCCCAAGATGCAAGGACAACCAATGAAAAAGATGATGAGAAAGAAAAACAACTCGAAAATTAAACCAAAGAAAGGTTTCCTATCACTCTGTAGGCACTTAACAATCATGATCAAAACTTACCTAGCAAACACCAAACTGAGAAATCAAGAAAAAAATAATGATGTACTCGAATGTTTAAGGAAAAACCACGTATGTATGCACCCTATAGAATGACATCTCGTGTATGTACGCGTCTATCAAGGAAAAACTGTGTATATGTATTGAAACATTTCCAGGTTAAGGATAAGGCCAAGAAACTCAGACTAAAAATGAAAATAGGTTTTCAAGCAATCAGATGACAAGAAAACTCAAGCTAACCAAGAGAAATCAAAGGAGACAAACACTCAAACCCCGAAAAGAAGATTCCCTCCCCAGTATGGTCACCAATTATATTATGAGGAAAATCACTTTATGGCATGGGTTAAACCACAACAGATGGAAATGACTGCAGAAATCAACTCTAATATCAAGTATGTTATATAAACAAACATGCTAACAAGATAAGATAAAGAGCCTACCTCGTGTAGATGTTTGATGAAGTCCATCATTGAGCACTTGACCCAAATCTATACACCTGCAACTTGTCCTCAACAACCAAGATATGCAAGCATATGGTGATAATATATAATGTTAGCACATATAATAGCATAATCCATCAACATTCATAACAAACACGTCCATGGAATAACAATTCAAATATTTGCAAGACATTAATTGGACGAGAAAAAAGTATTTCTATTAAAATGTAATCAACAGAAGTGTATGAATGAAAAACTTCCATGTCGGTACATTCAGAACCGAGAAGCTAAGTCCCTTCCAGCTGGGCCTCCACCACTTCAATCCTCCACCAAAGGAAATCTCATATAAGAGAGACAATGAGGTTCTCCATCAAATAGGGAAGAGCTTGGGGGTTGAACAATGTGTTCGGACTTAAAAGGACAAAGGGATGCAGACTCAATATGAAGTGAATAATTTCTCTAGAGTAACTTTTCTCTCAAATTTGAATTCTTATCCTATCTTCCATGGCTTGGATATGGCCCATTTTTAGCCTTCAAATCGAACTGAAGGGTCGAGTCAGAATGTTTCCAGTATATGGAAGGTCAAGGATCATGGATCTTGTGACGTGACATGGAAACCCGACACCATTTTTAATTTTGGACACAAAACCCGATGTACGCAGGTTGTAATGGTGCGACCTGCATATATGCATGTTGTATAGTTGTTAGGGTGCGTATATGTGGACAAATATTATTTTTAGCTCTGGGAATTGCAAAAAGTGACTTTGAGTCTACATAGGGAAATGGAAAAGGCCTTCTAAGCAAGTTGTATAGGGTGAGGAAAATCTTGCTATAACACTTGGCCCATGGAGTACCTCAGCCTTGTTCCAATAAAATCCGATAACATCTCAAGGGATAACATCCAAAATGGCATCGTTGTCAGGGATGTAAATTGAAGAAATATTCCCTGGGGATATGATATTGTAAGCTCTGAGACTTGATAGTGAATAGAACTCAAGAACTTGGTTGTTAATCTTTCACCTAGAGAGTCCATAGAAGGACAATTTGGAATATACCAGAAGACATACTAGAAGCCACCCTCATCTTGATTAGGTCCCGATATATTCATATACAGAAAATCTTGTCACTTGGAGAAATGTCAGAGAACGTCAAATCTCTTATTTTTCAGGTAACCCTTATTTAGAAATATTTCCTTATGTTGCCCATCAAAGTGTTGAATCTGTAAATCTAACTGATATATCTGAAGATTCACTTTCTAATTTAAAATCTACACTAGAACCTTTGATAGATCTTCAAAATTATCCTTTAAAATTTATCCCATAAGTTAATTATCCTCATCAACCCTTTTTGAAAATTATTGTCCCTCCTCTATCCTTTGAAGCCCATAACATCATTTTACAAAATCTCATGGATGTTTTAGGTGGAGGAAGACCTGGGGGAAATCAACCTCCTCACCCACCACCTATAAATCCTTCGGTCACTTCCAAATTTTCCCAATTGAATCTACTCCAAATTACCCATGACCTCCAAGAGAATTACATGAAATACCTACCAAATTTTGATGGAGATAAAACTCGCTCAACTAAAAAGCATATGAGTGATTTCTAAGATTTTACATATGATCAGTTTGTAGAGAACAAATATGTCTTCATGAGGCTATTTGTCCAAAATCTATAGGAAGATCTTATAAAATGGTTTAGAGAGTTACCCATTGCTTCAATTGATAGTTGGCCAACTCTAGAAACTGCCTTTATCAGACAATGGGGGTAGAAAAGGGATTTCCTATACTAACTGAATGAATTTATCACACTCAGGAAAATATCCAATGAAACTGTTGATGACTTTAACAGGAGGTTTAATAAGCTCTATAACAAGATCCTTGCAGATATAAAGCCATCACAACCAGAAACTAAAGTGACATATGTTGGGGCATTTGATGTTGATTTTTCCATGACTTTGAGAGAAAGAAGGTCCCCGACTCTACTAGTAATGCAAGAGGATGCAATAGACTTATAAGGAAACATGATTTCATCAGGAAGATGAATCAAAAACAAGATCAGGAAGAAAATAAAAAGTTCGAGGAAGATTGTGGTACTTCTGACCCAAGTAGATAACTCAAAGAAGAATAGATGGATGAGATGTCTAGATTGATCAGAAATATGACAAACAAAATATCCATATTTGAGATAGAGCATAGCAATAAAAACAGATCCCCCAAAGACAGAGGCATAAGGAATCCTAACCCTAATCAATTCAAAATACCTCCTAATACACAACTCATGAGAAGGGAGAGAATAAATGAAGAACAACCCATTCAACTCCCTGTAAAAACCACTTTATAGAAGAAGTAGTGGATGAGGGATATGATGAATACATAGAAGAAACCCACCTACTTCAAGATGAGAATGATTCCATACATCTAACCGAAAATGATTATGAAGATTCTCTAATTCCTAAGAAAATGATGCCTAGAAGTCAACCCAACAAAGGAGCTTTATCCTCAATTCAATACAGAATTTTTTTTAATGCACTATAGGTTGAGATGCATAATAAGTATGATCTTAGGCCTTGACAGAAAGCAGTTGTTACAGGCAGTCAACCTCAGGCTAAGAAATTTGGTACAAAGTTGTTTGAAGATAAAGCTAAAGAGGTTCCATACATCCCTAAGGTAGATGAAGTTTTGGAGCCTATAAAAAAGAAAAAGAAACTAAAGAGCTTGAGGAATTATCTTCACCTTTCAATTTCGAACGTGAATTTTCTAAGATCAATATTCTTGTGCCTTTGGTGGAGCTAGCTAAAAACCCCTCATACCATAAACAGATTGAGAAAATGATGCATGGGAAGGGATCAAAAAATCCCCCTGATAATTTGAATATACAATATGAGTCCCCTAACATAGTTTTTGGTCCTCATATTAATGACAAACAAGAATATGTGGCACCCTTCTATGTGACCTTCAATATTCATGATAAGATGTTTCACAATTGTATGCTCAATTCTGGAGCATCACACAATATTATTCCCAAATTATTCATGAAAAAGTTGGGGATGGAAATAACCAAGCCATATCATGATAGTAACACCCCAGGTTTTGAGCCCCATATTAAATAATGTATTTTGTTAATCCATGAAAGGCCCGAGTGCCCAAACTGTTGAAAGAGGCAAGTGTTCCTAGGAAATGTAATGTTTGATCATTATTAATAATAAATACATCATTGGCTGCTAGACGGACAAGGACAAGATTTATAAGGGGCTATGATTCCACAAGAGAGGGGGCTTGAGGGGCTAAGTATTTATTTTATATTTTATTTACCCATTTTTGTTTTAATGGAGAATAGCAGTTACATGAGCTTCTTGGGGGGAAGGCCAAGTGGTTCCTTAATTCCAATAATTACATAAACCCATATTTGGTATGTGATGGGGGTTGCTTCTTCTTCGCTCATTCACTCACTCACTCATGGTTCATTGTTCATTGATTCACACCTTTAATTATGTTCTCACTCCACTCATTCTTTCACCCACTTGTCTTTCCTCATTTTGTGTTTTGGATTGCGAAAGGAAAATGAATTATTGAATAGGATCAATGGTTTTGTTGGCTGTAAATACTGCTGGTGTATTCCATCCATGAATCAAGGCCTGCATGTCTGAGATGATTTGGCCTATGTTCAGTTTTTCTCACAGTTGTGAATCTTGAGATTCCCAGCATAGAGATTCTTTACCATATGCACTGGAGCCCTGAAAGGAGATGGACATTATGAGGGACTGTGTGGCAGAGAAGGGGGTCCATTCTCTTGGGTGGTGCAGGCTAGGTAGACGAGAGTCAGTGTACTTGGATTGATGTGGGTGCTGAAAATCCTATGAGAGATTGAGTGCCGACTGGTTTGGGAATCTAAGTGACACTCTAGAACTATCCTTATGGATTCATAGCCCTGGCTCGGGGGTGACATTGATATTGAGACTTAGAACAATAGTGTCTACGGTTGGGTGGAATGTCCTTGGTTTGCATCTATTTGGTAATTTGTTTCATTAAAGATAAGTTCTCTTTGTTATGGTTTTATTTACTTGTGTATTTATTCTATTGTGTATTTATTTAACTATGAATTTTGCATCCATAGTATGCCTTCTTGTTGGTTATTGTTGTGTATGACATATGGTTCATTTCTTTTATTTTGTAGCATGAATATTGATCTATGCATGTGAATACTTCATGCATATTTATTAATTAAATGTTAGATCATAAGTCGAAAGAAGTCCAGAAGTGGGCTTGAAGTGGTGTGCCCAGCCTATGAGTGGTTGGGTACATTACAATGACCTTTATTCATTTGATGCTAGGAAGGTGAAGTGTTATGGGCTAATTAAATATGTGGTTGTCACCCTGTGCCAACTACTTGTTAAAAACATTATGATGGACGTGGTGGTGGCTAATGTACCAACCAATTATGGCATGTTGGTGTCCAAAACTTGGGCATGGAAATTGGGAGGAAATATGCAGATGGATATGGCTAATTTAGTTCAAGTGTAAAAGAGGAGTGGATAAATAAATCTATGTGTGGACTTTAAGAACCTGAATACATGTTATTTAAAATATAACTACCCTCTGCCCAAGATGGATCATATACTGCAGAACTGGTAGGGGGAAATAGGATATCTATGATGGATGGTTTTTCAGGATACAACCAAGTGGCCATGCACCTATATGGAAGAGATAAGACAGCCTTCACAACACCATGGAGGACTTTCATGTATGAAAAAAATGCCTTTTGGTATGTGTTGGAAGCAGGCCGAATCATAAAGAAAGGTTATTTTGGGAAGAAAGGCATGCAAGAGGAAAGTGATAGTTGGAAGGAAAAGAAGCACGAGCACATGCATGGAAGACCTAACTACACTAGGGTTAGGGTTTTTGTAATACATTGTAATGGNTCTATGAGTAGATGTTAGAATGATGAATGAGTTAATGGATTCAATTACATTACATGCATGAATGAGAATGCCAGTATATTTCTTTAATAATTAATTAGAACTCACAGTGTGCACTTTGTTGAAACGTATCTTAAAATCTTTTATCATTAAGGCCTAGATTTTTATGATTTGTGTTTTTAAGGTTTCGGCTTTCCTAAAACAAGAATTTCGTCATTTCTGAATTCACGATACCTTTTTATCAATTTGTTTTTTGGGATAGCAAATGGAAAAGGGTTTACAAAAAATATAAACTTTCCAACGCTCTTTGAAAAATTATTTAAAATGGGTTGTAATTTTAAAATTTGCAATTTTTTTTAATTTAAACGTTAAAGAAATCGGGATTCGGGGTTTTTTGCAAACAAATGTTTGATCCAAATTGAATCACGAAACCCCGATCCCCGATTTCCCAATGCATTTAATTCTTAAGTAAAAGCATGAATTAATCTAATCTCTTTTAAGAATGATTAAGGGTTAAATAATTATGTCACGATTTCAGGATTCGTGGTTCAATAAGAACGCATCTCTTGTCATCATGTTTCCCGAAATCCCGATTTCCGAAACCCTGATTCATAAATCACGTTAGATTAAAATAATTATGTTTTGGCCCTAATCATGATTACTCAGTTAATTAAGATAAGTTAAGTCCTTTATTGAAAAAAGAAACAAGCCATCGCGATTTTGTGATTTTGGGATTCGTGATTCTGTGAGAGCACGTCTCATGTCATAATGTTTCCCGAAATCTCGATTTTCGAAATCCCGAAAGGGTCTAATCTCGATTAATTAACATGCTAAAAACGTTTAAATATTAAATAAAACATCGCTATTTTGCGATTTCGCAATTTCGGCGATCGGGCTTTTCTAATGACATACCTTTCGACATCGAGATTGTCGAAACCCTGAAAAGTCATGTTTTCAGATTTAATCTATAATTAACACTAATAAATCTTCTTTCTAAAACAGGTTTAAAGGTAATCTTTATGTAAGTGTTCATTAATGCTTCATTTTCCAATTAAGCAAGTTTCTTGTTTTATTTGAAAAGTCGAGAGCGCCTAAGTACGGATATTAAATGCATATCTCTGAAAATATCTTCCGCATTAAGAGCTTTAAATTCGTGACAGTTGTACAAATATCGTCTTTTTTAAAATATATTCTAAGTAAATGTTCGAACGTTTGTATTCACATTTTAAACTGAGCTTATTCATCCGCTATCTGTGACAGGTTTTTAAGTCAAACACAGATCCATGGAACCTAAAAAGGCACCGAAGAAAAATGAAGAAACATAGGAAGGTGATATTATCTCAGATACTACTCCACATGCCATACACTCCATCAAATCATGGGCTCAAATCTTTGAATTGCTGGAGGATGAGTTAAAGTATGCAGACCCTGATTCTGAAAATCATCTCTGAGATGTTGTTGAGTCTGAACTTCATAAGGTTGTTGCGCGTCCGAGGCTGGTGGCATATACTAAGATGGTCGGCTGGGCTTTGGATAAGGTAGATATCCCAACAAGGAGAATTCAGAATGAGCAAGGAGCTATCGTCAGCTCATTCAGGCCTGAGCACATTCAAGTAATGTATAAACTCTCGCCAAAACATAAACACACCTTTAATGCTGAATTTTTAGCTGAGTTTCAGAGAAAAGAATGTATTGAGGTAGACCAGACATACCCCGACATGATTAAAGGATGGGCGAGGTCTGAAGCAAAATTTAGGGCTGATTCTCATGGGATTTATGCTACAGCTTCCTTAAACGAATATATGGTTTATGTAGCCATGATGTTATGCA
>JZKD02S0130077.1:309282-336066 GCA_000966675.3 Picea glauca
AACCCAGATAGCAAGCAGACATCGCCAGTCTCCGATCCGGAAAAAATTTTAAAATCTAGAAAATCACTTAAACAAGTCTTTTTGTCCACATATACTATAGATCAACCTGACTTTATGCAATCACACTCATCGGAAACTCTTGAAATATCACTTTCACTTCCCCCTTCATTTGATACTTTCTCATTTCCCGAAGTTTCTTCTCCAGAATTCTGAGAAACTTCTCCTCACATTGTCCAAACTTCAGTCCCAAATCTAACTATGGTTGCATAAGGAGGTGTTGGAGTTGGTTCCCCTGGAGGTGTTCAAGTATCGCTTCCTGGGATTTTTGCTAAAGTGGCTGCAAGATACGCTCCCCTTGTTCTTCCTGTTCCTCTTCATGATCTCCCTGAGAATTATATGAAAAGCCTTCCGAAATTTACAGGGGAAGATGATTTGACTGCCCAAGAAAATATAATTTTTTTTTATCAATTTGCTGACATACTCGGAATAGAACATGAAGATGTTTATTCTAGACTCCTTGTTCAAACTTTTGAGAGACAGGTGAGGACCTAGTTCCGATCTTTAGCAGCTGGATCTTTAAGATACTATGAAGAACTTGAAAGTGCATTTATCAGACAATGGGGAGAGAGGAAGGATCACCTCTACTACTTAACTGAATTCGGAGCCCTTAGAAAGAAAAAATCTGAGTCAGTTCTAGAATTCACACAGAGGTTCAATAAGTTGTATAATAAAATTCTAGTTGAGGTTAAACCTTCACAACCTGCGGCAAAAGTGACTTTTGTTGGCGCTTTTGACCCCGACTTTGCCTTATTATTGAGAGAAAGGAGATCAATAGATCTCACAAAAATGCAGGATGATGCACTCGATATTGAATCAAATATGATGGCATCAGGAAAACTTAAAGCAAAGACTGAAACTGGAAATAAAGAAAATAAAAAATTTAAAGAACAAGGTGGATCTTCAGGGTCAAGAAAATCCTCAGGAGATAGAATAGAAGAGATGTAGTAGATACCGCGAATTCATACAGTGCAACAGAGAAAGAGTTTCTACGCAGGCCTGGAGGAAGGTATATTAGATCATTGTATACTTCTATTTAGATATTTCTCTATGACAAAGGTGTAATGACAATGGAGTCAAACATATAAACTTCCCTGCGTGCATGGGGGAAGGGGGGAAGCACTGACAAAAAAAAGAGAAATGGAAGGAGAAGGGGATAAAGGAAAGAAGGAGGAATCCTTGACCCAATCATGATGGATGATGACCAGATCAAGAAGATCATGGTGATAGATGGAAAGAAGCGCAGTGGAGTACCCTACCAATACAATGTGAACACCAAGAAGAGAGCCATAGCCGCGAGGGAAGGCTTGGAAAGTGATGAAGAGGAGGTAGAGGATCTCCGGGCTATGGATCAAATTGAGGAAATCATGCGTGCAACATATGAGAGGAAGACGAGAGGTCCAAGATCAGGAATAGAAGGTATAAATCCTATCCATATTAATGTCAATGTGGAACCCATAAACCCATGTGCAACTAACACACCAAAAAGAACACCATCGTTTAGACAACCGAATTTTGGGAGAAGGAAGACAACATGAAGTACATCTACACAAGGAACAACAACTAGGGGAACCGGTTCAGGGAGCATTAGTCAAGTATCTACACTGCGTGGTGGTAGTAGTTCAACATTCAAGATGGTAGGACACGATCCCACAATCAGGTTACCAGAATTCAAAGGAGAAGCGTCAGAGGACCTAGAGAAGAACTTGTTTATTTGTGAGAATATATGGGAAGCAAAACAGATCAAAGATGAGGACACTAAACTTACACAGCTATATATCACACTAAGGGATCGTGCACTGGATTGGTATATGAGTTTACCCGCAAACAATCCACCAGGGACAACTAGAACGATTGTGGATATCAAGAAGTTATTGATAAACAAATTTCAGAAGCCAAGTTCAAAGGACCAGTACATGAACAAGATGATAGAAATTAGAAAAAAAAATAGGAGAATTTGTATGGGAGATTGACTAGATATTCAAGCGACTGAAAGGAAAGTTGAAATATCTCATCACAGATATGCATCACAGGCACCTGTTCGTCAATTCACTATTACCACACCTAAAATATCCACTGCGACAGCATAAGTTTTAGACATAGGAAGAGGCTCTGCAGAAAGCCCTGCAACTAGAATAAAACCAATATTAGAAGACTGATCCATCCATCAAAGAGTTGAAGGAGGACCCGAAGAACTTAACGTTCTAGCTAAACCAAAACAAAATTAAGGACAAATGAGAATTCGTTTGGTGTACCACATGCAGGACGAAAGGACACCATAAGAATGAATGTCTAACATTCGCACAATACATGGAAGTGGGGATGCCAAATATGTTACCAATAGGAGGACTATGGTGTGAAATCTGTAAGAAACGGGGCCACAATCCATATCAATTCCCAATGATACAAAAGTACCAAATAGTCCCAAAGAGTTCATATTGAAAATTTTGCAAGTCAGTAGGCCATGACAACAAAGACTATAGAATCATGGAGTTGATGAGAGAAAGGACATCAGATGCATATAGGGTTTAGGAAGAAATGATGATCGGGAAAGCCACACCTCAGTTTAACCAGGTACCAGCCCCATACAACACTGTGCAGCAGCAGTATAATACTGTGCAACAACCATATAACACATCATAGCCACAGTACAACACTGCATATCCCCACTACAATATCACGCAGTATAACCAGGCACCTCAATATAACGCGTCGCGAGGGGATTGAGTTGGCTACAGAGGTGGAGGATGAGTAAGAGGAGGCTTTGGAAAAGGTAGAGGACCGGTGGTATGTTACAACTGTCAACAACCAGGACACTATGCAAGAGAATGTCCACTTCCACCAGCGACTTGTATGTATTGTCGCGCATAATATCATGACATAGAAGAATGTCCTACGTTATTAGGGAAGATCCTGGAAAAGAGGAATCAAAACAATCAGAATGTTCAATGGATTTTAGTAGAATCAAGGGATGAAGGAAGAAACATCAACATAGTTACGCACGGAGGAGCTAAAACAAGAAATGATGTAGTATGACAAGAGCCAGCACAACACCAATGGGTGAAGAAGAATGTCGAACCAAGGAAGCAGTTCGACACGCGGAATGAGAAGGAGACATTTAAGAAAGCCATACAAGAATTTATGAAATGTGACATTGTGTCGACTTCAACTGCGCATTAGAATAAGGAAGTACCAGAGTACGATATGCCTCCATTGTTGGATCATGCCAAAGAAATGTAGCCCCTGGGACAAGTAAGTACAATCAAAGGATTTTTGAAATCATGCGTAAAATTACTAAATGATCCATCCTCTTTCAAAATATTACAAAGTATGTTAGAAAGATGTAGCATAGAGACAGAAGGAAAACTAGAACAGAAAATAGTCAATCACCTACATACAAGGAGAAGAACAAGTAGGGAGTTCAGGATGAATTCCAACATTAGAGATTTCAACATGGGAGACATCATACTGGATCTAGGATCTGAATTCAACGTATTACCCAAGAAGACATGGCAATGTGTGGGAGAGCCCACATTAGGATAGTCACCCATTCAATTGAAAATAGAAAACCAACATAGAGTTCTCCCAATTGGGAGACTAAAACGAGTGATAGTAGACATGGATGGAGTGCGCACTAAATCATACTTTGAAGTGATTGAAATAGTTGATGACACAACACCATATCCAGCATTGCTCGGCTTAGATTGGGCATTTGATAACCAGGCCATAATCAATTTAAAGAAACAGAAAATGACATTTGAGTCAGGATAATATAGGGTCACTGCACCATTAGACCCATCGGAAGGGGAAAGGTTCATAGAGCCTATTTGCTTGGACTTAGAGGAAATTAGCCAGTTGTACAGAACAACTGTGTGAGATGAGGATTATGTAAACCCAACTACAGATGAGATACTCAGTTGGTGGAGCATTACTTCATGTGCATCAGACTCAGATACAGGGTTAGAGAACTGGCAATAGAGGCTACATGAAGTTTCCACAAGAATATGTGCAAGAATAGACCGTGCAGTAAGATGGGTAGGTACGGAGATAAGGGAACCACCCAGTTTCCATGGGGTAAATGATCTAGAATCATTCCTGACACGTTACGAACATAAAGTGTTATAAAATTAGAGACTCTTAGCACTAGATATAGCACTTAAGGCCACACCTGCAAGATGGTGGGGTGCACACAAGGAAACAATCAAGGATTGGTACCAATGTAAGTGGTTACTATGCATAAGGTTTGGCGCAGAATAGAGAAGCAACCAACAGTAGAAGTACGATGGATAGGGGGCACCAGCAGAACACTTGGAGAAGTGTAGAGAATTGTGGAAAATGACACCCCCGGAAGAATGGCCTCATCATTTCGTACACACATTAGAGGGCATCCCAGTAAACTGACATACAAACCAGGAATTGCGCAGAGGAACTATGAGTTGGACATTACTACAATAGAACTTTACAGTCACTTTCTCATTTGAACATGAGAACCCCAACATAGATGTAGCACTTAAACAAATAAGAGGGGTGATATTCATTTAGGAACCAGAAGTTGAACTCATAACAGAAAAACAATAGCAGAACAGACAGACAGTGAAATAATTGTTGTCATTCTACCATGTGCAGGAAGAAGTACTAGATGAAGACGATCCACGTGATATTCATATTTAGGAAGCTGAAGGCGAAAGATAAGTGGAATGCCCAACTCTAGAATTATAAGTAATTGTTTCACCGATCAAGGTAAAGAAAGTCAACATTGGGATAGTTGAGAATCCCAAAATGGCCAGTATTGGGGACTACTGGGATGAGAAAACAGTGGAAAGCATAACAAATTTACTATGCAAGTACATCGACATGTTTCCCACAATGTTCACAGAAATGAAGGGCATATCAAGAGAACTAGGTGAAATGAAGATACCACTCAGAGCTCAGGAAAGACTGATCAGACAGCGACCATACATACTAAATATGATATATAAGAAAAAAGTCAAAGTTGAGATCGATAGGATGACTGAAGTCAGAATCACAGAACCTGTCGAAGAATCAAAATGGATAAACTCGATGGTAGTTGAGGAGAAAAAACAAGGCGGGATAAGAATATGCGTCGACTTGAGGAAGTTGAATGATGTGTACCTAGATGACCCGTTCCCTACACCCTTCACGGATGAGGTGTTGGAGAACGTAGGAGGACATGAAGTTTATTCATTCACCRATGGATTTTCAAGATACCATCAGATCAAGATAGTGCTGGAAGACAGATACATGACCACTTTTTCTAYAGAATGGGGATCCTACCAGTACATGGTCATGTCGTTTGGACTAAAGAATGCACCAGCRATATTTTCCAGAGTAGTCATAACTGTGTTTAAAGAATTTATCCATCAGTTTCTAGAGGTATACTTGAAYGATTGGACAGTCTATAGTTTGTTGAAATACCATGTAGAGGTCTTTCGGCTGATGTTAGAAATATGCAGGCAGTGCTAGATATCATTAAACATCAAGAAGTGCATATTTGAAACATYGTTTGGGATACTATTGGGCCATATAGTATGCAAGCAAGGTTTACTAGTAGTTTCTGCAAAAATTGCAGTAATTGTTAACCTGCCACCACCAAAAATAGTTTGTCAAATAAGAGYGACATTGGGACACACAGGAACTATAGAAAATTTATAAAAGGGTACGTGAAGATCACCACACCAATGGAGAAACTGTTAAGGAAAGATACAAAGTTCCAGTRGAATGAGGATTGTCAACAGGGTCTGGATACGCTGAAAGAAAACATGGTCATTGTGCCAATACTAGTATTCCYGRACTGGGAGAAGACATTCCATGTACATGTAGATGCATCATCCATAGCACTTGGAGCTATTCTGGTGTAGCCAGAAGTGGGAGAATTGGATCATCCTATAGCATTTGCTAGAARAAAATTGTCAGAATCGGAGCAGAACTACAACACTACAAAGAGGGAAGTACTAGCTATGGTCTATGCGCTTCAGAAGTTCATACACTACTTATTAGGGAAACATTTCAAGATGTTCACAAACCAGTCAACGCTCAAATAACTAGTCAACAAGCTAATGTTAGGGGGGAGAATCTGTCGATGGCTATTGTTGTTTCAAGAATTTGATTTTGAGGTAATAGTTAAACCAGGGAAGTTGAACGCAGGACCAGATCACCTGTCAAGGATCATGAATGGGGAGGAACCTACAAATTTAGAGGACAACTTTCCAGACACGGTTATTTTCAGTCCAGATCATCGATGAATACTTCATAGACATCATCCAGTACTTGAGTACAGGGATTGTGCCACAGAAATATAACACCGTGTAGAAGAAGAACGAAGTAGTCCGGGTTGTAGACTATTAGCTGATTGCAGAACACTTATACAAAATGGGCACAGATAGCATCTTGAGAAGATGTGTGCTAGAACATGAAAGACAAAGGATCTTAGTAGAATCCCATGAGGGAATAGAAGGAGGACATTACACAGGAAAAGATACTGCGCAGAAGGTATTGCACGCATAACTATGGTGTTGACCATTCACAATGACTCAAAAGAGTACTACCAGAAATGTGATGTATGTCAGAGGGTTGGTAAACTGAATAAAAGGGACGTGATGCCCCTGCGACCACAGGTAACTTTGCAGGTATTCGAAAAATGAGCAATAGATTTTGTGGGACCAATTAACCCACCAGCAAAGAGGATAGGAGCAAGGTACATTATCACCGCGACAAAATACCTGACAAGATGGGCATAAGCAGCACCAGTCAAATATTGCAACGCAAAAAGATCAACACACTTTCTATTTGAGCAAGTGATCACTAAATTTGGTTGCCCAAGGATTTTGATGAGTGACCAAGGAAATCACTTCATTAACAGTACTATTAAGGCTATGACTAAGGAATTTGAATTCCATCATCAAAAGAGTACACCATATCATCCACAAACAAATGGAACAGTAGAAGCCTTTAACAAAATCCTTGAAAATGCACTGACAAAGATTTGTAACATTAATAGGGATGATTGGGACATAAAAATACCAGCAGTATTGTGTGAATACAGGACCACATGAAAGAATTTGACAGGACACATGCCATTCAGATTGGTATATGGACAAGAAAAAGTGGTGCCATTAGAATTTCTGGTACCCAGTCTACGTGTAGAAATGAATACGAACATGATAGAACGAGGCGTAGTACAGGATAGGATGAATCAACTGATGATCATGGAGGAAGGTAGGATCCTAGTAGGGTTCCACCAAGAAGTTCAGAAAGCAAGGGAAAAATTTTGGCATGACAGACATATCAAGAGGAAACTTTCAAGGAAGGAGATTCAGTGTTGATGTATGACAGTAAATCCCTTCAACATCTGGGAAAACTCAGAATGCACTGGTTAGGACCATATGAAGTAAAACTTGTCACAGATGGGGGAGTTGTATAGTTGAAGGACTTAGGAGGCACAGAAATTAGAGGGATGATCAATGGGAGACGACTGAATTTGTACAAGGACAGTTGACCACCCGCAACTTGAAAGTCACCGTGCAGTAAAAAAAAACAAAAAAAAAAACAAGATATAGTGCAGAGCATCAAAAGGTAACAACAGGGGCATAGTGCGCTGAAAATAGAAGGAGCATGCATTCTCGACAATGCTATCTCAATGGAGATAAGGCCAATAGTCACTACAAAGTGGAAACAAGCAGGAAAGGTGGATACAGAAAAAGAAGTGCCAATTGATGGAAGTTATTGGAATTGAATGTCAGAAATGACTAACGGGACACTGCATTAATCGCACCAACTGGCGACGGCAAGGGAAATCAATGGAAAGTACGAAGGAACTGACAGTTCAATTAAATCATAATCGAGGTAACATCTCTGACAATCTTCACACAACACCGATACAAGGCAAGGACATGGGAGCGGAAAGGTTATAGTGAAATTGGAAAAGGCATAGAGAGATAGATCATACGAAGTAGAGAGTGAAGGTTGCAGAGGTTGCAAAGGCCACTTAGCTTGGTGAACGAAATATTTACCACCATGGCACCACCCAAATAGGGAGAACCAAGCCATACATTCAGATGACCCCAAAGTAGTACCAGAGCACAATCGAAACCATAGGGAAGCGAACAAAAACCATATTAGCCCCTAGAAGTCGTCAATGTGGATGAAATCCCATCGCCGGATACAAGACTAGAAAACCCCACACCCATTATGGAGGAAAACTAGTAGACAGCACTAGCAGGCATGGACATTGATATGCTGAAATAGGGACAGGGCCGACAAGATGAGGACGCAGGAAACCAAGTACAACCCAAAAACCCTATAGCATCCCCGAGAGTCAATGGGACAGCTCTGTACCAGAAAGAAATAACCACGCCGGAAAGATCACAGACAACTACATCAGAAAAACCACAAGAGGGAGCAGTGGAAGATGTCACTGGTCAACCAAAGAAGTACATCGAAGAACTAACAATGGAGATTGGAACCTTGAGTCAACCACCACAGTGAAAGGGAAAGGAGAAGATACCTAGGTCACCATATAGGAAACCCACCACATCCATTTTCTTGACGTGCATACCAGAAGGGGTACGTGTACTGGAAAATTTGTTAGGCTATGTAGAAAAATTGAGTTACTCAAACCACGATGTAACAGACACAGACAAGTTCCCAGAATTCACCAAACTAGCCTATCTACAGACTGTGGGTATAGGAACCTTTGGTGAACCAGTTAATCAACCAGTCCAGTGGGCAGCAGGATTGTCCAGAACAGGGATTCTAGGTCTGTTGGAACTACCACACTTTGGGAGAGGCCAAGACACAAACAAATGTGTCAAGAAGCTGATGGTGGTCACACATGGCGGATATTTATGGCTAGAATAGATCGTCTCAATAGACGTTGAGCTCATCGCACACATCACAAGGATGTCATCACAGGGTGAGGATCCTACACAGTTCCTAGAGGAAAAAACAAAGGAGAAAGAATTGGCCGAGGAGATGAATAAGAAATGCGACACCGAAAGGGGGTCACGATGAATCATCATCTAGTGTATTAGTGACGTCGCGACAAGAATGGCCACAAAAATGTTGGCATGCAAATTACTCAGGAAATGTCGCAAGGAGAAAGTCTCGACCAAGGTTGTCACAGTTGTAGCACAATGTGTCGAGGGCACCACACTCAGCTGGGACTCTTATTTGTTGAATCTATTCCTAGACGACTGCAAGGATGTCCATGATCTGGGGACAAAATTTCATTATTCATGGCTACTCATCTTGATAGCCATTATTGGATGGAAGGAGCCAAAGTATTTGATTTTTTCCACTAGACCCAAACCCTTCCACGGAGAACGATACTTATCTCTCAGAGTCGCTTCAGACTCCAAGAATAGAAAAGTGAATGCATCTATATTCGAAGGTTATCTCCATGACATACATGACACCATCGCCAACACTTGGAGGGTATCACCAAAATCTATTGCACAATATCAGGGCATATCCAACTTCAAAGCTACTAGACATGCGATGTGGATCCAAGCATGAAAAGATCCTGACAATAAATGGCTACAACTGCGCTACTGCATCACATAGGAAGACATCGAGATGGCCATTAATTATTGGGAAGATGACTAGAGGATTCAAGTTCTCACTCGAGACATACCCATAGAGGTAGAGGAGGAGGAGGAGGTAAGACAGGAACAGACACAGCTCGAGGAAGTAACAGTTCCCAAGAAACCAAGGACAGGTCAGAACAAGGCATAAAAGAAGAAAGGGGGGACATCCAAGATAGGCATCTAGACAGGGAAGAAGAACAACACATAGGCTCCCCAGGTACAGCAGAAACAGGTCGAGGCAGCACAAGGAACTACATCAAGTTCTACTCCACAAGAGAAAGGCCAAACTAAGAGGCCATTCATCCAGAAGGGGGGTGCACGCAATAAGGTGAAGGCACACAAAACGCCCCCATAATACACGATCATTGAGGATGATGCGGACATGGTGGCCCAAATGATCTAGGATCGCACAGTTGAGGATTTCGAGAATGTTGCACGCCAAAGGGACATAATTGAATAAGAGCTGGTACACATACGACAGCTCCTCAGGAAGCTCAGGGAAGCACAGACTGTCAGCAGCAGCATAAAAATGGCCTCATCAGCATCACAGATAGGAGGTGAAGTTGGATCAAGAGAGCAGGACAAGATCTAGACAAAAACATAGCTGAGATCAACATTTCACATCACACCTAGCATGCTTCACATGGATGAAATCATGGGGAAGAAACCCCTAAAGGACTTGGCTCAACTACAGTTGGTATTGACATGGATACCAACCAAGGCCTTGTATAAACTGCAAGTCAGTGTTACACAGGAGGTATAGTCTCATGCACGCACAGATACAACAGAATTGTAGCAGACAAAATACAATCAAGATGATCTAGAATTGATACTCGAGCAGGCTAATCTCGAGACCAAAGAAGAGAAGGACTGCGCGAATGGGATAGAGCAGAAAGTGGTCGTATCCTATGACAAAATCTCATGGAACACACAGACAGATGAACTCACGGTGACAGAGAAGATTGATCATATTGTGCATACAATCGATCAATACCAACAGGAGATCTAGCATCTCTGGGAGAAGCTCACACCTACCGCTCCACCAAAGGTGAAGGAGCAAAGGAAATAGGAGGAAACAACACAAATAAAAGAGATAGAATGACAAGTCCACGCGACGACTGACTTGTTCGAGAAAATAGCACAGCTCTGGATGAAGCTGGAAGAGGATCAGTAGGTCCAGCAGTGGGACCAGGAAGGAGAAAGGATAAGTGAAACTATCCAGGACCTCAAGCAAAGGGAGAAGACAATATTGATCACAAAGTGTGTCAAAGGAGCGCAAGACATGAAGAAACTGCAGGCATAACTCATAACTACATAGACACAGAAAAAGAAGCGTCAGGCTCAAATGGAAACACTCTAGGGACGAGCAGCAGAGGTAATTGCATAGGCGGAGGAAGACAAAACATATATGGGACAAACCCAGGCAGAATGTGCAAGGATGGTCAGTGACGCAATTGCAGTGCAGATATTGAACGCACTCAAGGAGAAGACCGCGCAGGCCCAAACGCAAGAAACATAGCTCATGGACAAGTTCCAAGTGATCACAAGAGAGATTGAAAAAGAACATGAGGGTTAGTTGGCTCGAGATGAGCCACATGTTAGTGTTGGGGGCCTGTTGGAAGCAGGTTGAATCAGAAAGAAAGGCTATTTTGGGAAGAAAGGCATGCAAGAGGAAAGCGACAGCTGGAAGGAAAAGCAACACGCACGCATGCATGGAAGACCTAACGATGCTAGGGTTAGGTTTTTTGTAATACATTGTAATGGCTGATGAACCAGAGACATATATATATAGATACCTAGGAGGAAAGAAGGATATACTTTTGGAGGAAGGATTCATGTTTTGATAACTAGTTGTAATACTTTTGTCATATGACCTTTTTGTAAGTTGTTGAGTTGTAGGGGTGGGGGGTCAGGAGGGTATATCTTGAGGGTTAGATCACAGCCTGAGGAGCCTGGTGTGATCTAGTCCACCTCATAATAGATCTCGACCTGACTGAGGATGAGTTGTAAAGAGCGTTGCATTGTAGTTTTGGAACTACCATAATAGAAGAGCTTGAGAGCCAGATCTTGTGGATGTAGCCCAAGGGGGGTGAACCATGGTAAAACCTATGTTATTTCATTGAATTGTTGTGTCTCTTTTATTTTCTATGAGTAGATGTTAGAATGATGAATGAGTTAATGGATCCAATTACATTACATGCATGAATGAGAATGTCAGTATATTGCTTTAATAATTAATTAGAACTCTCAGCGTGCACTTCACAGACCCCCATTCAATATTGGACTGCAAGCACTTGAGTATTGCAGTCACCCATTAAGACTATCTCGGGTGAGACTGTGCAATGCACTTTGTGCATTGCATTGCCTTCTAGTTTACCAGGAGGGACGATAGTTTTAGATGCTTTGTTGGATCCCTAGTAGACCTGGACTTGGGTCAATCATGTTAAAGGTATAACTCATAGATAAGCAACCAACAGTATGATAAATGCAAGAGAAAATTTTTAGAGAGCTATGGAAATTGCTTTTGTGGGTGAGAGAGACAAGTTTGGTGTCATATACCTTGATGACATGATTTTTTTCTCCAAGATAGATGAAGATCACATCAAGCATTTAAGGAAAACCTTTGTGAAGTGTAGGAATTTTGGGTTGTCCTTGAACCCCCAAAATTATTATTTTTCTATGGAAGAAGGAAATCTTCTTGGCCATATAGTGTTCAAAGGAGGGGTGAATATAGATCTAGAAAGGGTGGAGGAAATCAAACAAATTTCCCATCTTAGGAACAAGAAAGAAGTACATTCTTTCCTAGGTAAAATAGGCTTTCTGAGAAGGTTTGTCCCCAACTTCGTTGAAATGGTGAAGCATATTACCAACATGTTGAAAAGATATCATGAATTCAAGTGGATAGATGAAGCCAAATAATCTTTCAAACAGATCAAGGAAGCCTTGGGAGAGTCTCCAGTTCTTATCAGCCTGAATTATGACAAGGATTTCCTCATTTTCTCTTTTTCATCGTTGCATACGATAGTTGTTGTGTTTCTCCAAAAAATGAAAAATACCAAGAGCAACCCATATCCTTTTTCAACAAGGCCCTGAGAGATAATGAGCTGAAGTATAGTAGCATGGAAAAGAAGGCTTATGCATTAGTCAAAGAATTAAAGGATTTTAGAGATTATATACTGCATTCTAAGATATTGTCTTATGTACCTACCAATACTATAAAGGATATTCTCACTCAGCCTAACAGAGAGGGAAAAGGGGATAAATGGATTGCTAAGACTCAAGAGTATGATGTTGATATCAATCCCATGAAGATGTTAAAAGGAAAAGGACTAGCCAAACTATTGGTTGAATCTAACTACAAATTTTTAGACTTGAATGCACTGTCAACAAACATCTTAGCAGTAGAGTTTGAAGAGGGTGAAACACAAAAACCATCCTTAGAGGTAAGTGCCAAATTTTCCCAAACTGATTGGTATAAATAAATCATCTTTTACTTGCAAAATTTTAGCTTCTCACCAGAATGGGATAGAGATAGGGCTAGGTCTATTAAGCTTAAATCTGTAAATTATTGCATTTTGGTAGAAATCTATTTTGGAAGGACCCAGGGGGAATCCTACTAAATTTCCTCACCGAGGAAGAAACTAAGGGCATAATCATTGAGTTTCATAAGGGTGTGTGGGGGGCTCATCATGCTTGGAGAGCCACTGCATACAAGATCCTTACAACTAGGTATTATTGTCCCTCTTTATTTTCTAATGTAAATTGCTTGATTAGAGCATGTATGTAATTTCAAATGTTTGTAGGAAAGAAGAAGTTGTTGCCCCTCCCACTAAAACCAATCAAAGTTGAGACACCTTTTCAGAAGTGGGTATTAGAATTCATTGGTGAAATTAATCCAAATTCAAGTGGACGGAAAAAATGGATTTTGATAGCCATATATTATTTAACAAAATAGGTAGAGGCCATACCTACAACGGAAGTCATTGATACAGTCATCATAAAGTTCCTAGAAGAAAATATCTTGGCCATATTTGGGTGCCCAAGAAAGATCATTGTTGATAATGATCAAGCCTTCAAATATGCCAAATTGGTTAAATTTTATCAGGACTATAACATAGAGTTGGGGCACTCTACTACTTACTATCCATGGGGAAATGGTTTGGTTGAATCCTCCTATAAGAATCTTATCAAAATTATCAAGAAAATATTATCTCAAAACAAGAAGGCATGGGATTCCCACCTGAAATATGTTGTTTGGGAAGACAGAGTTAGCATTAAGAGGGCCATTGGAACTTCCCCTTTTCAGCTGGTGTATGGGTTGGAAGCCATTTTCCCCATTCAACTCGACCTCTCTATAATGAAATTATTGCAAGATGAGGAGACATAATTAGATGACATGTAAAGAAGAATTAACCAGTTGATTGAAGTCCAACAAGTAGGAGAGAAAGTTCACATAATGTCCCAAGCACACCAAACAAGAATAAAATAAATATTTGATGAAAGGACCAAGGAAATAAATTTCATGATAGGGGATTTGGTCTTGACATGGGATGCTCAAAGAGAAGCTAAAGGGAAACATGGATATTTTGATAATATTTGACTTGGACCCTTCCAAGTGGTTGTAGTCTAAAATAAAAACACTTATGATTTAGCTCAGTTGGATGGAGAATTGTTTGGGGCTCCTATAAATGGGAGGTTCCTCAAGCACTTTTTGTAGTACTGATCACTGCAAGTTTTTCTTACGCTGTACATAAATAATTCCTTTTCATTTATGTTCATGAATTTTTAATTTTAATTCATTCACCATTCATTACTTTAGAAAGTATGTAGGTTTCTAACAACTTAATTTGTTGATCATGTGTCACATATCAGATCAATTTTCAGTTCTTAAGGAAATGTATATTTTGAGAGACTCCATAACCCAATAGAAGAAGGCACTTCATTTATATTTCTCAGCAGACCATAAGGGTATGTTGTCCCCGTTGGAGCCAAATGTTAGTATTGTATTTGTTCTTGCAATCAAATGAAGGATGACTGAAGTTATAAGGCCAAGATCAGGCGAGTTAGCAAGAGAAAATCAAGCTTTAGGAGCCTTTCCACAACTCAGAGTCAAAGTTTCCTAAGGAATAATTAATAAGAAGCAATAAAATTCATTCCCATGTGTGCATAAGGAAAAAAACAATTCCTTGGGGCTTGTCGCAGTCCCAAAGGGTCTTTTTGCAGTCCCAAAGGGGATTATCGCAGTACAAAGGGTTTTTATTACGTGCAAAAATAGTTCTGACTCAATATCCTAGGGGCTTGCCACAAGACCACAGTCTAAAAGCGCAAATTTACCACTTTTCCAGAACCTAAAAGATTGACGGATCATATTACATCGCGTGTCTGACCTTGTATATCAATGGTCATCAGAGTTCCTATTGGTTCTCTTCCTGATTCAGGGGTCTTTTTTTTGCAGCCATGTTTATATCCCATGAAGACTATACACCCCTCCACGTGGGGGGATTCCCCACCTGTGGGGTAATTTCATTGTAAATGTATATTGTAATTTCATATTAAATCTGGACCATTCATTATAAGGTAGCAGATCTAACGGTAGAAGTTATGTTAGGGTTTTTTTCCCTAGAAGGCAACCCTCTTTTATGATGGAATTGTATTGCATATAAGTATCATTCCAAATATTTTATCTGAGAGAGGAGACTGTGATAGAAAGAAGAGGAAGTTATAGCAGGTGTGTTGTAGGTTGTATCCCTTCATTTTGATGGATAATAAAAAGGAAGGACCTAGCAATTTCTCTAGTGGACGTAACCCACACTGGGTGAACCACATATATCTCTGTCTCTATTTTATTATGTATCTTCTATGTTTTATTTCCGCATTTGTTTTATTTTATTGTTCTGCGATCTTGTTTTTCCAAAAACTGGTATCAGAGTGAAAGGTAACTCATAGGAAAAGAGGGTTCTTGGTTCGAGTGGGAGAAATGGTGGAATATGGAAATTTTATGGTCGAGAAATTTAATGGCCAAAACTATCAATTATGGAAGATGCATATGGAAGTTGTTTATATTAGAAGGATCTATTCCTACCATTGGGAAAAATAGAAAAGAAACCGACGACCATGAAGGACGAAGAATGGGAGGTTCTCGATAGAAAGGCACTGGGAACGATACGATTGAGCCTCGCAATGTTGATGGCTTTCAATATTTCAAAAGAAAAGAAAATGAAGGAACTATGGATGCATCGGCTAAATTGTATGAAAAACCCTCGACGTCCAATAAGGTATTTCTAATGAAGCGATTATTTAATATGAATATATCAGAAGGTTAATTTGTCGCAGATCATTTAAATGAATTTAATATGGTTATTAATCAGCTAAGTTCTGTAAAAGTGGACTTTGATGATGAGTTCAGGGCTCTTCTAATCTTGTGCTCATTTCTAGAAAGTTGGAACAGCTTGGTCATGGCTTTACGTAACTCTGTCTCTAGTTCAAACACTCTAAAATTTTATGATGTTGTTGGTGTTATCCTTTTCGAGGAAATGCAACAGAAAAGCACAAGTGAGACATCAGGTAATGCATTAAACATGGAGAACAGGGAAAGACAAAAGGATAGAGGAAAGGGCTTAGGGAACTGAGGGAATTCTAGGAAGGGAAGATCCAAATCCAGACTAGGAAAAATATAGTGCTAGAATTGTGGAAAGAAAGGACATCTGAAGAAAGACTACAGAGCTCCAAAGAAACAAAGAGATGGACATTAGAAGAAAAATTAGGAAGCAAATGTAATAGGTGATGTGTTACAAGATTCTTTGATTCTTTCTGTAGATAATATTTATGAGTCTTGGGTAGTAGATTCAGGGGCATCATTTAATGCCACACCCCATAGGAAACATTTTCTAGATTATGTTCAAGGTGATTTTGGACAGGTTAATTTGGGTGATGATGCACCATCCAAAATTGTTGGAATGGGAAAGGTACAAATAAAGCAAATGAATGGAAACCAATGGTTGTTGAAAGAGGTAAGACATGTTCCATATCTAAGGAAAAAACTAATGTCAACAAGTCAATTGGAGAGTGAAGGTTGTATATCCATATTTATAGATAAGGTATGGAAGGTCACCAAAGAATCATTTGTGATAACAAAAGGAGAGAAGGTAGGTACATTGTATTTATGTACTGGTAATACTGGCTCTTTTATCTCTTTAGATTCTACAGGAGTGGATACAACATTGTGGAATCATAGGTTTGGAAACGTGAGTGAGAAGGGGATGTAGATACTTCACAAAAAAAATTTGTTTCCAGATCTTAAACAAATTGATTTGGATTTCTGTGAGCACTGTGTTTATGGAAAACATAAAGATCCAGATTTCTTAGAGTTGGAAATGAAAAGAAGAGTGAAAGGTTAGAGCTTGTGCATACAAATGTATGGGGACCAACTCAGGTATCATCTCTTGGTGTCTCTCGTTATTGTGTCACTTTTATTGATAATGCAACTAGAAAAAATTGGGTTTATTGCATTCGAAAAAAATCTGATGTTTTTGATACTTTTAAGAAATGGAAAGCTTTGGTTGAGAATGAGATAGAAAAAAGGTTGAAGTGTCTCAGATCAGACAATGGAGGTGAATACTGCAGCAAGGAATTTGATGATTATTGTTCATACCATGGCATTCGTAGAGAGAAGATAGTATGAGGAACACCACAAGAAAATGGTGTGTCAGAAAGGTTGAACGGGACAATCATGGAGCATTCAAGGAGTATGAGATTGCATGCAGGGTTGCTCTTACAATTTTGGGAAAATGTTGTAGATACTGCTATTTATTTGATAAATAGAGGACCTTCAAGTTCTTTGGATGGTGGCATTCTAGAGGAGGCATCGACAGGTAAAAAGTTAAACTATTCATTTATGAATACTTTTGGTTGTGAAGCATTTGTCCATATTGACAAAAAAATAGAACAAAGATTGAAGCAAAATCCAAGATGTGTACCTTTATTGGATATGGTGTTAATGATTTTGGTTATCGCTTATGGGATTATGAAAATCACAAAATAATTAGGAGTATAGATGACATATTCAATGAGAATGTCATGTGCAAAGATCAGTTGCAGGGAAAGAAACATGAAAAAGAAAATCTAGAATACACAGTGCTTGATGAGATCACTGAAAAAGAAATTCTAAAGGTACCAGAAAATAAAAATGTACAACAATAGGAGAAACAAGGACCTCAAACTCTTACAAGTGTTGTAAGAATATCTATCAGGTTAATTAGATCCCATGAACCATACTCTCTTTCATTGTATTATTTATTGTTGACTGATTATGGTGAACCAGAATGTTATGAAGAGGCAATGCAGATAGACACTAAAAATAAGTGGGAGCAAGGAATGAAAGAGGAAATGGATTCCTTGGTAAATAACCAGACTCGGGACTTGGTTTAATTTCCCGCAGGAAAAAGAGCATTGCAAAATAAATGGGTTTACAAATTGAAGGAAGAATATGGAGGTAAAAATTGATACAAGGCTAGACTTGTTGTAAAGGGGTTTGCACAAAAAAAATGTATATATTTTGATGAAATATTTTCTCATGTTGTTAAGATGACTTCAATTAGGACTATTTTAAGTCTTATGGCAGTACAAGATTTGCATCTTGAACAGTTATATGTAAAACCATCGTTTCTCCATGGGGATTTGGATGAAGAGATTTATATGCAACAACCACAGGGGTATGAGGTCAAAGGGAAGGAAAATTTGGTATGAAGGTTGAAGAAGATATTGTATGGCCTAAATCAAGATTCAAGGAAGTGGTATTTGAATTTTGAAAAGTTTATGACAAAACAAGGTTGTAGTAGATGTCATTTTGATCACTGTGTTTATTTTAAAAGGATAGAAAATGGAAGCTATATTATACTGTTATTGTATGTAGATGACATGTTTGTTGTAGGGTCTAATATGAAAAATATAAATGTGCTCAAAAAGAAATTAGCTAATTCATTTGAGATGAAGGATTTGGGTGTTGCAAAGAAAATCCTTGGTATGATAATAACAAGAGACAGGAAAAATCACAAATTGACATTGTCTCAGGGTGAGTACATAGAGAAGGTGTTGGAGAGGTTTAGAATGTAGAATGAAAAATTAGTTAGTACACCTTTGGCCAGCCATTTCAAATTAACCAAGGAAATGTGTCCCAAGACACAGAAGGAGATAAAATACATGTCCAAGGTCCCTTATTCATCACCAGTTGGCAGCTTGATGTATACGATGGTTTGCACAAGACCGAATATTGCACATGCAGTGGGAGTTGTGAGCAGGTATATGAAAAATCCAGGTAAAGAACATTGGGAGGCAGTAAAGTGGATTCTCGGGTATTTGAGAGATACTTCTACTCATGCATTATGTTTTGGAGGTTTAGACACTGTTCTACATGGATATGTTGATTCAGATATGGCAGATGATAAAGATAGCAGGAGGAACACCAAAGGGTATGTTTTTATTGTAGGTGGAACAACAATAAGTTGGATTTCAAAACTACAAAAGTTTGTTGCACTTTCAACAACAGAAGCAGAGTATGTTGTTGCTACAGAGGCTAGTAAAGAAATGATTTGGTTGCAGAGGTTTATGGAGGAATTGGGAAAGAAGCAGGAGAATATTAGGTTGTACTATTACAGTGAGAGTTCCATTCATATTGCAAATAACTCATCCTTCCATTCAAATACTAAGCATATACATCTCAGGTACCATTTCATACGATATGTCTTCGAAGATGGACATTTGAAGTTGGAAAATATACATACTAGCCAAAATCCTGTAGACATGTTAACAAAGGGAATAACAAGGGAGAAACTACATTCCTTCTCGGTTTCAGTTATTCTTCAAGCATGAAGGTGAAGATGAGAAATTTTCTAGGTGAAAGAAGGATCATAGTCAAGCAGATAAAAAAACAATGGAGTTGTTGTGATCAGTATCCAAGTGGGATATTGTTGGTTGTGGAGCCTAATTATCTTTCTGATTCATAGATCTTTGTTTTCAACCATGTTTATACCCCATGAAGACTACACACCCCTCCACACGGGGGGGTTGCAGGGGGGGATTTCACCCTGTGGGGTAATTTCCTTGTAAATGTATATTGTAATTTCATAGTAAATTTGGACCATTCATTATAAGGTCGTAGATCTGACGGTAGAAGTTATGTTAGGGTTTTTTTCCCTAGAAGGAAACCCTCTTTTATGAGGGAATTGTATTACAATTGTGTATAAACATTGTGAATATTGTATTATGAGAGAGGAGACTGTGAGAGAAACAAGAGGAAGTTACAGTGGGTGTGTTGTAGTTTGTATCCCATCATTTTGTTGGATAATAAAAAGGAAGGACCTAACAATTTCTCTGGTGGACGTAGCCCACACTGGGTGAACCATGTGTATTTGTGTCTCTATTCTATAGTGTATCTTTTGTGTTTTAATTTCGCATTTGTTTTATTTTATTGTTTTGTGATCCTGTTTTTCTAACAGTTCCCCATCGGACTCATATTGGAAACCATCTCCTAGACCACTTCGATGAGACACCTCTGATCAATGACCCATATTTAAGTAAGTGCACCCTCGATCAATGGTCAAGATCTGATCTTAGATCTCACAACCTCCCAACAAGATGTCACGTCAACCTACCAGTAGAGCACTGTCAAACCCAACCAGAGGCTTCCATGTGGACATGTGGAACCCACCACATGCATACATAAAAATATCAAATCTGGGTGACTCGTGTCCTGCTCCCCTGCCACATTAGTGCCACTGTGGGCCAATAGAAAGTCCCCATGTGTCTGGGCAGGCGTCGTCATAATTATTCTTACCTTAGTCAATTTTTTTCTTTTGAGCATGCCAGATCAACAACTCTTAGTTTTCCTTAGATTTTAAATCGACAGTCATTAGAGTTCTCTTTTCAGAGTCTCATTCAGGGTCGGATACTTTAGCACTCTTAATAGGCACCTGTAATGGACGGTTTGGATATTATTTCTAACATATTTTAAGGGAAACTAATCAATGGTCCCGATTGAATCACGTGATCAATAGTGCTCCGAGATATCAACGAACCAGATTTGATCCATGACCCAGTATGCCAACTTTGCATTACACGTGGCCTGCCAGCAAAGCACTATCATGGCTAATCAATGAATACCACTTGGACAGGTGGAACTTGCCACATGCATAGGTAAAAGTCATAAATCTGAGTAACATGTATCTTGTTCCCCTCCCACATCAATACCATTGTGGGTGAATATAAAGTTGGGATGTTTCCAGGATGGCATCAACATGATGAGTTTTTCCTTAGTCATATTTTGGGTTCATGGTTGAGAAAGATCAACGATTCTTGTGTGTTCTTAGTTCCTTTGATGGATCAACGATTGTTGTAGTTACTCATTTAGAGTCCCCTTTGAAACTAATCCTATAGCAACCTGAAGAGGCACCTACAATGGATGGTCCATATCTACTCTCAAACCTCTTTCAAGTAGGACTGATCAACAGTCCAAATCTACTCCCATGTATCGAAGCCTTTCGACCAAGTGTCGTATCAACCCGCCAGTAGAGCACTGTCATAAAAAATCATTAGCTTCCATGTGGGTAGTTGGAACCCATCAGATACACAGGTAAATGTCTCAAATCTAGGTGACACTTGTCCTACCTAACAACCACATCAGTGCCAGCGTAGACTAGTCAGAAAGTGCCATGTGTCTAGGGTGACATCAGTGTGAAAATGTTCATGCCTTAGTGCCCAAGTGATATTAAGATTTTTTTCTCTCAATCAAGCTAGATCGACAACCCTCATGCGTCATCACGCTACCCTCAAAAATCCATATCAGCAGTCAAGATTCAGGCTCAAAGTCCCCTCGTCAGAATCCTTTTTGCAACCCAAACCCCAAAGACTTTGATGGGAACCCTGATGGATGGTCCATATCTTCTCTCATACTTCTTTCAATCAGTACCAATAAATGATCTAGATCCTCTCTTGATCCTTGAATCATCCTAGCCAAGTGTCATGTCAACTCACCAACGGAGCACTGTCAGAGCCAATTAGTGACCACCACGTGGACACAAGGAACCCACTGGATGCATAGGTTAAAACACCAAAAAGGGGTGACACATGTCTGATTCTCCTACTATATTAGTGCCATCATGGGACAATAGAAAATCACCATGTATCCAAGGTGTTGTCAGCATGACCAAGTTAATGCCTTAGTCTTTTCTAGCTTTTATTCGATTCCAAATCAACGACTCTCTTGGTTTCGATAAGATATTAACGGTGGAGATCATCGTGAATGTCATTGTCAACGAAACGCAATGAATTTTCCCGATGTAAGTTATGCCCAACCAACCCAACAATGATGTTGTTAAAGAAAGGACAAGTTCATCAAATTAGTGGTCCAGATTGGATCATGTTCCATATCAATAGTTAATCTGTTATTTCTATTTTCAATTCATATTAGGCTCATCAATATAATTATTAATGGATCATGTATGATCAGGTCTGTGATGGAAGGCTCATAATCAGTCCAAGATGGACGACCCAGATTTGATCATCACTTTTCCCCAATCATCGACACCTCAATCATTGATACACTAGGCGTCAAGGATGCCTTCCAATGATGAAAAGTATTGTGCCAAAATATCGAAAGTCGATATTGCTCGCCAAGTATGATCCGAAGGCTGTTGAGTTTCACACTTCTACAAATTTGATTTAGAGCATCCAACCATCACAAAAAATGATTGCAGGCATTTTAAGGGGAAAATGGAAATGATGTTTTGGCTGGAAAATCTCCAGCGACTCCACGATTTCAACATAACAGAAATACAACAGGTGAAGGTAATTTTTACAATTTCACCAGGAGGAAAATCGCTCAAGAATCAAGAAGTCGTAGGAATATTCAAGAAGGTGGAAGTGGTTTCAGGAAGCGGTTTTAGGGCACGAGCGAGAGGAATAAAAGACAATGAAGGCACCCATTGTTGAGGTAGTCACTTTGGGGAATTGAATATTTTCTTATAACCAGAGTTGTTGGACCAGAAATCTTGAACACAGTCAATTGATAAATGTAGCAGGCAGCCAAAGATTTATCCCCTACTGTTATGTTTCAGTCTGTAATGCCTTCATTATAGTGTTTGTTGTTCCTGTAAAGCATTTCCTACCATTTTTTCTTTCTTGTATCAGATCTAATTTATAAAATGTCAAACAACATGCCATTATCCATGTTCAATATTACTGTATGATGTCTGGTAATGACACAAAAGTGATTTCCTCTGAATGTATGACCAATTTTTGTCATTTTCTTTATGCATTTGAATGATATGCAACGGGTACCTTCTTGAAATTGAGTGTATGAAGATGTTAATTGTTTGAAGTATGTCGTATAGATTTGTATACATCTGCTAAAGTTGTTGAATTTATAATTTCTTAGTATGCTATTCATTTTCCACAAGATACATGATTCATTCTCAGCAATTACCTGTATGTTTAACTTGTCTTTATTCTAATTCAACACTGCATTCTCCTTTTTAACCTTCATTTTCTAAAATACTCATAGACATATGCCTCTGATAGTTGAGAGAATTTTTCATCTGATATGATATTGTTTTAGGTCCTATAATTTCAAAAGAGAAAGAGAGGGGGGGGATTTCCCAAATATTGCATAAATATTTGACTGCAATTTTGGCTTTAAGATTCATCCTAATTCTTGGCCCCTAGGGTTCCTCGGCATCATTCCAATAACATCTTGGAACATCTCGAGGGATAATACAATGTATCATTCCTTTCAAATTGATTAATGAATCCCAACACTGCCCGTTTTCATAATATAAGACGAGCATATATACATTTACCATATTAATCTCCTCACATGTATGTCAAATTTTGAGACATGTAAATAGTCAACGTTGTTATTGCTAAGAATGAGTTTTCCACCAGAGAGAACCATTCCATATAGTAGAAAAATCCCCTGAGGCCCCTTTAACACTAATTGTTAATCCTTCACTATGTTTCCATAGCTTATTACATCTTAGAACAACTTCTTCCACATCTAGTTTAGTCTCTTAGATTAGGAGAATTGAGGGATTTTATTTCTTGACCAAACTCATTATTGATTCCACTTTTTGTTTACTCCCTAATCCCTTCAATTCCAGGAGACAATATTCATTACTTACTCAGAATTTTTTGGAACAAAAACCTCGATGGATTCATTCTACTTTGGTTTCTTGTGGATTTTTTTCCCATTATATTTGGGAGGGTATGTCATTTCTCTAACTCAATTTCTTTATCGTCCATTTCTTCTCTTTTTTCTTTTGTAGGTTTTATACCAAGTTGTCTTCAAGATTTTCCTTCTATTACTATCTCTTCCTTATCCTCATCTATCCTTTCATATTCTTCATATGGAATTTGATAATAAAAACCAAGATCTGAATTAAAAGGAACCCCAATTGAAGGTGGTGGGAGATCCTCTACATGATTAGGGTTGTTGCTCTCAACCTCAGGTGACAAGATGAATTCAGGGTTTATATCTTTACTTAAGCTCATAATATTAGGATTTCAATAATAGAGACAAATTCTTGATAAGAAAGTAGTTCATACCTATTTCAATTAGAAAATACTATTATCCCTTTTAACCTATTTTTGGAGTCTCTTTAGGCCTTGTCTCTTCATCCCTATATGTGCCAACCTTAGATATTTCCCCCGATGTTCTCTTTATACCTGCATGTTGTGTTGTAATTACCATTGACAAATTTTTCATTGGTTGTTGTGTTGTGCCTAACTTGTTGTTAGTTTTATTTTTTTAACTTGCTACCACTACTCTTCTTTTTCCTAAGCTCCTTGCTCTATTTTTGCATTCTTGGGACAATTTTTAGCAAAGTACCCATATTCATGGCATTGTTTTCACTTGAAAGGAAGTTTCTCATAATCCATTGATTGGATATGAATTCGAGTAATAAAGGATATGTTGTACCACTTCTAGTAAGTCATTTTCTAAGTCCACCTCTACACAAATATGCACACTAGACATCATTCCATCCCTTATCTCTACCTTATCTATGTAGGTCCCTAAAGTATTCTCAATAACCTTCAGAACTTCACCATTCCAGTAATGTAGCAGAAAGTGTGGCATTCTAACCCAAATTGGAACAACCGAAAGGATATTATTCTTAGGGTTAAGGTATGGCATCAACTGGTTCAAATACAACCCTTTGGTTCCATAAAAATATGACCCATTTCAAAATATTAGATCCCTATCCTCCTTTCAAAATAGAAAGTGTAGAATCCTCTTTCGTAGAATTAATGTGAAATATTTCTTTTGATTAGACCATCACAAATATTTTCGATCTAGTTCATCCTAGCCTTTGGGGCAGTTCAAACCCCAGTAAACTGGTCAATCCTAGTAAATTTCGATATTTCATCCAATCTCTTAACAAATCATGTCGATGCACTTTTGATCGACTTACTCAGTGAGGAAACTAGATTCTTGAATGCATCTTCCTGTAATGGAAATGGAGAGGAGGGGGGCACAACCCCCCCCCCCCCCCCCCCCCCATGAAACAATGCCCATGAGTTATAGAGCCTTTAATCGCTTCAGAGCTTTAAGGTTTTCGCATAAATTTCTCTCTTCACCTGTAAGGGCACTAGATGCAGAAACAAATTATGAATAATAATGAATATTGAAATGATGAAAAATAACGTAATATAATTCTATTTGACTACTACATTGATAACGAATTGTTGATCAAATATTTCAGTACATTAATCAAGAATTGTATATCATGGTAATTCCCTACATGTCCATGACTGAAGAGGGTAGGTTTTGAATGATCAAAGATTTCATCTTCTATTACATTGATCAAGAATTTGATCTCAAGCTAACTCCCAGCATGTCCACATAAGAGAGTGGGTTTGAATGTTCAAATAGAAATAAAGAAGTGGTATTTTATAAGGTAAATAAACAAAGATTGTGAAAAATCTACCATATTTTCCACTTGAACATGAAGCATCTATAATACAATTGAAATCTTACCCGATTTTCCATTTAAATAGGAAGCTACAATATTAGTAAATTGTGATCGTCAAAGACATGCTTGAGGTTCCTAGTTACATGATTTTCCATTTGAATAGGAAGCTACAATAATAGTAAAGTTTGAATTTCAAAGGCAACATTGAGGTTCCTAGTTACATGGCACTAACTAGATTATGATATTAAGATTATGTAACTTATATTGATAATATTAATGTGGTGATATTGTTAAGATTGTGTAACTTCACTTTATTATAGCTTTAAGTCATTAATATTCTCCATTTTCAAACTTGCCTGGCTGGACTAAGTTGTCATGCATCCCTTGTTTATTTAAGTACGGGAAAGATTATAGATATGAATTTGAAGCACCCTAAAAGTAAAGAGATAAAGTGTTGTCCTTTAGTATAATATTTGGGAGGATGTTGGGGTCTGTTATAAGTGCTCTACTAACCTTTTAAACTTAGATACGTCAAATAAATCATGTTTGGCATCCCTTTATCATTATCGAGTAGCATACATCCTTGTTCATACACATAGTATTCTTGTCGGGGGATTCTCCATAAACACAAGGCTTCATCATGTTTTACAAAGTTAAGAAAACTTTGACAAAGTTATTGAACATCATCCACACATCCCTATCAAAGGTCATTGCTCCAATGTTGTCGATTAATAAGTATTATTGGTTAGTTATGACTAATACTCATCGATATGGGTCATAGATTAATGACTTACTCTATGAAGATAATCCCAAAAAGATATTTAATATTTTCATTATGGAAGCCCCTCGATACTTAAATAAAAAGATCGAATGGAGCTCTAACTAAATAATTCATAAGGCACAATACTTGCTATGGTTTTGCAAATGGGGTAGCAAGCTAAGTGGGCTTGATTGTGGGGAAAACTCCATAGTTAGGTGTGCTTGAGACAAAGGCATCTTGGGATGGGTGACCACCCGGAAAGTCCCGGTTACCAGGTGCAAGCCCCAAAAGTGATGATTGATGTTATGTGATTCATTTCGTTGGTTTCAATCCCACTTCTTCACTCTTGTGAGCATCACTCGATGCAATGAGTGTTAAGTGGACTATTTAAATCATGATA
>JZKD02S0130077.1:345129-363817 GCA_000966675.3 Picea glauca
AGACGGATGGACAGGCAGAAGTGGTGAACAGAAGTCTGGGAGACTTGCTGAGAAGCTTGGTGACAGAGCACCACAGCCATTGGGACCGTATATTACCACAGGAAGAGTTCGTGTATAATGACTTAGTGAATCGAAGCACAAGCCAAATTCCATTTCAGATTGTCTATGGCATGCAGTCAAAAGGAATTTCTGAACTGAGGGATTCAGAGCAGACTGCGACTAGGAGCGCTAGTGCAAAAGATTTCGCAGAGGTGATGAAAGAATTTCACAGCCAGGTGAAGGAGGGGTTGCAGAAATCAAGTCAGGAGTATAAGCGCAAAGTCGATCGGCATCAGAGACAACTTCAGTTTGAATTTGGTGATCTGGTTCTAGCACATTTGAGGAAAGAAAGGTTCCCGAGAGGAACATATAACAAATTGAAGATGAAGAAAATCGGGCCATGTAGGGTCTTGAAGAAATTTGGGGCAAATTCTTATGAGATTGAATTATCCGATGGGATCGGAATTTTTTCGATATTCAACATCTCAGATTTGTACCCATACAGGGCTGAGGAAACAAACACTGGAGATGAGCAGCCAGTAATCCAGTGGACGAAGCAGATGCCAGTTGCATATAAGTCGCAGATGGAATGCATATTGGATAAGAGAGTAAGAAAGAGGACCAGACGGAAGCAATACTTCAAGTATCTGGTCAGATGGAAGAACCATCCAGTTGAATATGCCAGCTGGGAGACTGAAGAGGAGATACAGAAGCATGGACGGATCATGCAGGAGCTCATGGATAGGAGCCCATGAATGTTTTCAAGCGAGGGAGTATGATGCAGGAGCATCGCCAACACATCAAGCGAGCCAGCGCAAAAGAAAAGGATAGCTGGATAAGCACCAGCACAAGTTTTGAAAACACCTTGAAGTTGTTGCGCACTCTTAAATGATCCATTAAGATGAGGCGCACTTGTATATTGTAACCGGACCTTGAGCCTTTAAGCTCTCGTCCTTAGTAGATAGACTGCATTTAAAGTAGTTAATGCAGGTAGATAGAAATTTAATTCTAGATTAGACTGTTTGAGAGAGCAAGAGGGAAACGGGATATAGACACCCTCATTGTGCATTGTAACATTATTATGAAGCAGCATTGTTGAAGAGAGCAAGAGCATGCAGAGAGTTGTGTAAGAACACCCATGTACAGATATTTGAATTAATAGAAGAAGTTGATTCAAATTCATGGTTTTGTGTCTGTTCTTTGTATATTGATGTTGATATGCTCATGAATGTTTGCTTCCTGTTATACATTTGCTTTATATGCTGTGTATATGATTTCATGTTTGAATTGAAGTCTGAAAGGTAAATGGAATGAGTTTCAATTGTTTCTCTATCTGAGTGAGAATTCCTGCAAGGAGTGCAGTTGAAGTGTCCGCAAGGAGTGCATTGACAGAGGGTTCAGATAGAGATAGATTTTGTTCTCATTCATCCCAAAGGTGCAGTTGGACACAGGAGCCGTGCAAGGAGTGTGCAGGTCGAGTAAAAGTCTTAGTATTGCGAACCTGAGTGAGGTATTGAAGGACTGTTGTTGCATGTGTGCGCAGGGTCAAAGAAAATTCAGCACTTGAAGTGTTTGAAGGTTGCCACAAGGAGTGCGAGCAAGGGGTTCTTTCTGAGAACTTGAAGCCATGGGAAAAGCTCAGGAGGTATAGAACCTTCGAGTAATCACCAAGAGAGGCACAGGGAGTTTGTGTCGTGAAGTGTTTAAACAAGCATCGCAAGTAGTGTGCAGGTGGACAAGTCTTCGAGGAGGAGTACTTGGTTCATTTCGCAGAATTCATTAGGAGAAACGGGCGGTCAGTACTCTCCGAGGGGAATTCATGACATCCCGTGGATCGTTAGATCTCATAAAGGTGCAGGGGAGATAGTGTAGGTATTCTTAAGAGGTTCAAAGCTCAGGAGGGATAGAGTCATTGATCCAAGCCAGCCAGGGCCATTGGATCACTCGTGGAATCGCCTATCAGGATTTTGTGAGGGAAGAGTCAAAGATTTGGTAACAGGAATCACGATATTGTGATACACGATATCCCGATGGGTACGAGAAGAGTGTGGGGCCATAGCAGANTGGATCACTCGTGGAATCGCCTATCAGGATTTTGTGAGGGAACAGTCAAAGATTTGGTAACAGGAATCACGATATTGTGATATGCGATATCCCGATGGGTACGAGAAGAGTGTGGGGCCATAGCGGAGTTGGCAGGTGGACAGGTGGCACACCTTATCAGGGTTTCACAGCGAGAATTCTAGAAACCATTGCATCAAGATTCACGATACCGCGAAATCCAAAATCCCGATAGGGGTGATGAGGTGTTGAAAAGTCAACTTGCGAGCACATCGGAGTTTCAGTGTATCGGGCATCAAAAGTCGGAGAACCAAGTTGCTCAACATCGCAAGTGCCAAATTTGCGACAGGGAAAGTCCCAATAGAAGGGAAAAGGGTCAGTGTTGACTGGTTGTCGGGTTTTGTGGATTCGTGAAACCAAAGGTCGACCACTAGACTCGTAAATTTGTGAAGTCCGATCTCCCGAGTGGAAAGAGGGGATCGCCCGAGAGTTCTATGGCTGCAGATTTCTCGATAGGGAAATAGAAGAACATTTGAGTTCTTCGGGCCATGTGAAGAGAAGATCCTATGAGCGGACGTGCTTGCGGGCGCGCGCCTACATCATGGAGCCTCCTTCCAGTTGTAGTTGGTAAATCAGGGAGTTGTATCTTCCTTTAGGTTGGAACCTGTAAATAGGGGGTTGGATCCTCCTTCTAGTTGTAGTTGGAGAATTGGGAAGTTGGTTCTTTCAATGAATGTAATCTTGATATATATAAGAAATCATTTTGTGGTTTTCTCCCATTTGGGTTTCCACGTAAATTGATGCAAACCCCCCCTTCTCCCCAAAGGGTTGCGTGACCTCCCGGTCTAGGATCTCTAATTCTTGAGTCAAGTGACTCTTTGGAACCTTAATGGTTCCCTTTTGTATCTAAACACATGCCCTTTCAGCGCCTTGGTGCAAGTCTGATAGCACCCACGACCTTCCCTTTCGCTCTTCTGTGAAATCTCAGAGTACTGAGCGTTAGCTCTTTTTATGATAAGCCCCCTCTTGATATGACCTTGGGCGGTGTCCTCTCATGACCACGCGATTGCGAGCGCGACCAATAGCAATTTGGGATCAACTACTTTTCGGTCCGCAATTCTCCTCAAACCTCCATGTGTCCTCTTGGGAAAACCACGGTATGGATTGTGGCCCACCCTCAATGTTTCAAAGTCTGCCCACTTCCTCTCCCCACAATGTTACGGGACCGTCGATCTCCCAATATTGATGGTACAGTCTAAGCTGACGGTTAATATCTGCACCTTTCAAATCTATGGACTAGATATGTCCCTCTTAAATCAACGGTTGCAATCTCATTCGCAATTCCGGACTTCGGACTTTTGAAATCTCAAACCTCGCTTTCCTCTGTACGTCAATATTCCAGAGTTGACGATCTATGGACACCTATCCTCTAATCAACATTCATGCCTTCACTCGGGTGTTTGACCCTTAAACTCGTATCAACGGTCCTACGACCGTCTTCTCGATCAACAGTCAAAATCTCCTCTGGGTCTTCAGACTTCTAAGATCTCAAATCTCAAACTTCACCCTTCTTCCCAATGCCTTTTATCCGAAGGCTATAATCCACTGACGCATTTTCTGTTGATCTGACGATCGAGGATTACTTCGGGTCTTTACCCGGAGTGCATGGATTTATACCATGTCTCTCTTAGATATGGCGGTCCAGATTTACTTCGGATCTTCGGGATTTGGCAATCTTAGATCTCAACTGAAACCTTGTTGCACTTTACCTGGAGCTCACGATCTGTTGACAAGTGTCCCCTTACAGATCTACGTCTCTCGGCTCTTTGGCTATTCGTTCTTCAGATGTTTCAACCTTTCACCTTTTCCTTCCTCTAGATCTCATGACCCACCGACACATACCCTTCTGGATCTAATGGTCCATATTTGCTTCGGCTCTCTGACTCTTCACGCTTCGGGAATCTCAAGTTTCAAGCTTGCCTCCTCTTGAGCTTATGATATATGACGGCTCATATTCACTTGGTCGATCCGACGGCTCAGGTCCACTTCTGATGATCGAACGACTGAGATTTCACTTCGTCTTTCCGGCTCTTCGGGCTTCATAAATCTCAAGTCTCAAACCTTGATAGGTTCTCTCTCCTCTATGTGCAAAGCGTTAAGGCTCGTGCACCTTACACAAATCAGATGGTTTTTGATCCTTTTCTCTATGATCCAATGACCACTGTCGCTTCTCTTCCTGAGCTTCTGATTTCTTCTGACTTAGAAGATTTATCAGTCTTCAAAGGTTTCAAACCTTTGCTCCTCCTATGAGTCCGACTCTTGGATATCGTCAACACTTCTGAAAAGTGTTATCCCTTTTGAGCTTGATCCTTAAAGGATTTCAACTTCCCGCACACTCCTTGCATTCTTGGGATTTTGATAACTCAAATCTAAGGATTTCTTGAAAATAAATTCTTCTCGCCCACCTGGCGTTCCTTTGTTCTGGTTCTTTGATGCTTGGTCGCTTCTTGATGTTGTGCACTCCTTGCACCTGGTCTAAGTTTCCTTTGTTCTCTCTGAACTACTTTGAGTCAATCTGAGACTCAATCGACACACTCCTTGCGTTCAAGATGCACACCTTGCATACAAGTTTTAGAAGAGAAACAAATGAAACTTATCCAGTTTCGTCACGAACTCATACAATCAACTCTTGAACAATCACACGTGAACGAAATGAAATAAATGACATACACAGAATATAACATTCATTCATTCAAACATCAAATGAACACAGTCCAAGGATTCAAAACAATTATGTCTATTCTATTCATTCATGAAAACAAATTACATAATATTGTAGTTCTTTCCTGCATCTTTATTCTACTCTACTATGTTCTACTGATCTCTATCTCTATCTCATGATCTCCTAATCTAATAAAAAAAACTCATCTATGTACAAAAAGATCTCTCTTTTTTACAAAAGAGGGCTCTATGAGCTTATCCTGTCCACCGCCTTAGTGCCATCAACATTTCCGTTAAGACACCTTAACCCTATGACTCATTACATTGAACAGAGATCTAGACCTAACACGGATCTATACCTGCTTACAGTCGATTATTTCGATGAACCCATCCACGCCTGTCCAAAGGCATGGATTTGGCATTTATCGACCTTACACATAAACTAACTTAATTTTATAATTCAAATTTTGAAAACGAGAGGGCAAGTGCCTCTCCCTATCTCCAAATGTGTGTTGACGTGTTGATTTGTTAATGCATCTATTGAGTCGGAAAGATTCTCCTGCATCATACTCCACTGCTGTGAAAAAATCATGAGCTCCTGCTAATCAGCTCTCAAGCTCTGTTGAAATCCACCTGGATCCCAAACTTTTACTTGGAGTTGTCTACCTGCTCCTCTACTTTGTTGTTGTTGTTGTTGTCACTTCCCTGCTGCTATGGCAGGATCTCTTCTGCTCAGCTTCTCCTTGCTAATAGACTCATTTGTTGATCTCAACATCAGATTTATGATCTCTTCTATCACCCTGTCTAGCTGCTCCAGTGGTTGGCTCTTCTTATGCAGTCTTCTCTGTTGCACTTCCTCCTCTCCATACCTATCAATGGGCAGATCTACTTGATATCTCATGTTGTCTTCATCTCCTCTTGTGGCACTAGTTTTCCACTCTGCTGCAAACTTCAATTTCGCAGTCTCCTTACCCAATTGTTGCTTGGCTTCTTCCTCTGATATATTGGTTTCTATCAGCTCCTCTTGTGATGGCATATCTCCATCTTCTATCAGTTGTTCCTCTGGCTAGAATTCTGCTCCCTCTTCTGTTGCATGCTTCAGTGCTGCAGTCATCATCTGTTCAACTTCCCAGCTGAAATTTCTGACCAATTATGTCGAATTCTCTTCTCTTGCAATCTTCGTGATTGTCTTCTGGCAGCCATCTTCTGGTTTTGGATTTTCCAACCAGTCCTCCAACATCTTCAGCTCTTGCTCCCATTGAGTGAGAAATTCAGTTGAATTCTCCTCTTTTTCTGCTGGGGTAGACATCAATGTATGTTCTTTCTCCTCTTTGATAGTCTTTGCTGACTATCCTTCTATTGTTGCTCTTGCAACACATTCTCTAGCCCCAATTGGGCTACTTGGTAGGAATATCTCAATTCCTCCAATGATCAAAATACTCCTCTGATCCACCTCCATCATCTCTCCTTGTTGATATGAACTCTCAACTAAGTTCATGAGACTTTCAAACAATATCCTCTCACTTCCCTTGCCCACCTGGAAACTTTGGATTTTTTTTCTTCTCTCCTGGCAGTCTATGAGATCCTCCAATGATCCCATCTCATTGCCCACCTGACAATATAAACTTTCATTTTTGCTCCTCTGGCAGTATATGAGACCTCCCACTGATCTCTTTCCATTGCCCACCTGACAACTTAAAAGTCCATTTCTACCCTCTTGGCAATTTATTAAATCCTCTGCTAATCTTGTATCATTGCCCACCTGACAATCTGATAGCTCAATGTTTCCCTTCTGGCAGTCTTTGAGATCATCCACTAATCTCTTATCCTCATTATCACTGAGACTCTTCCCAATTTCTAGCTCATAGATCTAAACCACTTCCTCCTTTGTATCACTGAGTTTTTTAGCATGCCTCAACCACCTTTTCAACATTTGTTGTTGCCTTCTGGACATCAACTTCTGGACAGGCCATTTTACTTTCCTCTTCAAAGGTCATTCATATGTCCAGTGTACCTTTTCATCCTGTTGCATCTTCAATGCTATCCTCTCCATCTTTTCTCTTATTTCTGTGAGCTCTTTATCCATCTCCACTTTTTTTTTTGCTAGTGGTCCTTGCCCTGACCACCCATATGGGCTTCAGTAGCCATTTTCCACCCTTTGTTTTCAGCTCTTCTAGTTTTCTACCATTTACTGCACACCTTGTTAGAAATCACACATAGACCATCAGTACTCTATCTCCTTCTCACATGTTGTCTACAAGCAAACTTTAGCTTTTAATATCATTCAACGTTATCATATTATCTTCTTCACCTCCTTGCTTCTTTACCTGTTGTCTGCAAGCAAAATATCATCTCTAATACCACCTGATACAGAGCCCCCCTTCTCCCCAAAGGGTTGCGTGACCTCTCATTCGAGGATCTATGATTCTTGAGTCAAGTGACTCTTTGAAACATTAATGGTTCCCTTCTGTATCTAAACACAAGCCCTTTTGGCGCCTTGGTGTAGATCTGATAGCATTTGTGACATTCCCTTTCGCTCTTATGTGAAATCTTAGAGTATTGAGTGTTATCTCTTTTTCTGATAATCCCCCTCTTCATATGACCTTGGGCGGTGACCTCTCGTGACCACACGATTTTGGGCATGACCAATAGAAGTTTGGGATCAACTACTTTTCGGCCCACAATTCTCCTCGAAGCTCCATGTGTCTTCTTGGCGAAACCACGGTATGGATTGCAGCCCGCCCTCAATGTTTTAAAGTCTGCGCACTTCCTATCCCCGCAATGTTACGGGACCGTCGATCTCCCGATCTTGACGGTACTGTCTGAAATGACAATTTAGATCTGCACCTTTCAAATCTACGGACCAGATCTGTCCTTCTTAAATCAACGGTTGTGATCTCCTTCGCAATTCCGGACTTCGAACTTTTGAAATCTCAAACCTTGCTTTCCTATGTAAATCAATCTTCTGGAGTTGATGATCTATGGACACCTGACTTCCAATCAAAGGTCATGCCTTCACTTCAGATGTTTGACCCTTCAACTTGCATCAACGGTCCTGCGTTCCTCTTCTCAATCAATGGTCGAAATCTCCTCCGAGTCTTCAGACTTCTGAGATCTCAAATCTCAAACTTCACCCTTCTTCCCAATGCCTTTTATCCGAAGGCTATAATCCACTGACACGTGTCTTGTTGATCTGACAATTGAGGATTAATTCAGGTCTTTACCTAGAGTGCATGGATTTATGCCACGTCTCTCTTAGATCTGGCGGTCCAGATTTACTTCGGATCTTCAGAATTCGGCAATCTCAGATCTCAATTGAAACCCCGCTACACTTTACCTGGAGCTCACGATTTGTTGACAAGTGTCCCCTTGCAGATAGACGGCTCTCGGCTCTTCGGCTATTCGGGCTTTGGATGTTTCAACCTTTCACCTTTGCCTTCCTCTGGATCTCACGACTCGCCAACACGTACCCTTCTAGATCTAATGGTCTAGATTCGCTTCAGCTCTCTGGCTCTTCGCACTTCGAGAATATCAAGTTTCAAGCTTGCCTCCTCCTGAGCTTACGATATCTGACACCTCATATTCACTTGGTTGATCTGATGGCTCAGGTCCGCTTCAGATGATCGAACGACTAAGATTTCACTTCGTCTTTCCAGCTCTTCAGGCTTCGGAAATCTCAAGTCTCAAACCATGATAGGTTCTCTCTCCTATGCNCGATAGGGGTGACGAGGTGTTGAAAAGTCAACTTGCGAGCACATCGGAGTTTCAGTGTATCGGGCATCGAAAGTCGGAGAACCAAGTTGCTCAACATCGCAAGTGCCAAATTTGCGACAGGGAAAGTCCCGATAGAAGGGAAAAGGGTCAGTGTTGACTGGTTGTCGGGTTTTGTGGATTCGTGAAACCAAAGGTCGACCACTAGACTCGTAAAGTTGTGAAGTCCGATCTCCCGAGTGGAAAGAGGGGATCGCCCGAGAGTTCTATGGCTGCAGATTTCCCGATAGGGAAATAGAAGAACATTTGAGTTCTTCGGGCCATGTGAAGAGAAGATCCTATGAGCGGACGTGCTTGCGGGCGCGCGCCTGCATCATGGAGCCTCCTTCCAGTTGTAGTTGGTAAATCAGGGAGTTGTAGCTTCCTTCAGGTTGGAGCCTGTAAATAGGGGGTTGGATCCTCCTTCTAGTTGTAGCTGGAGAATTGGGAAGTTGGTTCTTTCAATGAATGTAATCTTGATATATATAAGAAATCATTTTGTGGTTTTCTCCCATTTGGGTTTCCACGTAAATTGATGCAAACCCGCCCTTCTCCCCAAAGGGCTGCGTGACCTCCCGGTCTAGGATCTCTAATTCTTGAGTCAAGTGACTCTCTGGAACCTTAATGGTTCCCTTTTGTATCTAAACACATGCCCTTTCAGTGCCTTGGTGCAAGTCTGATAGCACCCGCGACCTTCCCTTTCGCTCTTCTGTGAAATCTCAGAGTACTGAGCGTTAGATCTTTTTATGATAAGCCCCCTCTTGATATGACCTTGGGCGGTGTCCTCTCATGACCACGCGATTGCGAGCGCGACCATGTGTCCTCTTGGGAAAACCACGGTATGGATTGTGGCCCACCCTCAATGTTTCAAAGTCTGCCCACTTCCTCTCCCCGCAATGTTACGGGACCGTCGATCTCCCAATATTGACGGTACAGTCTAAGCTGACGGTTAATATCTGCACCTTTCAAATCTATGGACTAGATATGTCCCTCTTAAATCAACGGTTGCAATCTCATTCGCAATTCCAGACTTCGGACTTTTGAAATCTCAAACCTCGCTTTCCTCTGTACGTCAATATTCCAGAGTTGACGATCTATGGACACCTATCCTCTAATCAACGTTCATGCCTTCACTTCGGGTGTTTGACCCTTCAACTCGTATCAACGGTCCTACGGCCGTCTTCTCGATCAACAGTCAAAATCTCCTCTGGGTCTTCAGACTTCTAAGATCTCAAATCTCAAACTTCACCCTTCTTCCCAATGCCTTTTATCCGAAGGCTATAATCCACTGACGCATTTTCTGTTGATCTGACGATCGAGGATTACTTCGGGTCTTTACCCGGAGTGCATGGATTTATACCATGTCTCTCTTAGATATGGCGGTCCAGATTTACTTCGGATCTTCGGGATTTGGCAATCTTAGATCTCAACTGAAACCTTGTTGCACTTTACCTGGAGCTCACGATCTGTTGACAAGTGTCCCCTTACAGATCTACGTCTCTCGGCTCTTTGGCTATTCGTTCTTCAGATGTTTCAACCTTTCACCTTTTCCTTCCTCTAGATCTCATGACCCACCGACACATACCCTTCTGGATCTAATGGTCCATATTTGCTTCGGCTCTCTGACTCTTCACGCTTCGGGAATCTCAAGTTTCAAGCTTGCCTCCTCTTGAGCTTATGATATATGACGGCTCATATTCACTTGGTCGATCCGACGGCTCAGGTCCACTTCTGATGATCGAACGACTGAGATTTCACTTCGTCTTTCCGGCTCTTCGGGCTTCATAAATCTCAAGTCTCAAACCTTGATAGGTTCTCTCTCCTCTATGTGCAAAGCGTTAAGGCTCGTGCACCTTACACAAATCAGATGGTTTTTGATCCTTTTCTCTATGATCCAATGACCACTGTCGCTTCTCTTCCTGAGCTTCTGATTTCTTCTGACTTAGAAGATTTATCAGTCTTCAAAGGTTTCAAACCTTTGCTCCTCCTATGAGTCCGACTCTTGGATATCGTCAACACTTCTGAAAAGTGTTATCCCTTTTGAGCTTGATCCTTAAAGGATTTCAACTTCCCGCACACTCCTTGCATTCTTGGGATTTTGATAACTCAAATCTAAGGATTTCTTGAAAATAAATTCTTCTCGCCCACCTGGCGTTCCTTTGTTCTGGTTCTTTGATGCTTGGTCGCTTCTTGATGTTGTGCACTCCTTGCACCTGGTCTAAGTTTCCTTTGTTCTCTCTGAACTACTTTGAGTCAATCTGAGACTCAATCGACACACTCCTTGCGTTCAAGATGCACACCTTGCATACAAGTTTTAGAAGAGAAACAAATGAAACTTATCCAGTTTCGTCACGAACTCATACAATCAACTCTTGAACAATCACACGTGAACGAAATGAAATAAATGACATACACAGAATATAACATTCATTCATTCAAACATCAAATGAACACAGTCCAAGGATTCAAAACAATTATGTCTATTCTATTCATTCATGAAAACAAATTACATAATATTGTAGTTCTTTCCTGCATCTTTATTCTACTCTACTATGTTCTACTGATCTCTATCTCTATCTCATGATCTCCTAATCTAATAAAAAAAACTCATCTATGTACAAAAAGATCTCTCTTTTTTACAAAAGAGGGCTCTATGAGCTTATCCTGTCCACCGCCTTAGTGCCATCAACATTTCCGTTAAGACACCTTAACCCTATGACTCATTACATTGAACAGAGATCTAGACCTAACACGGATCTATACCTGCTTACAGTCGATTATTTCGATGAACCCATCCACGCCTGTCCAAAGGCATGGATTTGGCATTTATCGACCTTACACATAAACTAACTTAATTTTATAATTCAAATTTTGAAAACGAGAGGGCAAGTGCCTCTCCCTATCTCCAAATGTGTGTTGACGTGTTGATTTGTTAATGCATCTATTGAGTCGGAAAGATTCTCCTGCATCATACTCCACTGCTGTGAAAAAATCATGAGCTCCTGCTAATCAGCTCTCAAGCTCTGTTGAAATCCACCTGGATCCCAAACTTTTACTTGGAGTTGTCTACCTGCTCCTCTACTTTGTTGTTGTTGTTGTTGTCACTTCCCTGCTGCTATGGCAGGATCTCTTCTGCTCAGCTTCTCCTTGCTAATAGACTCATTTGTTGATCTCAACATCAGATTTATGATCTCTTCTATCACCCTGTCTAGCTGCTCCAGTGGTTGGCTCTTCTTATGCAGTCTTCTCTGTTGCACTTCCTCCTCTCCATACCTATCAATGGGCAGATCTACTTGATATCTCATGTTGTCTTCATCTCCTCTTGTGGCACTAGTTTTCCACTCTGCTGCAAACTTCAATTTCGCAGTCTCCTTACCCAATTGTTGCTTGGCTTCTTCCTCTGATATATTGGTTTCTATCAGCTCCTCTTGTGATGGCATATCTCCATCTTCTATCAGTTGTTCCTCTGGCTAGAATTCTGCTCCCTCTTCTGTTGCATGCTTCAGTGCTGCAGTCATCATCTGTTCAACTTCCCAGCTGAAATTTCTGACCAATTATGTCGAATTCTCTTCTCTTGCAATCTTCGTGATTGTCTTCTGGCAGCCATCTTCTGGTTTTGGATTTTCCAACCAGTCCTCCAACATCTTCAGCTCTTGCTCCCATTGAGTGAGAAATTCAGTTGAATTCTCCTCTTTTTCTGCTGGGGTAGACATCAATGTATGTTCTTTCTCCTCTTTGATAGTCTTTGCTGACTATCCTTCTATTGTTGCTCTTGCAACACATTCTCTAGCCCCAATTGGGCTACTTGGTAGGAATATCTCAATTCCTCCAATGATCAAAATACTCCTCTGATCCACCTCCATCATCTCTCCTTGTTGATATGAACTCTCAACTAAGTTCATGAGACTTTCAAACAATATCCTCTCACTTCCCTTGCCCACCTGGAAACTTTGGATTTTTTTTCTTCTCTCCTGGCAGTCTATGAGATCCTCCAATGATCCCATCTCATTGCCCACCTGACAATATAAACTTTCATTTTTGCTCCTCTGGCAGTATATGAGACCTCCCACTGATCTCTTTCCATTGCCCACCTGACAACTTAAAAGTCCATTTCTACCCTCTTGGCAATTTATTAAATCCTCTGCTAATCTTGTATCATTGCCCACCTGACAATCTGATAGCTCAATGTTTCCCTTCTGGCAGTCTTTGAGATCATCCACTAATCTCTTATCCTCATTATCACTGAGACTCTTCCCAATTTCTAGCTCATAGATCTAAACCACTTCCTCCTTTGTATCACTGAGTTTTTTAGCATGCCTCAACCACCTTTTCAACATTTGTTGTTGCCTTCTGGACATCAACTTCTGGACAGGCCATTTTACTTTCCTCTTCAAAGGTCATTCATATGTCCAGTGTACCTTTTCATCCTGTTGCATCTTCAATGCTATCCTCTCCATCTTTTCTCTTATTTCTGTGAGCTCTTTATCCATCTCCACTTTTTTTTTTGCTAGTGGTCCTTGCCCTGACCACCCATATGGGCTTCAGTAGCCATTTTCCACCCTTTGTTTTCAGCTCTTCTAGTTTTCTACCATTTACTGCACACCTTGTTAGAAATCACACATAGACCATCAGTACTCTATCTCCTTCTCACATGTTGTCTACAAGCAAACTTTAGCTTTTAATATCATTCAACGTTATCATATTATCTTCTTCACCTCCTTGCTTCTTTACCTGTTGTCTGCAAGCAAAATATCATCTCTAATACCACCTGATACAGAGCCCCCCTTCTCCCCAAAGGGTTGCGTGACCTCTCATTCGAGGATCTATGATTCTTGAGTCAAGTGACTCTTTGAAACATTAATGGTTCCCTTCTGTATCTAAACACAAGCCCTTTTGGCGCCTTGGTGTAGATCTGATAGCATTTGTGACATTCCCTTTCGCTCTTATGTGAAATCTTAGAGTATTGAGTGTTATCTCTTTTTCTGATAATCCCCCTCTTCATATGACCTTGGGCGGTGACCTCTCGTGACCACACGATTTTGGGCATGACCAATAGAAGTTTGGGATCAACTACTTTTCGGCCCACAATTCTCCTCGAAGCTCCATGTGTCTTCTTGGCGAAACCACGGTATGGATTGCAGCCCGCCCTCAATGTTTTAAAGTCTGCGCACTTCCTATCCCCGCAATGTTACGGGACCGTCGATCTCCCGATCTTGACGGTACTGTCTGAAATGACAATTTAGATCTGCACCTTTCAAATCTACGGACCAGATCTGTCCTTCTTAAATCAACGGTTGTGATCTCCTTCGCAATTCCGGACTTCGAACTTTTGAAATCTCAAACCTTGCTTTCCTATGTAAATCAATCTTCTGGAGTTGATGATCTATGGACACCTGACTTCCAATCAAAGGTCATGCCTTCACTTCAGATGTTTGACCCTTCAACTTGCATCAACGGTCCTGCGTTCCTCTTCTCAATCAATGGTCGAAATCTCCTCCGAGTCTTCAGACTTCTGAGATCTCAAATCTCAAACTTCACCCTTCTTCCCAATGCCTTTTATCCGAAGGCTATAATCCACTGACACGTGTCTTGTTGATCTGACAATTGAGGATTAATTCAGGTCTTTACCTAGAGTGCATGGATTTATGCCACGTCTCTCTTAGATCTGGCGGTCCAGATTTACTTCGGATCTTCAGAATTCGGCAATCTCAGATCTCAATTGAAACCCCGCTACACTTTACCTGGAGCTCACGATTTGTTGACAAGTGTCCCCTTGCAGATAGACGGCTCTCGGCTCTTCGGCTATTCGGGCTTTGGATGTTTCAACCTTTCACCTTTGCCTTCCTCTGGATCTCACGACTCGCCAACACGTACCCTTCTAGATCTAATGGTCTAGATTCGCTTCAGCTCTCTGGCTCTTCGCACTTCGAGAATATCAAGTTTCAAGCTTGCCTCCTCCTGAGCTTACGATATCTGACACCTCATATTCACTTGGTTGATCTGATGGCTCAGGTCCGCTTCAGATGATCGAACGACTAAGATTTCACTTCGTCTTTCCAGCTCTTCAGGCTTCGGAAATCTCAAGTCTCAAACCATGATAGGTTCTCTCTCCTATGCGTGCAAAGCGTTAAGGCGCGTGCACCTTACACATATCAGACGGTTTTTTATCATTTTCTCTATGACGCAACGACCACTGTCGCTCCTCCTCCTGAGCCTATGATTTCATCCGACTTAGAAGATTTATCAGTCTTCAAAGGTTTCGAACCTTTGCTCCTCCTATGAGTCCAACTCTTGGATCTCGTCAACACTTCTGAAAAGTGTTATCCCTTCTGAGCTTGATCCTTAAAGGATTCTGACTTCCCACTCACTCCTTGCGTTCTCGGGATTTCGATAACTCAAATCGAAGGATTTCTTGAAAAGAAATTCTTCTCGCCCACTCGACGTTCCTTTGTTCTGGTTCTTCGATGCTTGGTTGCTTCTTGACATTGTGCACTCCTTGCACCTGGTCTAAGTTTCCTTTGTTCTCTCTGAACTCCTCTAATTCAATCTGAGACTCAATCCACACGCTCCTTGCATTCAAGATTCACACCTTGCATATGAGTTTAAGAAGAGAAACAATTGAAACTTATCCAGTTTTGTCACGAACTCATACGATCAACTCTTGAACAATCACACATGAACAAAATGAAATAAACGACATACACAGAATATAACATTCATTCATTCACACATCAAATGAATATAGTCCAAGGATTAAGGAAAATTTTGTATGTTCTATTCATTCATGAAAACAAATTACATAATATTGTAGTTCTTTCTTGCGTCTTTCTTCTACTCTACTATGTTCTATTGATCTCTATCTCTATCTCATGATCTCCTAATCTAATAAAAAAAAAAATCATCTCTATACAAAAAGATCTCTCTTTTTTACAAAAGAGGGCTCTATGAATTTATCCTCTCCACCACCTTAGTGCCATTAACATTTCCGTTAAAACACCTTAACCCTATGACTCATTACATTGAACAAAGATCCAGACCTTAAATGGATCTAGACCTACTTACAATCGATTATTTCAATGAACCCATCCACACCTGTCCAAAGGCATGGCTTTGGCATTTATTGACCTTACACATAAATTAACTTAATTTTATAATTTGAATTTTGAAAACGAGAGAGTTGGTGCCTCTCCCTATCTCCAAATGTGTGATGATGTGTTGATTTGTTAACGCATGTGTCGAGTCGGAAAGATGCTCTTGCATCATAAATTCCGATGTACTATGTATTTGATGTGATATTGTTGAATGATACTGCTTATGGTTATATGTTCATGATATATTGAATGCAATCATAAAAGATACACTGTTGATAAATTTGAAGTTTATATATTGTGATTGAAAATGGTAAAAAGTGTTCATACTGATTCACCCCCCCTCAATATTCCAACAAATTATTTTATAGATAACATGTTTAAGTTCAAATTACGATACTAAAAGAATAGTCGTTGAAGTAATTGCACGTTAATAAGAAATAGTTGTTCTAATTATGTTCACAGTTCTGATTGTAATGGTTAAGAAATTGCAATTCAATAGCTATCATCATTTTCATTGATTGTAAATTTTAATGTTTGTTAATATCATAACTCTTGACAATTGTCAGTGGGCGACGTCATATCTTAAAATCTAATTTTGTAAATTTAGCAGGCGGTGTAATTCTTGTTTAAACGAGTCTCATTCTGCTTTGCTAGTATTTCTCCTAACAAGAGACAACAAGAGATGGTATTGATTTAAACGAGCGTCATCATTTTNGATGGCTCAGGTCCGCTTCAGATGATCGAACGACTAAGATTTCACTTCGTCTTTCCAGCTCTTCAGGCTTCGGAAATCTCAAGTCTCAAACCATGATAGGTTCTCTCTCCTATGCATGCAAAGCGTTAAGGCTCCTGCACCTTACACACATCAGACGGTTTTTTATAATTTTTTCTATGACGCAACGACCACTGTCGCTCCTCCTCCTGAGCCTATGATTTCATCCGACTTAGAAGATTTATCAGTCTTCAAAGGTTTTGAACCTTTGCTCCTCCTATGAGTCCAACTCTTGGATCTCGTCAACACTTCTGAAAAGTGTTATCCCTTCTGAGCTTGATCCTTAAAGGATTCTGACTTCCCACGCACTCCTTGCGTTCTCGGGATTTCGATAACTCAAATCGAAGGATTTCTTGAAAAGAAATTCTTCTCGCCCACTCGACGTTCCTTTGTTCTGGTTCTTCAATGCTTGGTTGCTTCTTGACATTGTGCACTCCTTGCACCTGGTCTAAGTTTCCTTTGTTCTCTCTAAACTCCTCTAATTCAATCTGAGACTCAATCCACACGCTCCTTGCATTCAAGATTCACACCTTGCATACGAGTTTAAGAAGAGAAACAATTGAAACTTATCCAGTTTTGTCACGAACTCATACGATCAACTCTTGAACAATCACACATGAACGAAATGAAATAAACGACATACACAGAATATAACATTCATTCATTCACACATCAAATGAATATAGTCCAAGGATTCAGGAAAATTTTGTATGTTCTATTCATTCATGAAAACAAATTACATAATATTGTAGTTCTTTCTTGCGTCTTTCTTCTACTCTACTATGTTCTATTGATCTCTATCTCTATCTCATGATCTCCTAATCTAATAAAAAAAAAAATCATCTCTATACAAAAAGATCTCTCTTTTTTACAAAAGAGGGCTCTATGAATTTATCCTCTCCACCACCTTAGTGCCATTAACATTTCCGTTAAAACACCTTAACCCTATGACTCATTACATTGAACAAAGATCCAGACCTTAAATGGATCTAGACCTACTTACAATCGATTATTTCAATGAACCCATCCACACCTGTCCAAAGGCATGGCTTTGGCATTTATTGACCTTACACATAAATTAACTTAATTTTATAATTTGAATTTTGAAAACGAGAGAGTTGGTGCCTCTCCCTATCTCCAAATGTGTGATGATGTGTTGATTTGTTAACGCATGTGTCGAGTCGGAAAGATGCTCTTGCATCATAAATTCCGATGTACTATGTATTTGATGTGATATTGTTGAATGATACTGCTTATGGTTATATGTTCATGATATATTGAATGCAATCATAAAAGATACACTGTTGATAAATTTGAAGTTTATATATTGTGATTGAAAATGGTAAAAAGTGTTCATACTGATTCACCCCCCCTCAATATTCCAACAAATTATTTTATAGATAACATGTTTAAGTTCAAATTACGATACTAAAAGAATAGTCGTTGAAGTAATTGCACGTTAATAAGAAATAGTTGTTCTAATTATGTTCACAGTTCTGATTGTAATGGTTAAGAAATTGCAATTCAATAGCTATCATCATTTTCATTGATTGTAAATTTTAATGTTTGTTAATATCATAACTCTTGACAATTGTCAGTGGGCGACGTCATATCTTAAAATCTAATTTTGTAAATTTAGCAGGCGGTGTAATTCTTGTTTAAACGAGTCTCATTCTGCTTTGCTAGTATTTCTCCTAACAAGAGACAACAAGAGATGGTATTGATTTAAACGAGCGTCATCATTTTNTACACTCCGTGGAAAATAGGGTTTGTGGCCAGTCCTGAAACTAGTCAAAATCAGGTGTTTCGAGTAAAAACATCATAACTTCTTCATAACAGATCCAAATTCCGTGAAACCAAATGTGTTGGTTAGGGTATAGTCTATAGTATGTTTTGTAATATCTTCAGATCAATTCGTCAAATATTTTGTGCGGGGCATGCTCTACAAGGTCGCTCTCTAGAATAAGCCAGAATTCAACAAGGTATGTCATTTTTGCTATAACTCTTTTTCTGAGAGGTTCCAAGTAGTGAAACTTGGAGGAATTGCATAAAACACACTAAAGAACATTGTGTATGAGTTTCAGATATTTATACATTATAGATTCAAAGTTATGATTACTTCAAGTTAAGGTTGTTGATTAATCCAAAACTAGGCATGTGAGACTAAATAAAAGTTTGATGAAAATGCTAGTCTCTTGTTTTTAAAGTTAAGGAAGGTTTGCAAGAATGTGATCATATACACCAGGTCTATTAC
>JZKD02S0130089.1:7895-24058 GCA_000966675.3 Picea glauca
TTAAATCCATCATCAATTTTTGACCCTTGGACAAATCATTTAAAACATTAAATAAGTTGTTAATTCTAGCACCATCCTCATCCCCCATGGGTCTTTTCCCTTTAGCTGAACTTGGATGTATTTCTTCCTCTTCTACTTCTTCTTCACCCAACACCACTTCCTCTTCACGTTCTGGAGGGTGTTCTGGTGTTCTATCCCTACATTTCTTGTAAGTGACGTTCCTTCCATCTTCTGGTATCATAAATCTAAGTCAAATCTACTCGTCAAACCACACAATTATTGAGGAACATGCTCTGATACCATTGTAATATTCTATCTAGAATTTTGCAATTTTTCTTGGTTATTTGGTTCATACAAATTGATGAAAAGTTTACAAACACTCTCTTAAAATGATTCCACTGCTTAAAGATTAAACTCTTTACTACTATTATTTATTCATGAGTACAAATGACACTTATAAACTTAAATTTGCGCACTTTGGCAATTACAAAAGGACAAAACTTGTGAACAACAAAGTAAAAAAATACAATGATGGAACCTAATATCAAATTATAGTTGATATGTCATTGTATAAGCCTCATGTAGATTACAATAGTTGTTATTTGGTCCTTGACTCAACTTGCAGGGTTGTTCTTCAATGAAGCAAGGTGTTACCACCTAGTACCAACACTCAACAATGTTGATGTTTCTGGTAGATGCAAGAGGTATTCACCTCCGGGATAACCTTTCTTATAGATGGTGTTGCCAAGACATTAAAGGAAAACCATTAGAAGTCAAATAAGATCCTAGAAGAGAGGTCGACCTCACAAAAAATAATAAAGAAGAATTATAATGCTCCAAAAGTAAAGTCGGCTCCAGAAGAAAAAGATAAACAAAAAATATATTTTCCAGAAAGTCAGGTTAGCCCTGCCAGAAAAGTCACTGGACAAATTAGTATAAATAAGAGTGATGCCTTCCTCATTTGGCACACTCATGGAGATATAGTGCAAGTTTGGTGGAGAGATACAGTTGTATTTGCAACTGCAGAAGGAAGGAAGTAGGGCACATCTTGGTTAGGATTTCCTCATACCTCTCGCTAGGGTTTGTCTTTTGTGATGTGCACGGTGAAGGTTATCCACTCTAGTGATCTGGCTAGAGTGACTTGCAGTGACATTGTTGGTTATCTCTTGGTGGTGCGCTAGTGGAGGCTAGACACCCTAGCGCTCTATCTAGGGTGTGTTGCATATATGTTGTTGGGTTATCTTCTTTGTGGTTTGATCTAGTGGATAGAGCTTGTTCTTGGTTATTTTTCTTGGCAAGGATATTGTCTATAAGAAGGTTGTTGGGTTTTTCTCCCCTTGTGTAGAAGGGTTTCCCAGGATGTATATGTTATGATCGGGGGTGGCAAGAGTAAGTGCCTATGGTTGGGTGGCGATGGTGAAACATTGCCTATGGAGAAACAAGCATGCAAAAGAAGTTTAAATTACTATGGTAAATATAATGTTCACTGTTGGCCCTCGACCAAGTTTTGAGGAAACCTTGGTCAGCTTTGGACCACTTTTGGACTTCGACAGCTTGGTCGAAGATGGAGCGCTCAGGTGGAGCTGAGATCGCAGATCTCACTTGTTTTGCGAGCTATGTGGACCCAACAAGGGGTTGTTTAGGGTTTTGTAATGGGTTATGGGATGTCGACCCATGGGTTTACCCATGTTTAGGCATTTTTGTAAGGAATTGTAAAAGTATAAATAAGTAAGATTGTAAGGTAGAAAAGGGAGAAGCGATGTAAGAACGAAGTCTTGGTAGCTAAGTGCAAGTAGTTCTAAGCTGCTTTGTGCATCATAATGTGTATGTAAGGCTCTGTGCTCAATAGAGAAGTTGGCTTTGTGCCTTGACCTAGTTTTGGGAAGGAGGATCTTGTGCTTACTGCACAGATCTCCTGTCTGATGCAAAGCTTGGCTATGTGGCTTAGTGCACAAGAGTGGATGAATGTAAGAGATTGAAGAATAATAAAGAAGACGAAGCAGTTGGTGGATGTAGCCCCACACTGGGGTGAACCACATATATCTTGTGTCTTTGGTTTTCTTTGTGCTTTGTTGGTTATGTTATGAATCTGCTCAGTGTTTTTCTTATTATGTATGTTAAATAGATTTGTTGATGCCCAATGCTTAGTTGTGTTAAGAATGAATGAATGTTAGATCTAACTCAGTGTTATGTGATAAATGATTGAAGTGTTAATCTTTATTGTTACTGCACCGATCTATCTTAGGGTTTTCTCTGTGATGTTAATGAAGCTAATGAACTAATGCATATCACCTTCTAAGTGTTTCTAGAATACTCTGCAAAGTGTTATTATCACATATCTATGTCCCAGCTTGGTTATAGACACTTGAGTCCTGTAACCCCCCCTGCTTCTACCTCAGGTGAGACTTTGCCTACTTCGTTGGTGTTGCCGAAAGGGCCGGTAGTTAGGGTTTTGTTGGTGCATTGTTGAAGCGTTGAACCTTGGGTCTACCCGTGTGCCAAAAAATGGTTCTATTGTTGGGACCTGAAACTGTGATTACTGGGAATTGAAGTAAAGAAAATAGAAGCTTTGTGCATAGATTTGTTGTTGTAGTGCGCAATACTCTACTTGACTTGCGAAGCTCTGTACTAAGAAGGAACCCGATCTGAAGAAAAGAGGTAAGATATTAAAAGAGGTAAAGCTATGTGCTTTGATAAGAGTAAGATAAGTGAAATTTTTTGTTTCGAAAGCATGAATTTAAGTATGTTTAATAGATTATGTCCTAGTCTGAAAGCTAGGGCACAGTTGGAAGAAAGACTTGATCTAAGTAAAGCTAATATAAATGAAGAAATATATGTTATTCCTATGCATAGAAAGAATTTTTGGACTAATAAGTGGATGCAGGAACCTAGAAGGAATTTTTGCAGATTGCACGTCCAACACTATGATCCCAGTGCATAGTACATGAGAAGTTGGGGAACATACAAGAGGAATAAAGGATTGACATTGTGTTATAACTGCCGAAGACCGGGACATCTAGCTAAGGAATGCCCTAATGCAGGTTCTATTTGTCTTTGTTATAAAATTGTTGAACATGAGGTTGAGGATTGTCCAAGGATGATTGCTAAAGTTGAAAGGATGAACATGAGATAAGAAAACTATGAAGGAATTCAAGAGACTAAGAGAATGTTAGAGAATCATAAAGAGAAAGAATAAGAGAAAGCTCAGATTATGTTATCACAATTGAAAGCAACGATGAATAATCACAAAGATGTCAACTTACCAGAGGTCTTGAAAGTAAAACAACGCATAAGTACAAGAATACGAGACTTCAACATAGACTGCGTCTTGTTTGAGGAAACACAAGTAAATATTATGAAAAAAGGCACTTGGGAAATTTTGGGAAAGCCTACTATGGTACCTTCACTGGGAAGGATAGGCTTGTTTAAGGGAAAGATGATAACCTTATGTGGAAGAGTTACAACTTACTAATGTACCTGTTATTATCCATGGAACATTGACGTAAGAGAAATTTGAAGTCATTAACTTTGTTGAGAACAACGCCCCTTTCCCAATTTTGTAAGGAAATACTTGGATTGAAAAGGATCAAATAAAAAGGAAAGCAGAGGAAGAAGCTATAGAAAAGAAAAAGCAAGAACTAAGGGATTTCATAGCTAGAAAAGTAGACCGACTAATAGAAGAATGGGAAGATAAGTCGAAGCAACAAAAGGCAAGAAAATTAACTGTCGAGGTTGAAAGAACGAAAGAAAAGTTGAAGGACCTATCTATGCAAGAAAGCAGAATACCCACCCTGGAATTAATAAGAGAAGGGGTATTAACTTCGAACCCTTTGAGAACACATAAGCAATGTGAATTCATCACGCTAGGAGAAGATAAGAATAATAATGGAAAGAGGATTCCAGAAACTATTAGAGAGACTCAGATTATAGGGAAGAAGGCAAGGAAGATCAATAAAAATAAATCAAATTTAGAAAAGCTACAGGAAGCTACAGAGAACAGATGGAAGACTTCATAAATTGGAACCTCGCAGGAGGCAGTTTTGCAGGATTTGAACCTCGTTGAAACAACAGGACGACACAGAATGGGACTTCACCCTGGCGAATCTATATGACCGTTGGAGGCACCCCGCCCGTTAGAACGACACTCTGGAACGACTAGAAAATGCATTTATGGGCAGATGGACTGCTTTGGGACATTGGGACTGCACCATAATGGACAGATTTGCATTGATGGAATCATTCCTACCCGTTGGAAGAATCTGTTACGATGCTCGCTTATTTAACCCCTTTAGAGGCTACACCGAGACCACTTTTTTCCACCCGTGATCAACTGAGCTAACAAGGAATTGATTGTGTGTTGAGTTGTGCTATCAGAAAATAAACATCGTTGTCCATTTTTCTACTTATCTGTTCGCCTACCTCGACCTGCATGTTTAGCAGTGAGAATGTTGGGCGAACCCACTGAGTTAGAGAAGTTCATTGAGGAGGTTCTTAAGAAGTTCATGGCTGATAGAGCTATGTCTGAAGGAGTATATGCATCGTCAACCAGGGGACTGCAGGCTTCCCCTTCGATTGGATGACATTCTGGCCTTGTCAACCCTGCAACTGAACAATGAAGTAAACATTGCGACGATCTGGCTAATGTGAAGCAGATCCCGTCAATATTAATAGAGTACATTCAACTGTTATCTGGTGCGGTTAACCTCGAAAATATCCCACGCGAATATGAGTACACCTTGATCACATCGTACATCCCGAAAGGAATACACGTAGTTGGGAGTTAGTTAGGATAGCTCCCACTACTGAAGAACAACGACTTCAACCTTGGAGATAGAAAGAACTATGCTATGCTTGCACCCCATAGATATTTGATGAAGACAACTAGGAAGAAGCCTCGCTTGGTCTCCCAGGCATGGATTAAGGAGATCACGTAGTCCACGATACTAAATGTGATGAATATTCCCCATTTTGGTCGTCACTAGGATTTTAATGCTTGCGTTAAACTCCTCTTGTCATGCTACCATGGAAGATACTTATGGCTCGACTGGCGGGTTACTGTGGATCCGACGTTGATCCACCTTATTACAGGATTAAGCATGCAGGGACCTGACCCTCATCAATTTTACCCAGGGAAGGCCTCAAATCACTCCCTTGCACAGCGCATCAAGGAAGCTTATGGCGAAGTTGAAAAGGGAAAGTGAGGCTACAAGGTAGCCTTTATCCAAGATGGCGCAGTGCGCCTCGCTTTCCAACTCATAGCTAGCAAGCTCATAAGAAAGAAATGCCCCACACAGGTCACCGGGTTTGTGGTGGACCTCGCAAGAAAATATGTGGAGGTCATGCAGATGAATTGGGTGAGTTAACTTGTCAATGAACACGAGAAAGACTATCGCGAAGCTCAGGATCAGGGATACGAGTTCCACTTTAGTTGGTTGTTCGTGTTGATTGCATTTGTCGCTTGGAAAATGCCTGAAGGAGCCACCTGCCTGGAGATCGAACCATCGAAGTCGTTAGCCGCTAGGTTCTCTACCTTGTGGTACACCAATGACATGTCGAAGTAATGGCAGTCAAACGTTGTGTTCCATGTGTATTATCAACAACTGAAGGTTTACATTAAAGCATTTTCGCACACCTTGCACCAGTACAGACCACTAACAAAGTTCCACACAGATTGACATTTTATCTATATCACTACGCGCAGAGATGAGAGCAAGGAAGAGTTATAATCATATTACAAATTGACAGATGAGAACATGGAGAAGATCACCAAGGAATACCATAGGAGTTCCTTATATTGGTCGATGATGCATAACTCTCTGACACTGACATCATAGGAAGACCCTTGGCCACCCGGGTCGAGCATGTTGGACAGTCTAGCAGGACGAAGTAGAAGAAGAAGTAGGAAGACATCCAGAATATAGAGACCGATGAGGAGGATAATGCCTCTGAAGAAAACGGATCTGGCTCTCCCGCAGGAGGAGGAGGAGGAGAATACCAAGTAGATGGACAAGGAGGAGGGGATGAAGGAGAAAATCAAGGAGAAGGAGAAGCTACATCGTCGAAAGATCCCCCTACTAAAACACCACAGAAGAGGAAGGTTTCACCGCAGAAACCTTCAGCAAGAAAGAAGACATGCGCCAGCAAGACCCAATTAAAGGCCACGCTCATGGAGGATGATATTAGCTTGGGTTATAGAGCCATGGAGGATGCTTCAGAGGATATCTTGCAAAGATATGGAGCAAAGCAAGAGGAGTTGTATGAAAGGGTCGAGAAGGAACTGAAGGACATACAACAAGCTATTTAATTGATCTGCATAGTACCTACTACGCCTTCTTCGTCACAAGTTGCAGAATTGGGGGATGAACCAGCCCAATTGAGAAGACTAGCAGATGCGACAGAGGTTCGACTTCAGAGAATCCAAGAAGAAAAGGATAAGGCTACAGTAGCCTTGAAACAAGAAAAATATGAAGTCTTAGAGAAATTATGCATAGTGCGGTATTGTGTAACCACTCATGAGAATGAAAAAGAAGAGTTTCAGGTGATGGTCCAGGAGGAAAAAGTCAAGCTACAAAGAGAATAGGAGCAGTTGCTCGCATAACGGGCCACGGTTAAGGAATTTGTTAGTAAATCACTTCGCTCTGTGCCAGGCTTGGCACAGGAGGAACATGAGTCAGTCGAGGTTCAAGTGGTGAAGCTTGTTGAGGCCATTCAATAGCTTCAAGCGAGGATAACAGAGTTGGAGGTCCAAGTAGTACCGACCACCCCACTTGAAGTGCACGATCAAAGGGAGGAAGCCGCTAAGAACGCAATAGTAAGGATCAGAGCACTCTCTTTAGAATGAAAACAATTGAGTGATAGAAACACGTAGACTTATGAACGCCTCGCAGAATATCCAGAGCTAAGGAAATTGGAAGCACAGTTACAAGAGGCGCAACAACATGCCTTTTTTCGTGTAGGCGCAGATGAAGCTGCTCACCGAAGTTGAAAGAATGAAGAGGTCCCAGAAATAGTGCGTGGTACAACAACAGATCACTGCCATCTAGGGCAGAGTAATGAAAGTCGTGCAAAAACTACAACCTGTGCAGAATGAAGCCTTCAAGGTGTTTGAAGAAATTGAAGGACAAGGCTCGCAACTGGACCAAGTGGTTGCAACAACAGAACAACACCTAGAAGGGCTTGTTACATAGAAAATGATCCAAGAGCTCACTGAGCAGGAGGCTCAGGTGAAGCAACAAGTTGAGCCAACTCTAGTGAAGCTCAAGGCCTTTCAAGTGGCATTGACCAGACCTGAGTGACTCGAGATGAGTCACAGGTGAGTGTCGGAGGCCTGTTGGCCCTCAAACAAGTTTTGAGGAAACCTTGGTCAGGTTTGGACCACTTTTGGACTTCGACAGGTTGGTCGAAGATGGAGCGCCCAAGCGGAGTTGAGATCGTGGATGTCACTTGTTTTGTGGGCTATGTGGACCCGACAAGGTGTTCTTTAGGGTTTTTTAATGGCTTATGGGATGTCAGCCCATGGGTTTACCCATGTTTAGGCATTTTTGTAAGGAATTGTAAAAGTATAAATAAGTAAGATTGTAAGGTAGAAAAGGGAGAAGCGATGTAAGAACGAAGTATTGGTAGCTAAGTGCAAGTATTTCTGAGTTGCTTTGTGCATTAGAATGTGTATGTAAGGCTTTGTGCTCAGTAGAGAAGTTGGCTTTGTGCCTTGACCTAATTTTGGGAAGGAGGATCTAGTGCTTAGTGCGCAGATCTCATGTCCGATGCAAAGATTGGCTCTGTGGCTTAGTGCATAGGAGTGGATGAATGTAAGATATTGAAGAATAATAAAGAAGATGAGGCGGTTGGTGGACGTAGCCCCATACTGGGGTGAACCACCTATATCCTGTGTCTTTGTTTTTCTTTGTTCTTTGTTGGTTATGTTATGAATCTACTCAGTGTTTTTCTTATTATGTATGTTAGATAGATTTGTTGATGCTCAATGCTTAGTTGTGTTGAGAATGAATGAATGTTAGATCTAACTCAGTGTTATGTGCTAAATGATTGAAGTGTTAATCTTTATTGTTACTGCACCGATCTATCTTAGGGTTTTCTCTGTGATGTTAATGAAGCTAATGAACTAATGCATATCACCTTATAAGTGTTGTTATAATACTCTACAAAGTGTTATTATCACAGATCTATGTCCCAGCTTGGTTACAAAAACCTGAGTCCTGTAACTCCCCCGGCTTCTACCTCGGGTGAGACTTCGCTTGCTTCACAGGTGTTGCAGAAAGGGTCGGTAGTTAGGGTTTTGTTGGTGCACTGTTGAAGTGTTGAACCCTTGGTCTGCCCCCATGCCAACATTAACGTAATTAATGAAAACTCAACATGGTATCAAAGCTTGGTTTCCTTCAGAATAGTCTAATCGCTGGAAGGAAAATCATGATATTTACCTTGCCACTACAGTTTGTCATTGTACCTTGCCGTTGCACGGTTTTATTTTTTCAAGCTAGTTGGAGAACCTTGGACTTTTAGGGTTTGTCGTTGCTTACCATTGTTGCCGGATGGTGCTACGATTTCTGAGGTATGTACTTTTATATGTTAAATTGTATCATTATCTTGAGGGTTTTTTGCATGAGAAGGGACTTTTGTCCAAGCAACAAATCATAGATCCAGAGAGATCTCAGATCCAGTGCATTCAGAGGAACAATGCACCCTCCAAGTTTGATCGTTTTGATATGCCTCTAGTTGTTATGGAACCATTGCGATCTTATGTTTTTTATCTATTGGGGTTATGATAATTATACTAACCACATGATACTAGAGATGAATTTGTTTATCTCCCCTCTAGGAGATATTCTTGTTTTATTGTTTGTTCAGGGTAGGTTATATTGTTAAATTCCATGGAGGTTTCGATGGAAATGTTATTGTTCTTGTTTTGGGAAGGTTACCTCGGAGGCATGTCACTAGTGATATCTCTAAGAGAGAGATATAGTGACGGTTTCAGAAGGAAACTTATTAGATGGTATCTAGTTTGAGACATGAAGCAGTCTGACTAGACAAGGAGTTTGTACAAATTGATAGTTTGACCAGTTCTTGGTGTATGATTCTATCAGTCTGAGTGAGTCATGGCGTAGGAGACTTTATCACTTGTATTATAGAGTTGTTTCCACTCTAGGAAATATGGTGACAAGTCTTCCAAATATTCGTATTGAGCATGATGGCATCTGTAGAGGTTTTGGTCTTAGCACAAATTCCAAGGGATATTTTCCAAGCAGTGAGGCTCCAACACATATCCACAGATGAGAAGACAATTGACATTTTCACCAAGCCTCTGTCAGAGACAAGATTTTTATGGATGAAAATGTTTCCCTCGGGGAGTGTTGATGATTGCAGCATCAGGAAGACATTCCAATATTGATCAGATAGACTTGATCATGTGGGAATGGTCGTGATGTAATCTTTGATTGAATGGATATTCGATTTGTTTCTAGATCTCCAAGAGGAAAGTATCAGGCAGACATTCCATGATTGGTTAGATGGACTTCACCATGTGGAAATGATCCCAGGGTAGTCTTCGATGGACTGAAGGCTTCAGACCCTGGTATTGTCTTCAACAGACTGAAGACTCGAGGCTCGATGTAGTCTTCGATGGACTGAAGATACGTACTTCTCGATGGATGGAGGATTTCCTCCAGTGTGTGTGACTTGCATCAGGCGTCATTCTCTTAGAGAACATTCACTTACAAGTGTATACTTGTAGAGGAGAGTAGCCCCGATAAGCATCGTGCCAACCCTTCTCCCAGTTTTGGGATGTATACCAGGGGAGATAGGGAACATCTACATCTAGAGTAGATGTTCCCCGACGTAGTCTTCAATGGAATAAAGAATCAAGGTGCAATTCCACGTGTCCAATAACATCGAGCTAAATACATTCACAGAATGATCCTATGGGAATATGTACATTCCAGGACTGACTTGATCATTCCAAGAATGCTCATGATCATGTGGGATTGTGGACATTCCAGGATCAATCATGATAATTTTATCATGAGGTGAATGTGGCTTCGATGTTCGCTTGATTCTTGTCATGGGACAAGAATGACTCGAGATGCTAGACACAAGGTTGTGGAGATGGATCATCAATATAGCTAATGAGGCTTATGGAGAAATTTTTCTATGACAAAAGAATACCAAGAAAAATACAAGATATGCTCAGAGAATTCCTTCCTCGTTGAGAGGGAGTATTTATGGTTTCAACTGGGTGAGACATTCTTCTATGAAAATATTCTTTGATGGAATGATTTGAGTATGACATTTATCAATGGACTTATACGTTGTATTGGGTTGGTGCCCAAGGTCCCTTGGGAGTAGACCATGTGGACACATCCATTGGGAGTATACCAAGTGGACACGTCATGGGAGAGTAGGTCCTTGACAATGAACTACGGACGAGTAGCTCATAGTGTCACACAATGGGCAAGTAGGTCCTAGTGCCACATTACGGGCGAGTAGGTCCTAGTGTATTCCAGTGGTGATGAGGCCTTAGAAAAGGTCAACATTGGGTGTATCCATGTGAGACATGATGATGCTACCAGTAGCATGGTTTGCATGACCATGACATGGTCTGTGTGACCATGGCATGGTCGAAGGACTATGGAATAGCCTGTGAGGCTATGAGGACCAGAGGAAAAACATCATGGAGAATACCTCCCTGGCTAAGAGGGAGTGTTGATGTTTCAGGTAGCTATGGGAGGTATTCACCTTCGAGATAACCTTTCTTATACATGAAGTTGACAAGACGTTAAAGGAAAACCATTGGAAGTCAAAGAAGATCCCAGAAGAGAAGTCGGCCTCACAAAAAATAATAAAGAATAATTATAATGCTCTAGAAGTAAATTCGGCTCTAGAAGAAAAATATCAATAGAAAATATATTTTCCAGAATGTCAGGACATCCCTACTAGAAAAGTCACTGGAAAGATTAGTATAAATAAGAGTGACATCTTCCTCATTTGGCACACTCTCATGGAGATATCACATAAGTTTGGTGGAGAGTTTCAACTGTAGAAGGAAGGAAGTAGGGTGCATCTTGGTTTGGGTTTCCTCATACCTCTCTCTAGGGTTTGTCTTTTTTGATACACATAGTGAAGGTCAACCACTCTAGCACTCTGACTAGAGTGAGTTGAAGTTGCATTGTTGGTTATATCTTGGTGGTGCACTAGTGGAGGCTATACACCCTAGTGCTCTGGCTAGGGTGTGCTACATATATGTTGTTGAGTTATCTTCTTTGTGGTTTTCTCTAGTGGACAGATCTTGTTCTTGGTTATTTTTTCTTGGAAAGGATATTCTCTATAAGAAGGTTGTTGGGTTTTTCTCCCCTTGTGTAAAAGTATTTCCCAGGATGCATATGTTATGCTTAGAGGTGGCACGAGTAGGTGCCTATGGTTGAGTGGTGATAGTGCAACATCTCCTATGGAGAAATGAGAACACAAAAGAAGTTTAATTTTCTATGGTAAATCTAATGTTAACGTAATTAACAAAAAAACAACATGGTATCAGAGCTTGGTTTCCTTCATAACAGTGTAATTGCTGGAAGGAAGATCGTGAGATTTACCTTGCCCCTGTATTTTTCCGTTGTACCATACTGGCGTACCTTGCCGTTGCACAATTTTATTTTGTCAAGCTAGTTGGAGTACCTTGAAGTTTTAGCGTTTTTCGTTGCTACTGGATGGTGCTACAATTTTTGAGGTATGTACTTGTATATGTTAAATTGTATCATTATATTGAGGGTGTTTTGCATGAGAAGGGACTTTTTCCAAGCAACAAATCATAGATCCAGAGGGATCTCAAATCCAATGCATTCAGAGGAACAACACACCCTCCAGGTTTGATTGTTTTGATATGCCTCTAGCTGTTATGGCATCGTTGTGATCTTATGTTTTTGATCTATTGGAATTATGATCATTATACTAACCACTTAATACTAGAGATGCATTTCTTTATCTCCCCTCTAGGATATATTCTTGTTTTGTTGTCTATTCCAGGAAGGTTATATTGTTAAATTCCATGGAGGTTGCCATGGAAATGTTGTTGTTCTTGTTTTCTTGTTCCAGGAAGGTTACCTTGGAGGCATGTTACTAGTGATAGCTCTAAGAGGGAGCTATAGTGACATTTGCAGAAGGAAACGTATTAGATGGTCTTTAGTTTGAGACATGAAGCAGTTTGACCAAACAAAGAGTTTATACAGATTCATAGTTTGACCAGTTCCTGGTGCATGATTCTATCAATCTGAGTAAGTCATGGCATAGGAGACTTGCTCATTTTCATTATAGATCTCTTCTCACTCTGGGGAAGATGGTGATGAGTCTTCGAAATCTTCGTATTGAGCATGATGGAATCTACATAGGTTGTTCTCTTGGCACGAATGCCAAAGGATTTTTTAAGAGCAGTGAGGCTCCAACACATATCCACAAATGAGCAAGAAATTGACATTTGAACCAATCCTCTGCTAGGGACAATCTTAGCATGAATGAAAATGTTTCCCTCGAGGAGTGTTGATGATTGCATCATTAGGAATGCATTCCAATATTGATCAGGTGGACTTGATCATGTGGAAATGGCCTCGATGTAATCTTCGATGGATTGAAGACTCGAGTTGCTCCTAGATCTCTAGGAGGAAAGTATCGGGTAGACATTCCAAGATTGTTTAGATGGACTTCACCATGTGGGAATGATCCCAGGGTAGTCTTCGATGGACTGAAGGGTTGGGACCCTAGTATAGTCTTCGACAGATTGAAGGCTCGAGGCCCGATGTAGTCTTCGATGGACTGAAGCTACATAGTTCTTGATGGTTTGAGGACTTCTCCAGTGTGTGTGACTTGCAACATGTGTCATTCTCTTAGAGAACACTCACTTACAAGTGTATACTTGTAGAGGTGAGTAGCCCCGATAAGCATCGATCCAACCCTTCTCCTAGTGCTGGGATACAAACCATGGGAGATAGGGAACATCTACATATGTAGTAGATGTGCCCCAACGTAGTCTTTGATAGAATGAATACTTGAGGTGGAATTCCACATGTTCGATAGCATCAAGCTAAATATATTCATAGAATAATCCTACAAGAATATGTACATTCCGGGACTAATCTTGATCATTTCAAGAATGCGCATGATCATGCGGGAATGTGGAAATTCCAGGATCAATCATGATCATTTGATCATGAGGTGAATGTGGCTCCGATGTTGTCTTGATTCTTGTCATGGGACAAGAATGACCCGAGATGTTAGACACAAGGTTGTGGACATGGATCATAAATATAGCTAATGAGTCTCATGGAGAAACTTTTCTATGACAGAAGAATACCAGGAACAATACAAGATATGCTTGGAGAATTCCTTCCTCGTTGAGAGGGAGTATTGATGGTTGCAACTTCGTGAGACATTCTTCTATGACGATACTTCTCGATGGACTGAGTTGAGTATGATACTTATCGATGAATTGATAAGGTTTACTAGGTTGGTGCCCAACATCCCTTGGGAGTATACGATGTGGACATGTCCCTTGGGAGCAGACCAGGTGGACATGTCATGAGTAGGTCCTTAACAATGCATTACAGACCAGTAGGTTCTAGTGCCACACTACGGGTGAGTAGGTCCTAGCATATTCTAGTGGTGATGAGGCCCTAGAAAAGGTCCACATTGGGTGTATCCATGTGCGACGTGATGATACTACCAGTAGCATGGTCTATGTGACCATGGCATGGTCGGAGGACCATGGAATATCTTGCGAGGCTATGAGGACCAGAGGAAAAACATCGTGGAGAATACCTCCATGGATAAGAGGGAGTGTTGATGTTTTTGGTAGTTGCGAGAGGTATTCACGTCCAGGATAACCTTTATTGTAAATGAAGTTGTCAATATATTAAAGGAAAACCATTGGAATTCAAAGAATATCCCAGAAGAGAAGTGGGCCTCACAAAAAATAATAAAGAAGAATCATAATGCTCCATAAGTAAATTAGACTCCAGAAGAAAAAGATAAAAAAAAAATATGTTTTCCAGAAAGTCAGGTTGGCCCTGCCAAAAAAGTCACTGAACATATTAGTATAAATAAGAATGACTCCTTCCTCATTTGGCACACTCTCATGGAGGTATAGTGCAAGTTTGGTGGAGAGCTACAACTGCATAATGAAGGAAGTAGGGTGCATCTTGGTTAGTGTTTAATCATACCTCTCGCTAGGGTTTGTCTTTTGTGATGCACATGGTGAAGGTCAACCACTCTAGCGCTCTGGCTAGAGTGAGTTGCAGTTGCATTATTCATTATCTCTTGGTGGTGTGCTAGTGGAGGCTAGACACCTAGGGTGTGCTACATCTATGTTGTTGGGTTATCTACTTTGTGGTTTTCTCTAGTGGATAGAGTTTGTTCTTGGTTATTTTGTCTTGGAAAGGATATTCTCTATAAGAAGGTTGTTGGGTTTTTCTCCCCTTATGTAGAAGCGTTTCCTAATATGTATATGTTATGCTCGAGGGTGGCATGAGTAGGTGCCTATGGTTGGTGACGATGGTGCAACATCACCTATGGAGAAACGAGCATGCAAAAAAGTTTAAATTTCTATGGTAAATCTAATGTTAACATAATTAACGAAAATTCAACAAGCAAGACTTTAGGCTATTCTTCTCCTTAAATTTTGCACCCAACAATGTACCACTCGGCCTCAAACAGACCTCACACAACCAACAATTACTCAACATTGTTGTAGTAGTCTCCACACCTTCCCTTGGCAGCTACAATACTAGGATTGACTTTAGATGAGAGGGTAAAGACCCACAAATATTTTGGTGGAGTTCCTTTCAAGAATCGCCCCAACTGATAGCTACAACAAGTGTTTTTTGCCTCTGTTCTTCACCCCCTCTTCTACAATATCTCCCTTCTAAAATCAACCATGAATGGGAATAAGCTCGACCCTGTCACAAAAATCATCATAGATTTATGGGTTTCCTCCTCTACTGGCAATAATATAACCACTAGAAAGTGTCTCAACCTTTAAGAATTTAGCTCCAAACTATAGAAACTATGCCCCCACTATTGATAGAATTTGACCTCCAAAGAAGGGATCGATTTTCCCTCAAACCTCTTTCAAATCTCTCTTAAATCCCTACAAAAAATATGAAATCTTTTTGGCAATGATGAAATATGAATGATTCCCCTTCAAACACCAATTAGGGTTGAATCTTTCACCACTAAAACCGACAACCAAGAAAAGGGCTTCTCAAACCCTAGAATCTTTCTCCAAGATCTCTCCAAAGTTCATTTTCTCAAATGCCAAAATGATAGAATGAGGAGAGACTCCTCGTTTTCCTTTTTAATACCCACTTTAGTTTTTTCCCGCTCCTTTATTATTTTATTTAAATAAAGTCACTTTAGTGGGTTTCTCACTTTATAATTTTAAAGTGACTTTTTATTATCTTAGGACCCATGCCCCCTTTTTCTCCACTTTAACTTTTATAAAGTCTTCCTAGGTGAATCATGTTCCCTAGATATTTATCCTCCTTAGCCCACGAGAACTTTATTAGGCCATTGGAATCCCCCCTTATGACTCCTAAGTGGATGGGGACATTACCAAGAATGAGAATAGATCAAATTCTGGAGGGAGGTCTAAATCCCCTGAAAATTTTATAATGCAATGTTAGAAATGTGGTAAAGTCAGGCATATGAAGAAAGATTATAGGCCTAAAAATATTGATAAAAGTAAGGGATATGGTGATCATCCTTCTATAGAATGAAATATCTACTCATAAGAAGGAGGGGAATGATACTTTTTATCTACAAATACACACTTAGACCATGATGCATGATTGATTGAATTAGGTGCTTCTTTTCATATGACTCCCCACATGGAATGGTTCTATGAATATGAAAGTATGATGGAGTTCATGTTATCATAAATAGTGAATATGGAATTTATGGAAAAGGAATGATGATCCAGATTGGATCATTATATAATTTTTCATCTATATCAATACTTTATGTGTGGAAAAAATTAGAGGAATAAGCTTGCAAAGCAATTTTAGCAGCCAATCCCAATTTGGAAAATTGGGTCCAAAAAACCATCCGAAATATTTCAAATCTATTTTGAGGCATCAAATGATACTTGTTTGGGTCCAAACTCTACTTTAGAT